>CM064883.1:101560874-102035874 GCA_003313485.2 Penstemon barbatus
CGAGTCTTTCGAGATAGGTCTCACGGTTAATAGGATACCATTTTGGAAACTGGTCAAGCAGCCAAGATAAGGCAAACCAAATCTCGCAGATAACTGATGTCAGCCACAAAGGGTAAGCATCTTTCACGGGGTGAGTAACACGGTATTGCAGGAAAAAGGCCAAGATTATCAACCGAAGAATGATTATGACACGGTAAGGAGTCATGTGTGATGAAGAAATAGGCACAATGCGGCTCATGGGTTGGCGAGCATCATCAACGCTGTCAAGAATACTAAAGGTTAGCAGCCCCTTCATGTATAGGTCAATTACATGTACAGTAGTAGAGTTCAAGAATGTATAATGGGAGGGTAAAATTGTATTTTGGTCTCACGTCTTACAAACATTAGGCCCTATTTATTTACAAAGTTTTGTAATTTTGGTCTTATCGCACCATTTGGGGAACAAAAATGCAAAACTCAAACAGTCCTACGGAACCAAAAGTCCACAGCAGAGACTACATTATGGGACCAATAGAAAATTGGCGATAGGACCGAAAATGCAAAAGTCCTAAAAATTTGGGATCAAGAGTGCAATTTGTAAAATGCAGGACCAGAAATGCCGAGGGTTCAATCATGTTGGAGTAAAAATGCAATCTTTGCTAAATTGAAAGTGTAAACAAAATGCATATATAGTCTCACTGCTCATACTATGTAGCACGTTACTAAGAATAATAAATTGTATATGTCGTTTATATTTATCTTTACTTCATTCTTGCTTCTTAGCAGCAAACCAGAGCAAATATTCTTACATTTGTAGTTCTTCTCCATTTGACCCTGTGCCTTCAATATCTCCTTTCCCTTCACTGTATCTGTTGGTCATTTGCACCACATTTTTCTCCTGCTTTAGTTTCCAACTTTCCACCCTCTCCTTCCAGTCAACATTTCCAAGCCCATAAGAATTCAAGTCTTTCGAAGGGTCAACAATTCTCACAGGAACTGTACAATAAATTATTAAAATCATTACTTGTCATCATTTTTAACATAAATTTATGCAAACTAACTAATGAGCATATATATATATATATATATAGCAGGCAACTACCTGGTTGCCGTGGATCAACGTAAGGAAGGGCGTGAATACGGTCTCCAGGGCCCAAAGGTCCCGATGTACTTCTAACAGAATTAGTGTCTTGTATGGAAGGCGGAATTTCACCAGAGACCTATCAATTTTGTACAAGAATATGCAAGAAAGATATAAAATTGTGCATTAAAATAAACATATTCATCCAAACGAGTTAAGTCCACTTACAGGCTGCCCATGGGTAAGAAGACGGATTGGTTGCTGAGATTCGTGTCTGGAAGAAGCAGATAATTCGGCCTCGTCTCCACGCCATTGAGATCTAGCATTGTTTTTTCCTTGAGAATAGCTGAACTCGTTTTCCAAATCATCAATATCATCCTCATCATCATCACCTTCGACTCTTGGACTCCCTAAAAGATGCAGAACTAATAAGTTAATAAACGGGACACTGCATAAAGATAATCTCGAGATATTTGTGAGAAGCAGACTAACCTTTGTGTCTCTTGTACCGAGTCTTACACTGAGGGCATGCTTGATTTCCATCTTTACGCTCGTATTCATAACAAGCTCGGCAAACAGGGAAGGCACATTCATTGCAAGCAACAAAGACATCACCATTGGCAGTCAATCCAACAGTGTCTCCACAAATCTGGCATATCTGGCCATTCAAATTCTTCATGGGCTTTGGCTGTATCATGTACAAGAATTCAATTAATCAATACAGAATGTCAATTGTATCAATTAATAGATCAAATCACCATACTCCAAACTCATTCAAACTGTTCAATGAAACTTTAAAATGTCAGATTTTTAGCAGAGTCGGACAAGAGGCAGTCCAACTTCTCTTGCTTTCACACTAGTCTCAGTTCTTCCTTAACAACAGCATACCCATCAAGAGATTTACGATTTACATTTTCAGTGATCGGAACTTGTCTTAAAAGAAACTAAACTACAAAGTATCTAATGTAATTGAGTGGAAATCTGAGCTCCAAGAAGATTCATTAAAAGAAAAAAAAAAAAACTCAAACAGAAAAAAGAAAAAAAGGAGTGAAAGCACCCATTACCTAATATCAAAACAAAAACTCAAATTTAACTTCAAAAATCATTCTAAATAAACGCAGTATCACATGCAAACAAACACAAAATTCGACAAAAAGGGTGAATCACTGATATATGGTAAAGAAAACAAAATTAAACCACAATTCATTTCCCAATTCATGCCAAGATCCAGACTTAAACTCCAAGTTCACTTAAACACTATTACCACAACTCAGATCCAGACCCAAATTTACGAATTAAAGTAAGAAAAATAAAACCCAGATGCATACATACCCCACTATCAGAGTCATGGCGAATTTTAACTAGCTCATTCCTCTTGTGCGATCCGGCCACTAATCCTGCATTTGCTTCCATTTCTATCTATATTATCACTAGTATAAATCTGTTCAACAATGGGATTAATATTTATTGAATAAAAACATAAATACTATTAATTCAGGCGAGATTTGAGTGTGAGATGGAGAAGAAAATTGATATACACTCTATCAGTCGATCATCGCTCTCTCTCTCTCTCTCTCTCTCTCTCTCTCTCTCTCTCTCCGTCTCTAGTCCTCCTCGACTACACTTATGCTTTCTCATTTTATATTTCTTGATGATTTTTTTTTTTAATTTTTGTTATTTTAAGATAATTACCTACTGAACCGGTAGACAGAGCTCGGCTGTCGGCTTCAAGTTGGGTTTCACACTTCACAGTTACGTCTCACTTTTTTTTTTTTTTTTCACAGACTTAAATTGGTCTAATTGTATTTCATCAATTACTCAATATTGAGTTAATGAGTATTTGCCCCTCGTAATTTTCATTATTTCAATTTATCTTCTCTTAACGTTAAAAAATATCATTTTAAGAAGAGATTCTTATTGCCTCCATATCATTTTAAACTTTAGAAAAATAAATATATAACTTGAACAAAATATGCTCAGTTAGTCATTTAAGTATTGTATACTAAAACACCTATTTTAATTTTTTTTTGAATTTTAAATAAAGCAGTCTACCTCTACGTTTTTCTATGTCGATCAATTTACACTTACGTTTACGTTATTTTATGTGGATCTTTTTATATTTTATTTGAATTAGTTTACTCTTTGTATTGTACTAACCCATATATAATTTTATGAGTATCATTTTATCCCCATTTATATGTGACATTGTGGATCAATTTATTCAGTGAAGGGTGATTTTATTTTTACAATACAATTTCACGATATTCAATTTCGAGTAAGTTAAGTAATCTCTCCCAATAAAGAAAGTAAATTGTTAAAGGATAAATTATTATAGTTTAAATCACACGACAATAAATTTAAAATTATGCTTATACATGGGGCAAATAGATACTCCGTATTATATATGGTCGATAATAGCATATTTACAATTGAATTTGTACATAATAACTCGAACTCACGAGAATGTAATACATGTATAGTTCCAAATGTTGATTAAGAGTTTGTATTATTTCTGCATTATTCAGTTAGTTAATAAGTAAGAAATCAAAATCTTATGTAAGAGATCAAGAATATTAATTATAAAATTCAGGTATTTTAACTTCGAATTGACAGCTGAGATGAATTTATCAAAGGGTTATTGCTTTTTTTTTTTTTTTTCATAACTATATATCACTGGTGGTTCTATTCCGTAATTTTTTGGACTGATACATTTGGTGTCACAACTTCAACATCAGTGACAATTTTTGTGTCAATTGAGAGCATCTCCAATGGTTGGGGGAGGGGCTCCAGAGCCCTGGGGCCCTCTGCCCCCATCCCGAGCCTGCCTATTCGTCTCCAATGGCAGGGCTTCGAAATTGATTTAGTTCAATTTCTAACTCTTGTCCACTCTCACTTATAATTAAAGTAAATTTGATAAGTAAAAAAATCATTCGGGTCTTTGCGGAATTATATTCTACTCCGTTAGTAGCTTAAAACGGTATATAGTATGTCCACATCGGAGTTCAGGTGAATGAGAAATTGATTCTCAAAGATCACCCCTTGGAATGAAAGTAAAAAAAATAGAAGTGGTTTTATGATCCCACATTGGAATTGGAAGGATATCTTAAGGTTTATATATGATTTGACAATGTAGTGGTGTAACAATCCAGCTACCAAAAGTCTTTTTCCTAGCGAGCAGAAGGGTTGCAAATCATGGATGTGCGAGCCCGCGACCTGCGGACACGAATGCAATCCAATTCTTTAGTTTTCGGACAAGCCCTATTTTTGCATATCTCCATTTTTTTTTATTAATTAGAACTTATTAAATGCAAAAAAATTATCTCCATAATATTTATGGAGGTAATTTAATTTTATTAATTATTTATTTAAATAATTATTTTTTCCTTTTTTAAAAACATTAAATAAACAATTTTAATACAAAAAAATAAAGGATCCAAATTCAATTCGGGGACATCACTTGGCATCCCCTGACTTATAGAGGGGTGCGTGAATCTCACACGCCCCTCTTCTTCTTCTTCCTCCTTTCGGGCCACGGTCAGGGTTCCCGCAAGCCCCGGCCTATTCCCCACCCCAGCCCCCCTCCCCCGATGGAGATGACCGCGTCCTCCACCCCACCCTGCAGCCCGTCCCTGAGGCCCAATTTCAAAATTGGTCCAAAATTCCTCCATGTGCGGGTCATGTGACATGAATAATGAGAATTTTGATCATTCAACGTCTTTTTCATTAAAAAAAACGGAAATTCAATATTCTAACCTTTCCTATAAAATTCACCAAACAGTCCCTTAATTAAATTGCTACCCGCCTTCTTCTTCTTCCCCAAATAAAATCATCCAAATACCTTAGTTCTTGGTGGATGAAAATAAATTTTTTTTTAATGAAAAAGGCATTGAATGGTCAAAATCCTCAATTTTCATGTCCTATGGTTCGCACATGATGGAATTTCGAGCCATTTTAAAATTTAGTCTCAATTGGTACTAAAATTACTATTTAGATTAAAGTTGTGACACCAAAAATACAATAATCCCAATTATCAAATAAATTGGTAGTAGAGAAACTTGAACAAGTTCAATTATAAGTGCCAAAATGAGCCACATGCACTGAAAAAAAAAAAAAAAAATGTTTGAAGACACCTAACTGAACCACTACTAGAAAAATGGCCAAAAATCAGGACACTATGTTTGACAAAATTATAGAGTCAGTAGTAAAGTTTAAGCTTTGTTACTTATATATCACTAGTCCATTACAAAAACTATTGTACGAGTATTATTCTAACATATCGTCTAAACAACTCTTCTTACGCGTTTTTTTTATGATTAATATATTTTTAATCACGAAGAAAACTGTAACAAATAAAATTTCAAGTTTAAAGAAATATATTAAACAAGAAATAATTGTACAAATTAAAGTTTATTAATTTGAAATAGTGGATACAATATCTATAATTCTTCTGATTCTAATCTTCTAAGTAATCTATATATTATTTATATTATATTTATATTATTATTATTATTATTATTATTATACAAATAAAAGTACGAGTTCAAAAAATAGAGTTTCTTGAATTTTTTATGAAGACTAATATACCCCTACTTAAAAGATAGTTAAATTAATAAAAATAAGAAAAACATAGGAAAAATAAGTCTACTCCAATTTGAACACTTCACTATAAAACTAAATGAAGAGGTATAATTAAATATGAAGTCTTATTATAATATTTATTTCCTACATAAACTCATAAACTCCTAAAATCTAAAATTATCTCTTACATCAACTTTTATAATTTATTTATAATCTAAGTACGTAATTTTTGTTTGGCTAAAGAAGTTAAATATAAACAATATCCAAAAGTATCAAGACATGCATAACCGCGAATAATCAAGACATGAAGAACATGTGGATTCGATAAATACAAGTGAAATAGATGAAATTTTTGGTGAAAACGATAAATTTTTTGGTGAAAACGATGAATTTTTTGGTGCAGTCGGTGATACTCAAATGTTCATGGAGCTCTTTTCATGGAAAGCGGTTGAAATCGAATAAAAGTCGGTTAAAACATGTGAAAATGATATAAATTTTTTTTGGGTCAAATTGGTGAACACTGATAAAGTTGGTGAAAAACGAGTGAAACAGGTAAAAGGACGTCTGTGAAATCGATAATTATATATGCATTGGAATAACTTTGGATGAAATTCATGAAAACCGGATAAGATCGATGAAATTAGTAAAAAAAAGAATGACATCGTTTAAAATGGGTGAGATCATTGAATCAGGGAACATAAGTAAATCGATGTAAACATTTTAAATCAATTAAATATGATATGAAATTGGTGAAAAAACATGTAAATCAGTGAAAAAACTTGTGAGTGAAAATGAATAAAATCTATAAAAATAAAAATAAAATAGTTTAACAAAAAAAAGGAACGGTAGAAAATGGTTTAAACCGAAAAAATAAAAGAAATCTACGAAAAATGGAAAAAAAACGAGAGTTGGTTAAACCGATAAAATAATTGATAAATAGAAGAAAAATATATTAAATCGATGAAAAGTTAATGAAATCAGTAAAAAGACGGGTTAAGCCCCTGAAAAAATGGATTAAACTTATGAATTAAATATATGCTCGAATTTTCATGGAAAACAGGTTAAATCGGTTAATTAAAATTGGTGAAACGATAAAAGTTGGCTAAAACATGTGAAAATGATAAAAAAAAATTGGATGAACACTGGTAAAGTTGGTGAAAAACGAATAAAACCGGCGAATATGCTCATGTAAAATTGATAAATGCATATGGAATTGAATAGCTTTGGATGAATTTCGTGAAAACCGGACAAGATCGGTGAAATTAGTGAAAAATAGATTTAATTGTTGAAAATTGGTGAAATCATTGAATCAGGAAAAAAGGTAAAGTCGATGAAAACATGTGAATTCAATGAAAAATGTAAATCAATGAAAAAACCTGTGAATTAGGTGAAAACAAGTGAGATCTTTAAAAATAAAAAAATAGTTTGACTAGCAAAAAATAGGTTAAACCAATAGAATATGCAAGGTTTACACCAGAAAAACATAAGAAATCGACGAAAAATGAAAAAATAATGAAAGTAGGTAAATCGATAAAAGAATGGATAAACCGATGAAAAAATATTTTAAATCGATGCAAAATGAATTAAATCAGTAAAAAGACGGGTTAAACCCGTGAAAAGAATGAACTAAATAATTTGGTTATGATCATATTTTAAAAAAAAAAGAATTACAAGATCTTATGAACAAATCAATCATTAAATTATATTTGATTATTATAATTTAAAGTCATAATTTTTTTATGGATTAATAATTTTGATAATAAATAAATTTAATATTAGTCATTAATTTGTGTTATTTTTTGTGATATGATAAAGTTAATTTTGTTATAATTTATAAAATTTACTTATGAAATTAACTAGACACGTACAACGTACGTGCATTTTTCTAGTAATCTTGAAAAAGATTGATTTGATCTTCTCCAAAATAATTTTGATGCTTGAATAACGTTAATTCAAAAGCTATTGTGCTCAATATTGAATCAAACGTGAAATGATTTAAATCTCCTTGACGAACGTCTCAAACTCCGTCTTGGATATTCTGGATTTTTAAGGGATTTGATCTTCGTTGGAACTTCATGAATTTCCAATAACGTTAATTTAAGAGTTAAGTATCTTAATCTTAGATTAAACTTTAGATTTTGAAGTTTCAATAACGTTAATTTAAGAGTTAAGTATCTTAATCTTAGATTAAATGTTGAATTTTCTTCACTTTTTGAAGAACGCCTTTGAATATTGCGAAGAACGCCTCGAGAGAATTTGCTTATTTTCTCCTTGAACTTCTTTTTGCTTTTTGAATTGTGTTTTCGAGTTGTGTTTTTTTTCCTAGAGATGACTCCTATTTATAGGTGAAATTTGAAGATCTTGTAAAATTCTCTACATGACGTGGCGCGATTTGATTGTCTCTTCATATCTTGTGTGACAAGAAAAATAGTTGATCTTATATTCTTGTCATATAAAAGATATTTCATGCACATATTGCATTGTATAGAAAATTCCTAGGCAATCTTTCCTTGCTTGTAAATTTTCTACACAAACTTACCTTCTATGTAGAGATTTAATGTAATTTACATTATCTCCCAAATTTGGCAAAATTTAATTAGTTAACAAATTTTACTCTTCTACAAAAACTCCTTGGGTAATCTCATATTCTGGTTGAGTCTTTTTATTATTTGGAAACTTATTATGTATTAGCACATGTCATAAAATTGTTCAAACTTATTATTCTAACTAGAAAAGTGCACGTGTTTTGCACGTGATTAACTAATTTCTTTTAATCAAATTAGAAAAGTGCACATGCTTTGCATGTGATTAACTAATTTCTTATGTTAGTAGAATCATATCATCATTTTTAATCATACAATGGTCTGAATGACATACATACTATGTAGATGCAACATAGTATTTATATTACAGAACTGTTCTGTAATATGAATGACATACATGAAAAATCTTATTTTAGTTGGTAACCATAACATTAATATATATATATATATATATATATATTATTTCAAATTTGTAATTTAATTTTTTTGTAGATGCAACACCAATGGCAATTTTGAGTCTGATGGGTGTCCAAGGACTAACTCTTTACCATCTCAAGAGTACTTAATTTTAATTTTTCTACTTGTAAATTTGTCAAAAAACAAATGTCACTGATGATTTATATATGTATATTTATACAGAAGTACAGGATTGGCAAGACTGCAAGAAAATAGTCAAAAAAGGCATTTGTACCAGCTGATTATAGTAAGTTTTTATCCACAAACTACATAGTATTTTTTTTTTTTTTTTGATAATTGTGGTACATAGTATATAAATAAAATCATGAGATCTGATACAATATTTATTTTTTTTAATTTTTTGACCATTTAGGGTACACAAAAGATGGAAGAATGCCCTCAAGACCCTATGACGGTCAAGGAGGATCTTCATCAATGTCAAACCCGTCTGACAGTAATGGGTATATATATATATATATGAGTTAATTACTTTATTATTTAATTATTTTATATTTTTATGCATGGTAATTTATTTCTCCATTTTTGTGTTATTTGTAATTAATTTCAGGTCATCACAACTACATGAATCTGGACTCTTAACATTGGAAGCTCCGACTTATGGAGATCTGCATCTACTAAGCGAGGTATATAAATATTTATTAAAATAATTAATTTAAAAAATCTGGTTGAAGAACTCTATATTGACAAAGAATCTATCTTTGTGTCAATGTGTGTGTGCAGGCTTATTATAATTATAAGGATGTGGGAGTGGCAGCGGCAGCGGCGGGGGGTATATTTGATCAGCAGGAATGAGGGTTTGCAGCAAATAATAATAATAATAATAATAATAATAATATTGGTAATGCCCAACCACCACCAGGACTACTGCCATTCTTTCCCCCTACAATGTCAATGACCACCAACTCTACATACCAATTTCCTGAGTGGTTTGATTTCCTGAATAATGGAGGAGGAGGAGGACATGGAGGAGCAGTAGTCACAGCATCAACTGATCCTAATTTTGTTATTGGAACTAATAATGGATCATCATCATCAGAATCACTTATTGGGGGTAATTACTCATCGGGAGTTCACTAATTACTTCACTAATTATAATAACCCTGTTGCTGCTGGTGAATTAATTGGTCCATCAAGCATGATGATGAGCTTTGGAACCTTTTTTGATGATGTTGCAACATTCTCCAATTTCAATGCTGCTAATGATGATGTTAATTACCCCGTAATTAATTAACTAATTAATATATATATATATATATATATATATATATATATATATATATATATATATATATATATATATATATATATATATATATATATATATATATATATATATATATATATATTAAATTTGTTTTGTTTCCAATATAATATATTAAAAATTGCACGTATTTTGTACGTGATTAACTAATTTTTTTAATCAAATTGGAAAAGTGCACATGATTTGCACGTGATTATATATATATATATTATTTCAAATTTGTAATTTAATTTTTTTGTAGATGCAACACCAAAGGCAATTTTGAGTCTGATGGGCGTCCAAGGACTAACTCTTTACCATCTCAAGAGTACTTAATTTTAATTTTTCTACTTGTAAATTGGTCAAAAAATAAATGTCACTGATGATTTATATATGTATATTTATACAGAAGTACAGGATTGGCAAGACTGCAAGAAAATCGTCAAAAAGGCACTTGTACCAGCTGATTATAGTAAGTTTTTATCCATAAACTACATAGTATTTTTTTTTTTTTTTTTTTTTTATAATTGTGGTACATAGTATATAAATAAAATCATGAGATCTGATACAATATTTATTTTTTTTTAATTTTTTGACCATTTAGGGTACAAAAAAGATGGAAGAATGCCCTCAAGACCCTATGACGGTCAAGGAGGATCTTCATCAATGTCAAACCCGTCTGACAGTAATGGGTATATATATATATATATATATATATATATATATATATATATATATATATATATATATATATATATATATATGAGTTAATTCCTTTATTATTTAATTATTTTATATTTTTATGCATGGTAATTTATTTCTCCATTTTTGTGTTATTTGTAATTAATTTCAGGTCATCACAACTACATGAATCTGGACTCTTAACATTGGAAGCTCCGACTTATGGAGATTTGCATCTACTAAGCGAGGTATATAAATATTTATTAAAATAATTAATTTAAAAAATCTGGTTGAAGAACTCTATATTGACAAAGAATCTATCTTTGTGTCAATGTGTGTGTGCATGCTTATTATAATTATAAGGATGTGGGAGTGGCAGCGGCAACGGCGGGGGGTATATTTGATCAGCAGGAATGAGGGTTTGCAGCAAATAATAATAATAATAATAATAATAATAATAATAATAATAATAATAATATTGGTAATGCCCAACCACCACCAGGACTACTGCCATTTTTTCCCCCTACTATGTCAATGACCACCAACTCTACATACCAATTTCCTGAGTGGTTTGATTTCCTGAATAATGGAGAAGGAGGAGGACATGGAGGAGCAGTAGTCACAGCAGCAACTGATCCTAATTTTGTTATTGGAACTAATAATGGATCATCATCATCAGAATCACTAATTGGGGGTAATTACTCATCGGGAGTTCACTAATTACTTCACTAATTATAATAACCCTGTTGCTGCTGCTGAATTAACTGGTCCATCAAGCATGATGATGAGCTTTGGAACCTTTTTTGATGATGTTGCAACATTCTCCAATTTCAATGCTGCTAATGATGATGTTAATTACCCCGTAATTAATTAACTAATTAATATATATATATATATATATATATATATATATATATATATATATATATATATATATATATATATATATATATATATATATATATATTTTAAAGTTGTTTTGTTTCCAATATAATATATTAAAATATATTAAAAATTGCACGTGTTTTGTACGTGATTAACTAATTTTTTTAATCAAATTGGAAATGTGCACATGATTTGCACGTGATTATATATATATATATATATATATATATTTTAAAGTTGTTTTGTTTCCAATATAATATATTAAAAATTGCACGTGTTTTATACGTGATTAACTAATTTTTTTTAATCAAATTAGAAAAGTGCACATGATTTGCACGTGATTAACTAATTTCCTATGTTAATTGAATCATATCATCATTTTTAATCATACTATGGTCTAAATGACATACAACATAATTTCTTTGATTAAATTGCTTTAATTATTACTATGTTGTTCCAAAAAATTTAAAATTGTTATCATAAATATCTAAAATCAAGCCTTGAAAATAAAAAAATGAACTTTAATTACCAAGTATTTCAAATATAAAAATACATGTGTACATAACTATTATTCTAAAACAATCATTTGAGCTAATGAATAATATCAATTATTTTCTTATTTGACTTTAATATTTCCATCTAAACCAGCTTGTGTTATTTAAATTCTTTACCAATTTCACCGATTTTTGTGGTTTATTACATTCGTTAATCAATTCACTCATGCATTTTCTACATTTTAACCAAATTTAAGTTGATTTTACTTATTATTTTGCTTATTTATCCTATTATTTCAACTTTCTTTCTTTTGGTAATTTTAACTCGTCTTTTTGTTCTTGTTCTTTGTCAATTTGACCAGTTTTTTGTTATCATGCGTTTAGTCGATGTCATTCAATATTTTACTGGTTTTCTTTATTGTTTTATCGATTTTTATCATTTTTTTCTTTATCATATATTTTTTAATCGAATTTTACCCGTTAGCAACACTTTTAACCATTTATATGTTTTGATTTTTCTTAACTTAATCTAATTATAAATTTTTCAGTTAACTAAGCAGTACTTTATTATATTTATATAGCACAAAGGTGGTTTTTTAAGGTTCTTTAATAATTGATCATTTCTTAAGATAAGAATTGTCTAATTTGTTATCGATTGCACCCGCTTGAGCTTACTATTTTTATTTTTTGGTTATTTTAACATGTCCTTTGACCGATTTCACCTGTTTTTGTGTTTTATCCCATTTGTTAATCAATTTATCCATTCTATCCGATTTAACCTAATTTAGTAGATTTTACCTATTATTATGTTGATTCAACCAATTTTCTCACCTATTTCAACACGTTATTTGACCGATTACACCCGCTTTACACCGAGCTTCATATTTTTTTTTGTTATTTTAACACGTTCTTTGATCGATTTCACCCATTTTTGTGTTTTATCCCATTTGTTAGTCAATTTATCCATTCTATCCGATTTAACCCAATTTTAGTTGATTTTACCTATTATTATGTTGATTCAAACCATGTTTTCACCTATTTCAGTTTTTTTTGCGTGACTAATTAATTTCTTATGTTAGTTGAATCATATAATAATTTTTCATCATATTATGGTATGTTCCCAAGAATTTAAAGTTATATCATAAATACCTAAAGGATGAAATACAGTTTCCCCCATAAAGAATGAAAGTGGTATCAGTTATCCCCCTTAAGTATCAATTGTAACACTTACCCCCCTCTGTTATAATTTTTTAGTATTTATTCCAAAAATACCGACACCTCTTTCATAAATATATATTTTTTATTACTTTATCAAAATAAAATTGCATCTTTATTAATTATGAATCCATTCATCCACCAAATTACATTATGTTTCATTTTCTTCATTTCTTTGTTACCTTCTTTTTTTCGATCTCAATTTTTTTCTTCATTTTCATCTCATTCTTTTATAACCGAAGGAAACAAAATAAATGAAGAAATTGAAACATATATTGTTTGATGGATAGATGCATGAATTCATAGTTAATAAAGATCTTGTTTTTTGATAAAGGAATGAAGAAATTAACACATAATATTATTTGGTGTTAAACTTGAATTTTGCGAAAAATAATTTGAAGGATAATTAATCAACATTTTGAATAATAATTTGTACCAAATATAAATGAGATAATTATCACCAAATAAAAACTCAAAAAAATATAAAGAAAAAATTTGAGTTAAAAAATTGAAACATAAAATAAAGAAAACAAATTGAAAGAGAAATAAAGAAAAAAAGTGAGACGAAAATAATAAAGAGAAATTTGAGACCATAAAAACGAAGGAAACAAAAAAATATATGAAGAAATTAAAACATAATGTTGTGGTGGATGAATGGATTAATAATTAATTAAGAGACAAATTTATTTTAATAAAGAAATTTATTCATTATGTAAGGGACGAGAGTATTTTTTGAATAAAAACTGAAAAACTATAACAGATTGGGGTAACTGTTACAATTGATACTTTAGGGAGGTAACTGATACCACCACCATACTTTAAGGGGGGAAACTGTATTTCACCTTTATCTAAAAGGCTAAGACCAAAACTTGAAAATAAAAAATAACTATAATTACTAAGTATTTATAATATAAAACTACATGTCTACATAATTATTATTCTAAGACAACCATTTGAACTAATGAATAATATCAGTTATTTTCTTTCTTAATCTTTATATTTTCATCTATACCTTTAACCAGTTTTACCGGTTATACCTAATTTTTATGAGTTCATTCATTTTCAATCACATGCCTAATCCATTTTTTAACTTATCTAATCCGTTTTTACCAATTTTCCTCAATTTTGTTGAGTAAACTTGCTTTTACACTAAGTTTATCATTTTTTGTTATTTTAACATTTTCTTTCATCGATTGTATCTGCTTTTATATTGAGTTTACTATTTATTTTTTGTTATCCCATGTTAGGTCAATATCATTCAATTTTACCAGTTACCCATTTTTTGTTGGCTTACCCCCTTGTTTAATCAATTGCACCATTTTTTTCTTTAACTCGTTTTTCTTCTATCTAACTCATTTTTCCATTGATTTTTCCATTTTTTATCATATATATATATATATATATATATATATATATATATATATATATATATATTTAAGAGAATTTTACCATTTTTCACCAATTTTAACCATTCTATATTTTGATTATAAGTTTTTCAATTAACTAAACAATATTTTTTAATCCTATAGCCCGAAAATGGCCTTTTATT
Source organism: Penstemon barbatus (assembly GCA_003313485.2). Taxonomy (NCBI): domain Eukaryota; kingdom Viridiplantae; phylum Streptophyta; class Magnoliopsida; order Lamiales; family Plantaginaceae; genus Penstemon; species Penstemon barbatus. Next base: position 101,575,597 of record CM064883.1, read on the forward strand.
TATAGGTTCTTTAATAAGCTATAATTTCTTAAAAACTTAGGAAATAAATATCGATTTTACCTTCTTTTTCATTGAGTTTATCATTTCTTTTTTGTTATTTTAACCCGTTCGTTTACAATTTTTTACGGTATGTCCAGTTTATTCGATCCATCCACTCTGAAGTTAACCCATTAGTTGATTTTCACATTTGTTAATCAGTTCACTCATTCTCTCCGGTTTAACCCAATTTTAGTCTGATTTTACTTATTCAACATATTTTCTCACATATTTCACCTTTTTTTTTGTTCTTTTATCGATTTGATCCATTTTTTTGTTATCCCGTGTTTAGCCGATGTCATTAATTTTTTTTACCGGTTTTACCCATTTTTTTGTTTGTCCTTTTATCGATTTGATTCATTTTTTTATCCCGTGTTTAGCCGATGTCATTCACTTTTTTTTATCGGTTTTACCCATTTTTTAGCCGGTTAACCTAGTCTTTTTTTTCTCAATTTAGCATTTTTTTTTTTGCTTTAACTCATTGATCTTTCTATATGATCCATTTTCCCATTGATTTTACTATTTTTATCATATATTTTTTATCGAATAGTTGATTTTAACAATTTTTATCTTTTGACTTTTTTGGGCTTAAGCCAATTATACACTTTTTAGTTAACTAAATAATACCTTTTTTTATTCATGTAGCATGAATGCGACATAATTTTTTTTTTTCAGTTTCTTTAATATTTTTGAGGTTCCTTAATAAGTAATAATTTTTTAAGAATTTTTCAAAGAATTTTTTGAAGAAATGCTAACTAATTTATTTTTTTCGTTATCATTAATGTTTTAATGAGTTGTAAAACTTTAAAAGATAATTATAAGGTTGATGTAGGATAGACTTCTTGTCTAATTACACTTCTAGGATTTTTTTTTCTTTTACCTTTTTAGCATAAAATTAAATATCACAATATAATTTAAATAGGAGTATATTAGTCTTCACAGAAAAGGAAAGAAATTTTGTTAGACCAACTCGTACTTTTATATGTGTGTGTATATATATATATATATATATATATATATATATATATATATATATATATATATATATATATATATATATAATAGTAAATAAATATAATATACTTATAAATATATATATATATAATATAATATAATATATATAATATAAATAATATAAAATATAATAAATAAATATTATATAACAAATATATAATATATAGAGATATATATTATTTTGGATTTCTTCTAATGAAAATTATTTAATTGTAAATCAAGTATATATAAAGTTACTCGTGATATTTTTATTGTTCATAATACAATCAGCATAAGAAAAAGTGATGAGCTTCTTATAGATAATAATTTACTTTTCAATCCAATGAAATTGGGAAACGTGGTGATGCAATTCAACACAAAGATGGTTCTAAAATTAAAATGAGAGTAGAAGAAGAAGATTGTGAGTACAGTTGCTTGTAAGTTGTACCATGTTCTGTTATGACCAACTCCTTTGCTGTGAACAGGCTGTACTTTTTCGGTTACCGGTAATTGCCGGTTGCCTCCCTCCGACAACAAATACGTTACTGTCGGTGGAATCAACCTTTGCAATAGCTTGTTTATTAACTGAACCTAGATTTAGCTTATCAAAAAAATCTGAATGTAGATTTTATCAAATTATTAAGCACCTTTCTACTTTATTCTCTAATCTACTTATTATTATTTCTGTATCCATTTTCGTGGCTGCGGAATTTTTGATATTACTTCATCTGTATTCTTATTCAAAATGATCGTTTATACTATTTTAATTAGCAGACAGACTCTTAAAACTAATATTTATAAACACACACAAAACAAAGACAAAAATATCAGGTCATTTTTCAAAATAAAATCATTATGTTCAGACATAATATATTAGCAAAATTGCAAAATTAGTCCCAAGCTATATCTATTTTCACATATTATCCCAAGCGATATTATGGTTGTAATTTCAGTCCTGCAATATATTATTTTTAGCAAATATCGTCCTGCTGTTAAATTTTAAACAACTTCCCCCATTATGATAAGGCTAACAATATGGAAGAGATTTTTGTGTGATGAAAAATGCAAATCTAGAGGAAGAAATTGGCGGTCACGAAGGCTAATAATTAATATGGAATAGATTTTTGTGGGATGAATTTGTTCTCTGAGATAAAATCGTGGATCAATATTTCACATCTAGTTTATGTTATAGTTTCTAGTATATATTTCAATCAGCTAAATATTAAAAAAAAAATCGAAATCTTTTACCAAACGTTTCAAAAATATTAAAAAAATTGAAAAAAAAATAACTAAATGAAGAAAAATATGAGTTTCAAAGCAAATAAGAGATTCAAAAGTACATTTAATTTTTGTTTCTATTGAATTTTAATCTGAATTCTTTATGTTTTTGACGAATAAGGTAATTTTTTTATTCAATGCATAAAATCACCAAAATTTAGTTTTCAACATCCTTATTTGAGAATTCCAAGTTTTTTTTAATTCTCCTTCTTTCATCCATTAACACAAATGAATGTGTCGGATCGGACCGTCAACAATTAACTATTAACATAAATAATTGGTTGAGTGTTATCCAATTCGAAAGCAAGTGTATTGCATTTGCACTTACTATTTAAATGTTGTGGGTTCGGTCAAAACTCGATTTGTGAAAGAATTACCCTTGCCATGAATCCAATCCGCAACACTAAAAGAACCATCTACTAATCACCACATCATGATAAAATTACACTATTTTCTACAAACAGAATTTCACATTCTCACGAGCAATACTATCTACCTATACACGAGCTTATTGATTAAGAGAAAAGTGTATCGGTACAAGTGTATAAACATATCTACACCCTGCTAAAAGGGAGGGAAAAAGTAGTTTTTTTTCCTTTGTTTTGCTACATCTACAAACTTTAAACATCATCCTGGTCGTTGCAAAGCTCTGCAAAGACTTACCTACATTAAGTATCTTCAAGAAAACTAGCACTAAACCAATTCACAACCTACTTTTAAGTTAGTGGACTTTGGTTGCCTGCATAACAGTGTCTCTCGGAGTCTGAATTGAACTGTCCCTCGGAGTCTCAATGGTACTATCCGCGGACTTGAAAGAATTATTACCAAACAATGGAGTTGTCTGAATTGTATCATCCGTGGACTTAAAAGAACTATTACGCGAAAGAGTTACTGATGAAGAAATAGCCTCATCATCAAAAGAATCATGATCTTTTTCAGTAGGAGCCAATCCCGACTTTGACTTTTTTGATGCTTTCTTAGAAATTGGAAGCTTTAACTTGCTCTTAGTCATCCCTTCGTGTAGGCTTCCTCATTCACTATCATCTAAGGACTCATTTGGATTCTTTAAAGATGGGGATGGAAGAGGGGCGTTCTTGTCATCCACTATCAACCTCACGCCAACTTCCTTCGTATTTAATGCCTTAATATTATAACGCGGAGACGGTTCTGGCTCATCACGAGCGCTAAAAGACTTTTCCTCGGTTTTCATATTTCTCCTGTGGAATAACGAGCAAACCTTTCTCCACCCCTTCCTTATTGGATTATGCGAATTTAATTTATTAGCATCCGTATTTTCATCAGTGCTGATAGGACCAGAAGTGGCTGCACCTTGAATTTGTCCATCAAGGTGATGACTATTTACGTGCCTGCCCTTCCCCTTCCTTGGCTCCCATTCCTGAACAACCTCACTACCCGGGTGCTGAATCCAAATTCCAGTCTCGGATTGCCCTTCAATTTTGATTGGCTCAAACTTATCTGCAATTCTTGGGGATTCCTCGGATGATTTTGATGTGAAGGAGCATATTTTAGCAGAATCAGCTCCATAGAAGATTTTCCGCTCACTATCTGCACCCTGTTTCAATAATCAATCAATGTAACATTTCAAAAAATCAATAACATTGAGAAAACTCATATCTTGGAGAATCACATAAAAGCGTACTATATATGATTTCAACTCCCGTTTACGATTTAAAACGTATTGTTTCAACAAAGTGGGATTTGAAGGGAAGTAGTGATACGTCCAAGCATTAAAATTAATAGTGAACAAACACAAATGGAGAAGGGATACGTACTTTTGCATTGCCTTCGAACACAGTTACAGCAAGATGCAATCTTCCCATTTTAATGTTCTGGAGAGGCAACCATATGTCATGCCTCTGCCCATCTCTAAGTTCATTGATATTTACAGAACAATCTCTGCACCATTTGCACAAACTAGCTAGGTTATGAAAGCTGAAAGATAATAATAAATTTGAAAAATTCTTCAGAATCATTATGCATGCAATATGATCACCAATAAGATTAAATCTACAGAAAAATGTTTCAAGACATCAATGCAAAATGAAGAAGAAAAGAGGGAAAATGTATGAAACATCTCCCTATATAAATAATAAAGAGCAAAGAACAGACCCCATCATGTCATCAAATAGACGGTCCTTGTCACGAACTTGAATGACAAGCATGTTTTGTGGTTCCCATGTGCAAATAGGGATCTTGAATTCCTCAAGCCATTTTGGGGATAAAGTTTTCTTCTTAGTCTTTGTCCGAAATCTGTAAGGCCCTAACTGTCCCTTCACATATGGGTCAGCCAATCCTGAAAATTACCTCATTTTACTATATATCGAGAAAATATTGCGCTAAGTGTTGGGTAATTGGACTAACCATTTAAATCTGATGGGTTCATTTCAGCAGCTTCAATAACTTCCACTACAGCCTGGGCAATAGAGTCCTTGGCATCAACACAGAACCAATTTTCTGGTATGCAGGCAATAAGACTAAGTGAACAAAATTCGTTGGCAATAGCGCTTATTGTATTGAAAGTTCTAAATCTCCCCGTTTTCCAAATAATTGAAAACTAATGCGGGTATCTTACATCTTGTTAAAGATTTGTGGAATTTTTAATGTTTTGATTCTTTTAAAGTTGATTATCATACTACCAAGAAGTGAATTTTAAAATAAAGATAGAAGTATAAACAAGCTTAGTAATTATGGCTTAAAAACAGTTCAAGAACCGGATAGTTAGAGGTTTATTAGTATCAAGAATATCCTGCCCTCATCATTACTATCTAGGATATATCTAGCTCACTCTTTTTAAAAGAAGATTTAAATTAGGCTGGCCTCTAGTTCACAAATATTCTATTCTTCAGTAAATCATTATCCATCATAATCGACCTCTTAAATTAACTATAAAACATTCAAATAAGAACTTATTTCTTCTGATCCACCACAATGAGCTCATACAACAACATTGTTGGTTAAATATATTATATACCAAAACTTATTGAAATTAAAAAGAAGAGATAGACCAATTGTTTAATTTCATGAGCTTAGTTAGAGATAAGAGCAAGAACACAAAACTAGTACATGCAATATCGAAAAGTTAAATTTTGAATTGCATTGTTAAATGGTCATATTACCTGGTTCTGGTGAAACAAATTTTTCCACGTCAACAACCAACATATTAGGCTGCAGAAGTTACAAAATACGAGTCAATGAAACACTCCAAAGGTGCTCAACTAAGTAATATCAGGAAAAAGTTCACACATAGATATATTGAAAGATAAAAAAGCAAATGAGGCAGACGATTTACTAGTTTCACTGTGGAACCATAAAAGAAAATTATCTCACCTCCACCAGAGTTTGCTCGAAGACGAGGGCCAGAAGATTATCCTAACCCAGAAAGAAAATTTCAGAATTTTTTAAACAAATATAAATGTGTAAGAAAGGTAATACTTAGTGTGGAACAGAGAGCGCGTGCGAGAGGAGAAGAGAGATGAACTTAATAAAAGAGAAATTGTGTGCTTACTATCCATCCAGCTATCCCTGGAAGCTCTGTAACATCGAGGCCATGAGTGAATACAGGCTTCACAGTCATCTCAAAATATGGTGGCCCAGCAAAGGATACACGCAGACGACCAATAAAAGGCCATCTGTTCAGGAATTTTACCCCAACCAACACCTGCAACAAGGATTTCGCACAAATAATCTAATTAGGTGCAACAAAACTGTAAAGAATCAGAGCCATTGTTAATCCGTAAGAAACGCAAGCATGGAAATTAAAAAAAAAAAAAATTTCCGATCCAACTCATATAGTATAATTCAACCAGCCAACCAAGTGATTTAGATGATTCCAAGTAAGTATGTTACTCATAAACTTATAAGAAGAAAAAAAACCAGATGAGCATCCTCAGTTACATATTATTGCAAGTGTCACTTACTTTCCCTTCAACATGCAAGCCTAACAAATGCAACTTCGCCCACATTCCAAGACCCACTCTTTTCCTCAATTTCACGCCAAGTATCGCACTCATGTCGTCTGCAGTTCTAAAATTCATACCCAATTCCATAACCTGCATTTAACCACTTTAGCCGAGTATATGCACAAGCATTGTCAAAAGCCAATTTTTGTGCATAGATCACAATTTCTATTCAACCTCACTTACCAAGTGATCATCATCATTGGTGTTTTGAAGGACCCTCATATCAGTAAAGATAGGAGGGGATCTTCCCAAGTAAAGATGTTGAACCTCAGCATCTTTCTGCATGCATATAGTCAAATATAATACTCATTCCTAAAATTCAAATGAATATTCCATATACCAAAAATGGGTTCGATTCATACATACCACTGTCCAAGGTTTATATTTATCCAAGAACCATGGAACAACAGGGAGAAGGATTTTCTGAGAAACAATCTCTTCCATGCAAATAGGCCAAATTTTCTCAATAGAATGGTTCAACCATCTGACAGTTTCAGAGTCTGAAAGAACCTATAATAAAAGAATGAAATTAAAGAGAAAATATTGTTCCAATATAGTCAATGTACAATGAGAAAATGAGGGAATTGCATTTTCATACTAAACTTTTATCTACTTTAGACTTTTGGTACCAAACCTTCAAAAAGGACACATTTAATACCAAAATTGATGGATCTTTTTCACATTTCATTTCTCCATCAATTTTTGGGGGCCAAATTTTGTGTTCTTTTTATGGCTGAAAAGCTCTTGACGAGAGCTTTCTAATGGTACAAGTTTCAATTCATGAAACACAATATATAATTCGAAGAAAATTAATAAAGTGTCAAAATATTAATCAAAATTAAATCATACCTCGTAATCTACAAGGAATCATGCCACAATAATTTACTGATATGATATAGGAAAAATAAGAATGATACGGTAAAAAATTTGGAGCATAATTTCAAGTATGAAAAAAATCACCATTAAAGCTCAAGCAAATGTCAAAAAATTAAATGTGTCTTTTTTGAAGGTTCATTACCAAATATTTAAAGTAAGTAAAAATTTAGTATGAAAAATGCAATTCCCTCAAGAAAAAACTATTCAAAAACATTCAATTTGAATCACTCCCATGTATTTCGTTGAAAATACCAAAAAATTTATGCCTTGAGTCAATTGAAACAAAAACATAAAGTATTTTTATTTAATTTAAAATTTAATATTCAACTGACCATAACATACTATGAAAATGAAATTTTAATCCATGAAAATGACAATAAAACAACAAAACAATAAGAATCACCCGTCGCTTATAGGAATCTCTTCTTTCCTCGAACTGCAGTTTCTTCCTCAATTTAATTACATACCCTTCATGAACCTTCAAAATTTGCCAAGAAAATCAAAACTTTGTCGGAAAAAAAATTAAAAATAAAAAAGACAGAGAAAAGAAACCTACGAGATAGAGATAGACGAGGGAGATAAAATAAGCAACAGGTTGGCAATAGTGGTAGTAAGAATTGAGGAACCACAGAATAAACAACACAATGCACACATGATGCAGTATCGTTGCGTCCAATATACTACCCATCTTTTTTTTTTTCGTTTTTTTTTTTTCCAATTATCCAATTCGCAATTCCTTCACACAATCAGAAATATCAGAAAGTACCATTAATACGCTTGCAATTAACAGAGTAGAGGCAGACGTGAATAGACATATAAAGAGAGTAGTTTTTTATTTTATTTTATTTTATTTTTTTCCCGGCCGGAAACGGTGTCGAATCGTGGAATCAATGAAGTGAGATTGTTTTTCCTGTTTTACTTTTAGAATGTTGCAGAATTTCAGTTCGGGCTGAAAGACGAATTTTGTGCGGTTCCATTTCCTTTTTTATTCTATTTTTTGGCTGAGCGGTTACATTTTTGCTTTTTATACATCAAAGTACAAAATGTAGGGTAAATTCTGTATTGGCCCCTTTAAATATATATATGATGTATATTTAATCCCTTTAAATATCAATTCATCACTTTACTTACTTTACCCATCACTCATGCCCAAATCATGCACAAATCTGTGACACTTGCTAAATAAATGTCTCTCAGTTTTATGATTGCTAATGGAGAAGAAAGTAATCGAATACTTCTAATTATGAGAATCAATCTATGATAAAATCAAAATGAACACGTTCAAATTATTTATGTCATCATAATTACATGTTTGTAAATTTGAAATTTTTCAATAAATAGTTAGTGGAACTATACATAGTCAATAAATTAGAAAAAGTTTTGTATATTGGGGCTTAGCATTACATGTCCATTTAAAGAGCTTGAATAAAAGAAAATATATCTTAAACAACACAAAAGGATGATGAGACTGGAAAAACAATAATAGGGCATTTTTGTAACTCAATGATTTAATTAGTTTAAACAGCTAACTAAATGGGCCGCACATACAATCACGATCGGAATGAAGTCCAAAATTGAGGCCCATATTTGGTGAGGTTATAGGCTTAGGCCCGTAAGTCTGCACAGTGCCAATTCTTATCATCTTACGTATGAGTGAGAGTCAAAATATAATGTCCCGCCTGTGTTCGCCCAAAGTTCTAGCTAGAATATTACTTTCAGCTTCTTATTCATTCATGCTATATATATTAATTTCAATATTTTCTATGACTCTAATTAATTATAAGAACCTTGATTCAAATATTATTTGATTAATTTCCTACAGGGAAATGCAAATATCTAGATTATCCAAGAAATCATGCATGCCACATGTGACACTTGTATTTGCCAAGAAGATCATATCTTTATCTGCTTGCTAACATTCTCATATTGTTTGCACCACAATTTCAAAACTCTCATACCAACCCCACCACCTATATGAAAAATCCTCTCTAAATGGCTTTCCTTTAATTTGCTCTTTATTATGTTCACATGTCTATGTACTAGTACTAAATAACTACTAAATAATAATAATAAATCTTCTTGTTCTTGAGGGCAGGGGCAATATATAGTATCACAATATATAAAAAGGAAAGAAATGGCAACAACAACAACACAAGCATTAGTCTCTTCATCATCTATTTGCTCTTCTGCAGATGCCACTAGACAAATTCTTGGAGGAAGTCGTCGACCATTATTCCAATCTTCAAGAAAAGTTTCCTTTCTTGTAAAGGCTGCCTCTACTCCTCCTGTCAAGGTATATATGTTTATGTATACGTACGTACAATCGTACATGCCTTTTAATTAATTATCAAATTCTAATTCTTCATATATATATATTTCTACATTATGTAATAGCTTGTGTTTAAATTAAAAATAAGAATTAATTAATTAATAGTAATACTTTTCTTAATTATACAATTTTCCAGCAAGGGGCAAACAGGCCTTTGTGGTTCGCGTCCAAGCAAAGTCTCTCCTATTTAGACGGCAGGTGATCAATGAATAATTAACTTGCATTACAATTCTCACCAACAAGCCAAATGAACTGAACAAAAAAAAAAAAAAAAATTGATTTTCCTATTTTCCAGCCTCCCTGGTGACTTCGGATTCGACCCATTGGGCCTTTCCGACCCGGAAGGCACAGGTGGATTCATCGAGCCCAAATGGCTAGCCTATGGCGAAATCATCAACGGCCGTTTCGCAATGTTAGGCGCAGCCGGAGCCATAGCACCCGAAATCCTGGGGAAAGCCGGTCTAATCCCGGCCGAAACCGCCCTGCCCTGGTTCCAGACCGGAGTCATACCCCCAGCCGGAACATACAACTACTGGGCCGATAATTACACACTATTCGTCCTCGAACTGGCCCTAATGGGCTTCGCCGAGCACAGAAGATTCCAGGACTGGGCCAAGCCAGGGTCCATGGGGAAACAATACTTTTTGGGGTTGGAAAAGGGCTTGGGTGGGTCGGGTGAACCGGCCTACCCGGGTGGCCCGTTCTTTAACCCACTTGGGTTTGGAAAAGATGAGAAGTCATTGAAGGAATTGAAGTTGACGGAGGTTAAAAATGGAAGATTGGCTATGTTGGCCGTGTTGGGTTACTTTATACAAGGACTGGTGACTGGCGTTGGGCCTTACCAAAACTTACTTGACCATTTGGCTGATCCAGTTAACAACAATGTCTTGACAAGCCTCAAATTTCATTAAAAAAACACAAAAATGTAGCAAATATTATTGTGCTTTTTTTTTTTTTTTTTTTTTTCTTGTGCTTCAAAATTGTATTATCCATCATGTGCAGAGTACTACTGAGCTTTCTCATATATTAATTAGTTAACATATATATTGATGTTGATCATATTTTCCTTTTTCAAAAACCACACATAAAATTAAACGGACACGCACAATAGTTAACATAATTATCAAATTACAAAAAAACTTGACCCATGTTTGATTATACTGAATTCCATTTAGTTTGTTTGCTTGTATGGAATGGGAGGGAAAATTGTACGATCTCCCTTTTCGTGTCGAAAGAAGTCTTCTTTTAGTTTTACTAGAAGAGTACACGTGTTCTAATTTTTCATTATACTATTTTGTTATTGTTTTTTTTATCGATTTGATATCCCCCCCTCTCCTTCCCATATTTAACCAATATCATTCATTTTTTTACTAGTTATTCATTTTTTGCCTGTTCACCTCGTTATTTTATCAATTGCACCAATTTTTTTTTTTTTGCTTTAACTCATTTTTTTCTATCTAACCCATTTTTCTTCTATCTAACTCATTTTTCCATTGATTTTATCATTTTTATCATATATTCTTTATAATGAATTTAACCCGTTTTCACCGATTTTAAACATTCCATGTTTTGAATTATTTTGGCTTAATCCAATTATAAAATTTTCAGTTGACTAAATATTACTTTTTTTATTCATCTAACCCGAATGTTGCCTTTTATTTTTAGGTTCTTTATTTTTTGAGGTTCATTAATAAGTGATAATTACTAAAGAACTTTACAAAGAAATATCGATTTTACCTGCTTTTCACTAAGTTTAACATTTCTTTTAAGTTATTTTAACCCGTTTTGTTGATTGATTTTTTTCGCTTTTCTTGTTTATCCCATTTGTTAATATAATATATTCATCCTCTCTAGTTTAACCCAATTTTAGTCAATTTTATCCCATTTGTTAATGAATTTACTCATTCTTTACGGTTTAACCCGATTTTAGTTTGATTTTACTTATTCTTTTGATGATTTAACATATTTTCTCACATATTTCACTTTTTATTTTTTGCCAATTTACTTTACTTATTCCTTTTCTTTTATCGATTTGATCCATTTTTTTTATTTTCTCGTGTTTAGCTGATATCATTCATTTTTTTTTATCGATTTTTGTTAATCAGTTTAATTACTTATGTTCTCTGGTTTAACTCAATTTTAGTCTAATTTTACTTATTCTTTTGATGATTAACTTATTTTCTCACATATTTCACCTTTTATTTCTTGCCATTTTCTATTCTTGCTCTTTTATCGATTTAACCCATTTTTTTTATTATTATATTATGTTTAGCGATGTCATTCATTTTTTTTATCTGTTTTACCAATTTTTTTTTTTAATTTACCTTGTTGTTTTATCAATTGCACTTTTTTCTTTGTTGTGACTTTTTTTTTTTTAATATCTAACCCATTTTTCATTTTCTTTATCATATATTTTGACTTTTTTTTTGCTTAAGTCAATTATATGTGCTTTAGTTAACTAAATAATACTTTTTTCTATTCATCTAGCACAAATGTGACATAATTTTATTAAGGTTATTTAATAAGTGATAACTTCTTAAGAACTTTTCAAAGGAATTCTCAAAGAAATTTAGAGTAATAGTTTTTTCTAATTATTATTATTTTTATATATTTCACCTTTTATTTTTTGCCAATTTTCTCATTTTCTTAATTTTGTTCGTTTATCGATTTGATCCATATTTTTATTATCTTGTGTTTAGTTGATGTCATTCTTTTTTTTTTTTTTTTTTTTTTTAATATGGTTTACCAATTTTTGCCGGTTTACCTTATTGTTATCAATTGAACATTTTTTTTTTTGGGCTATAACTCGTTTTGTTTTTTCTATCCAACTTATTTTCCATTTTTTTTATCATATATTTTGACTTTTTTTTTTGTTTAATCCAATTATATGTGTTTTAGTTAACTAAATAATATTTTTTTAATTCTATGTGGCACAAATATAGCATAATTTTTTTAAGATTATTTAATAAGTGATAACTTCTTAAAAATTTTCCAAAGGAATTTTCGAGAAATATAGAGTAATAATTTTTTTTAATTATTATTATTTTTACTATTAATATTTTATTGAGCCTGTAAAACTTTTAAAGATAATTATAATAAGGTTGATGTAGGAGAGACTAATTCTTGACTAATTATAATTCTAGGATTCTTGTCTTTTACCTTTTGCCATAAAATTAAATATCACAATATAATTAAATAGTGGTATATTAGTCTTCACAAAAAAAGGAAATAAATTATCTTGGCCAACCTATACTTTTATATGTGTATAGATAGATTGTAAAGAAGAATACTACTTCCCTTTTAGATAGGGGTGTAATCGAGCCAAGTAGTGTCGAACGACACACTGTTCAAGCTTGGTTTAAATTTTATCGAGCTTGAAATTTTTTGTTTAGGTTGGTTTGATTATTAAACGAGTGGAGCTCAAACAAGATTTTACAGAATGAGTTCGAGCCGAGTATCGAGTAAATTGATATTTTACTTGCATATTATCAATTTTTATCTTATCGAGTCAAGCCACAGTCATGCTTCAAAAGTCATCTAATGAAATATGATGTTCAAGCTTCTTTGATAAGTGTAACGAACTGAGCTCACAAGAACTTTTATTCAACGAGTTTGAGCCAAGTATCGAGTAATTTAGATTAATTTTCAACCCTACTTTTAGATTTTGCATTTATATGAGGACATTATAGTGTCTATTAAGCTATATCACAAGAGGGTAAGATGTCTATTAGAAAATATAATGTGAAGGTAAAGTGCCAATTATACAATATTACAAAACGAACATTTTTTTATCTCAAAATGAAATATCATCGCATTTTATAGAGCATATACAACATCTCAATAAAGAGAAGATAAAACACTCATTCATGAAAATAATACTATGACTTTTCATAACTCAAAGAGGCGAATTACCCATTAGATATATCATAGGTCGTATAACTATTAAAAACTCAACTACCGTATCTTTTTCTACTTTTTCCTCAATATCCGGTTGTGGGACCCATCACTTGAAATTTTCCCAATTCCATCCATTTGTTTCCAAAATTTGCATAGAAGCCTAAACGGATGCATGCCCAGAGCTCTCGGGCGACTGTACTTTCCTTTTACCTACGTACACATTATATGTCATTTGCATAAAATCACAATAATCTTCTCTTATTATGCATCTAATTTTATTATACTACTAGTTTTTCGTTATCTTATTTTTTGATTTTTTCAATAATGGGTGATAAATCCTTAATTTGTAATATCGAAATGGAATTTCTTGTTTAGTTGAAGTCTTCGCAATGCTTTAATGACTCAAAAAAAATTAACAAAAATAAGAAGCACATATTCAAAGTAATATATAAATGTAAATATAGTTTCAATTTGAGGATGAAATTGTGATATAGCAGCACTAAGATTCCCCTTGGTTTAAATGTGCTATAAGAACTGTGAATCTGGATAAGAGCATCTTCAACAACTGTATATAAATTTCATTGTCTTATTTCATTACATCATAAAAGCGTTCAAATTATACATAGTGAACAATGTCTTAAATATTCAGGTTTAGCTACGTAATCTAACAATCATTATTCAAATTTTAGATAATTACTTATATTAGATATTCAGGTTTAGCTACATGATCTGCGCAACATATTGAGTAAATTAAGCTCTCCAAAGGAAATATTAAGTTAAACTTGAATAGAACTTAGAGAAAAAAAATCAAAAGTTACAAAAACTACTGATTAAGTGGGAAAATGAGTAAGCTTTAACAGAGTTGTAAATAATTAATTTGAATACTACATGTAAATACTCCTAAACATGAGACTATATATATAAAGAATTCACTCTAGCATTTCACATATTATAGCGTCAAATTTGCCGAATAAATCACCATGAAATTAAGAAAAATCATTTATCCATAACAAGTTATTTATTGAATGATTTTTTTTTTTTTGATTTTACAAAGGTCCATCGAAGAAATTACAGAAGAAGCAAGATAACTAGCTAGCTAGAAATCATTGTTTATTTAATAATTAAGAGAAAATTAGACATAACTAAATAACTAATTAATTAAGTCTTCAACACTCATATATTGGAAAGAAAACAAGATTAATTAGCAGCACTGAAATTGGAGAATCTTGCAACATCATGAAAAAAGGTTCCATAGCTCATCATCATGCTTGATGGACCAGTTAATTCAGCAGCAGCAGCAGGGTCATTATAATTAGTGAACTCCGATGAGTAATTACCCCCAATTAGTGATGCTGATGATGATGATGGGGGGTTATTAATAAGGTAATCATCAATATTCACTAGTGATGATCCATTATTAGTTTCAATAATAAAATTAGGATCAGTTGCTGCTGCTGCTACTACTGCTCCTCCATGTCCTCCTCCTCCTCCATTATTCAGGAAATCAAACCACTCAGGAAATTGGTATGTAGAGTTGGGGGTCATTGAAATAGTAGGGGGAAAGAATGGCTCTAGTCCTGGTGGTTGGGCATTAGCAATATTATTATTATTATTATTATTATTATTTGCAAACCCTCCTTCCTGCTGATCAAATACACCCCCCGCCGCTGCTACTCCCACATCCTTATAATTATAATAAGCCTGCACACACACATTGACACAAAGATAGATTCTTTGTCAATATAGATTTCTTCAACCAAATTTTTTAAATTAATTATTTTAATAAATATTTATATACCTCGCTTAGTAGATGCAGATCTCCATAAGTCGGAGCTTCCAATGTTATGAGTCCAGATTCATGTAGTTGTGATGACCTGAAATTAATTACAAATAACACAAAAATGGAGAAATAAATTACCATGCATAAAAATATAAAATAATTAAATAATAAAGGAATTAACTCATATATATATATATATATACCCATTACTGTCAGATGGGTTTGACATCGATGAAGATCCTCCTTGACCGTCATAGGGTCTTGAGGGCATTCTTGCATCTTTTTTGCACCCTAAATGGTTAAAAATTTAAAAAAATAAAAATTAAAAATAAATATTGTATCAGATCTCATTATTTTAATTATATACTATGTACCACAATTATAAAAAAAAAAAAAAAATACTATGTAGTTTATGGATAAAAACTTACTATAATCAGCTGGTACAAGTGCCTTTTTTGACGATTTTCTTGCAGTCTTGCCAATCCTGTACTTCTGTATAAATATACATATATAAAATCATCAGTGAAATTTATTTTTTGACCAATTTACAAGTAGAAAAATTAAAATTAAGTACTCTTAATTTTCAAATTGATAGATCTGGCTATTTACTACCTGCAAGTGACTCTTGAGATGGTAAAGAGTTAGTCCTTGGACGCCCATCAGACTCAAAATTGCCTTCGGTGTTGCATCTACAAAAAAATTAAATTACAAATTTGAAATAAAAACAAATATATTAATGCTATGGTTACCAACTAAAATAAGATTCTTCATGATTTTCCCGAAAAACAGGTTGATTAACACTACACATGCATGTCCATTTAACAAATTGAAATAATTAATTAATTACATGCATGATGGTGAAAATTGAAGAAATGAATCGAATTAGTTAAGTATATAGTTAATTAGTAAGTGTAAGTACTATTAGGTCCGCCAAGCTCATCGACAGCCTTAACAAATTTCTCATGAAGCTCGGGAGTCCAACGAAGGCGTGGCTTCGGAGCCTGATAAATGTCTGAATTAGGAGAAATATATGTCATGAATTGTTGTTGGTACTGCTCATGATGAAGATTATAATTGTTATTATTATAACATTGTTGTTGTTGCTCATGAGGATGAACAACACCAACACCAGTACTGGTGGTGTTATAATTATACTCCTCAAGAGGATTATAATTCATGATCCCGGCAGCCGGAGTGGTACCAAACATCATAGTATTTGTACTGACGTCGTCGACGTCATTTGTAATAATTTGCTGCAGAGGACTAATTCCGGCTCCGGCTCCGGTAGAGGAGGTGTTTCCGGACCACAACCAAGCCACGGCCTCATTAAGAGCCATTATTTTTGTTTTCATTCGTTGTGAGAAGAAAAGATTCGCGAAATTGTGTAATGCATGAGACGTTGGTTTTGTGGTGGTATTTAAGGAGTAATTGTGCATGTGTGTAAATGCGTTTGGTGGGGTAGTGGTGCATGCAGGTGTATACGTGTAGTACTCCTCCGGATGGACTTTCTTCTTTTTTGGAAGAATTAAACTTAATATGCACTGCGACTAATTGTTAATTTGGTGGGGGAGTCCAATTTGTCTCCATCCATCTTCATATTTATTATTTTTCTCTAAATATTTTTCAAATTCAAAGTTTTACTATGTACATTTATTTTACGGATATGTTTCCACTCCTTAAAATCATGAGATGTAGGGTAGACACCATTAAATATACTTTAATTACTATATAATTATATATACTCTACTTATAGTACTTACAATTTTAATTTACCATGATGATGAACTTCAATTAATTAATCACACCACACATTTTTATATATATAAAATATATATATATATATGTGTGTGTCTCATTTGTAAATCTCTAACTAATCGAAATATTGAGAAATTTATCAGTCGACTTCAAAAATTTTAAATTAAAAAAATAAATAGGAGTTAATGGATTATTGTCTACTTAATGTGATTAATATAAAATAATGAGACTAACATTTTCACTCAAAAAATTAGCTTAATATATGACTAGACCCCCTTCAAGGGTTTGACTTTGAAACTAGTAATAAAAAGATTCCTTCTTATACGGTTGTGTACATTTCTTACATACATACTCCATCTATTCAAATATTTTTGCTAACTTTTCGTTGTGTTCGAACTTTTAGATAAGAGCTAAAAAAAATCGATTATCTTCACATTTTTATCCTCAAAATAGTCGTTCAAAATTATTGATATCTATCATTACTTTATCTCAAAAAAATATTTTTGACATAGAAATTTCATATTGAGAAATAGGTTCTTCTCCTAGAGCATCCCAAAATCAATACAAGAATAAAAAGTTTGGGACATAGGGAGTACTAAAAGTTTTTACTTGCAATTTAATTAGAAATTTCATATTGAGAAATATTTTTTTTTTTTACTTGCAATTTAATATTGATATTTCTAATTTTTTTTCAGAGGTCTAACAATGTTTTAAATATTAATTGACTGCAACATACCAATAAAACGAAATTTCAATTCTTGATATAATGAACTTAGAATAATTACGTGTATGTGTAATTATTTTGGTACTAAAAGTCGTCCATATTAGATAACTCAAACTTAAATTGTGTCTTAAATATTTTCTTAAACTTAAATTACATATATCTTAAATATTTACGGGAGCACGGTCTATAGAGTCCGACATATGTCCGATGCCAAAAGGCTAAAAAGTGAAGTGTTAGTAGATTTGAATAAAAAGGTATGTACACGTCGGGCATTAACTCTGAACTTCCTAAGATAGCGGAATTATTTTGTTACACATGTAGCGACATGCATAAATGATGTGACGTTTGACTGTGTCCGACATGAACATGGTTAAATTAAATTTGAGATGGTTGAACCTTGATATTGATTATCTTCACAATTTTATTTTCAAAAGTAGTCGTTCAAAATTATTAATGAAATCATTACTTCATGTTAAAACATATTTTTGATAAAGAAATTTCATTTTGAGAAATAGATTATTCTCCTAATTAATGCATCCCAAAACTAATTGAAACGAAGATAATTAGGTCAATTGAAACGGAAGTATAGGGTAATCTAATTCTACTTTAATAAGTTATTTTTTTATTTACAATTTTTCAGATATTTCTGGATTTTTTTTTTTCAAAATTCTAAAAATTAAGAATTCTAATATTAATTTATTGCAACATACCAATAAAACAAAATTTCAATTCGTGAGATAATGAACTTAGAATAATTATGTGTATGTGTAATGTTCTTGGTACTAAAAGTCGTCCATATTAGATAATCAAACTTAAATTACGTCTAAATATTTTTATTGATATAATTAGATAATTCAAATTTAAATTACGTCTTAAATAATTTCTTGATATAATTAGATAATCCAAACATAAATTACATCTTAAATATTTACGAAAGCACGGTCTATAGAGTCTGACATATGTCCGATGCCAGAAGGCCAGAAAGTGAAGTGTTAGTTGATTTGAGGAGTCCGATGTCAGGAGGCCAGAAAGTGGAGTGTTAGTTGATATGAGGAAAAACGTATGTAAACGTACGTCAGGCATTAACTCTGACTTTCCTAAGATAGCGTAATTCTTTTGTCGCA
Organism: Penstemon barbatus; assembly: GCA_003313485.2. Lineage (NCBI taxonomy): Eukaryota > Viridiplantae > Streptophyta > Magnoliopsida > Lamiales > Plantaginaceae > Penstemon > Penstemon barbatus. The sequence goes on from CM064883.1 coordinate 101,594,369, forward strand.
TAAGTAGCGACATGCATAAATGATGTGACGTCCAACTGTGTCCAACATGAACTTGGTTAAAATGAATTTGAGATACTTGAACCTTGATATTTGCCTTATATATTATGAACTTTTATACCAAAATGTGACAGTGTTAGGTAAAAAATACCGTTGAGACGAGATTTTCATGTAATGTGAGTAACATGTCTCGAAAAAAGTTAAGACAAGTTCAAGACCTGAATACTACTCTCGGGAAACCATTTTTTTTTAATAAACTTTTATATATTTCTTGAGAATGAAAATTATCCTTTGCAGTTAGTGATTATTATGTGTAATTAACTAATTGTATACTCATAAATACAATAATCTAATTTTGGTATGTATCTATGACCTAATTCTAGTCTCTACATAGTTTTTCGTATCCTTTAATGTGATTAAAGCTTTTGTATTTTTTATTCCTAGCGTAGGAGGCATGTTGAATCATGGATTTAAATTTCAATACGGTTTTATTGAAAATACAAGATATATATTTAGGTCAATCGAAACAGAAGTATAAGGGAACCTAGTTCTTCTTCAATATGTTTTTATCTTTTTACTTGCAATTTAATATTGATATTTCTAATTTTTTTTTTTCAGAGGTCTAACAATGTTTTAAATATTAATTGACTGCAACATACCAATAAAACGAAATTACAATTCTTGATATAAGGAACTTAGAATAATTACGTGTATGTGTAATTATTTTGGTACTAAAAGTCGTCCATATTAGATAACTCAAACTTAAATTGTGTCTTAAATATTTTCTTAAACTTAAATTACATCTTAAATATTTACGGGAGCACGGTCTATAGAGTCCGACATATGTCCGATGCCAAAAGGCTAAAAAGTGAAGTGTTAGTAGATTTGAATAAAAATGTATGTACACGCCGGGCATTAAATCTGAACTTCCTAAGATAGCGGAATTATTTTGTTACATATGTAGCGACATGCATAAATGATGTGACGTTTGACTGTGTCCGACATGAACATGGTTAAATTAAATTTGAGATGGTTGAACCTTGATATTGATTATCTTCACAATTTTATTTTCAAAAATAGTCGTTCAAAATTATTAATGAAATCATTACTTCATGTTAAAACATATTTTTGATAAAGAAATTTCATTTTGAGAAATAGATTATTCTCCTAATTAATGCATCCCAAAACTAATTGAAACGAAGATAATTAGGTCAATTGAAACGGAAGTATTATAGGGTAATCTAATTCTACTTTAATAAGTTATTTTTTTATTTACAATTTTTCAGATATTTCTGGATTTTTTTTTTCAAAATTCTAAAAATTAAGAATTCTAATATTAATTTATTGCAACATACCAATAAAACAAAATTTCAATTCGTGAGATAATGAACTTAGAATAATTATGTGTATGTGTAATGTTCTTGGTACTAAAAGTCGTCCATATTAGATAATCAAACTTAAATTACGTCTAAATATTTTTATTGATATAATTAGATAAATCAAATTTAAATTACGTCTTAAATAATTTCTTGATATAATTAGATAATCCAAACATAAATTACATCTTAAATATTTACGAAAGCACGTCTATAGAGTCTGACATATGTCCGATGCTAGAAGGCCAGAAAGTGAAGTGTTAGTTGATTTGAGGAGTCCGATGTTAGGAGGCCAGAAAGTGGAGTGTTAGTTGATTTGAGGAAAAACGCACGTAAACGTACGTCAGGCATTAACTCTGACTTTCCTAAGATAGCGTAATTCTTTTGTCGCATAAGTAGCGACATGCATAAATGATGTGACGTCCAACTGTGTCCAACATGAACTTGGTTAAAATGAATTTGAGATACTTGAACCTTGATATTTGTCTTATATATTATGAACTTTTATACCAAAATGTGACAGTGTTAGGTAAAAAATACCGCTGAGACGAGATTTTCATGTAATATGAGTAACATGTCTCGAAAAAAGTTAAGACAAGTTCAAGACCTGATTACTACTCTCGGGAAACCATTTTTTTTAATAAACTTTTACATATTTCTTGAGAATGAAAATTATCCTTTGCAGTTAGTGATTAGTATGTGTAATTTACTAATTGTATACTCATAAATACAATAATCTAATTTTGGTATGTATGTATGACCTAATTCTAGTCTCTACATAGTTGGTAAAGTTTGATATTTGATTCTCTAATTTGACCTTTTCTTGGGCTAAGACATGTTCTATAGATGATTGGAAGAGAACTAAAATTAAAAAAGATTCAATGATCTTTTTCACTCAAATTGGTATTATGCGTAAAAATTGTATACCTAAGTATTTATGCTACTGATTTATTTACAAGATAAATAAATAATTTTAATTATTTCACTTATATTTTATTTTAATTCAAGTGGATGCTTCTTAATGATGTTTAATTAAGCATACTACATACTACATATATTAACAATAAACTTGAAACTGAGAGTTGTCACGGTCAACTTAGTTTGCCCCTAACCAAACCGTGTTCAATATTCGATCAGTCCCAACCGTTTTAATTATTACGTACCCTTAATCCAAACTCCTCCAATAATTATTTAATATATTGAATGCAACGGAGGAAGACGTCCGCTCCGATCCACCATCAAAGACCCGATTGTTCCTAGTCTTTTAAAAAGATACGTACTAACTGTACATTATGACTAAATTGATGTTCTTGCTCAATAATTAATAATATATTTGGGAGTATCTAATCAGACCCGGTTTAATTTTGCCAAAATCCGAAAAATCTAGTAATATAGGATGGCTAATTATATAACAAGTATAATATATTTGTTTTGATTTGCCCAAATTGGGTCTGTATAAATAAATTTGTAATATTTAAATGGTTTTTTATTTTCATTTTCTTTTTGTAACTCTGTCTTCTTTCCCCTTTTTCATTAATTCTAAAATGATACTTAGTGATTTTTGGAAAATTCTTAATCAATTCTAACTTTGTCAAACCACCAAACAAATATATTGTCTTTTTTTTTGTGATTGATCACTTTTTTTGGAGTTACGTTCAATTTCAAAGTAAATGTATAGCAAGTATTCAAAGTAAATGTATGCACTTGCTATGTAATTACTTTAAATCAGATCAAATTCAGTATGGATAAGAGTTTTCCCTGATTTTCTATTTGTTAGACCAAGTATTTCTCATGTTTTGGATAATTATATCACAAAGCTTTTTGGTTAAAAGATTTATTATATGATTTGTTGTTTTCGTCTACTGTTGTCAAAGCGTGCATTTATTATCTTTTTATTACTTATTTTTCTGATAAATTATTTCTACATATCAACAACTATATAAGTTAACAAGCTAATGTTAATATATAATGATTATAAGCTTACATATTATTATATTTACTAAACTCATATGTAAGGACATATTTATATATTTATATTTATATATTACATATATGAAAAAGGTATTACTTAATTGTCCTTATATATAATACCAAGTTGCTAACTATATATTTATTCTCAAACATTATGATTCATAATGTTTATAACAATAATAATAATAATAACAACAACAATTATATGTTCAATCACTAAACAATCTTAACAAAAATAAAAATAAAAAATTCTCCCAATTACCTAATCTGACATGAGGTGCAAATATAACAAATGTATTAAATTTATTTTTGCATATCAATACACCATGCTTGATATCATATAATCAAACAAGTCAATGACAATTTTGTCCCCTCAATTTTTCATAATGTTTAATTTCTTCCTGATTTTAAAAGACCATTTTGCATTTAAAAGACTCATATTGTCGTCATCATGTTAATTTTTTAACCTTAAAATGATTTGACAAATTAAAAATACTCTCTTTTATGTACTATATACTTAAGTTATTTTAAACCAAAAGAAATGTTGCATTTTCCTATCCCATATGTTTTACCCCCGTCTCATTTTATGTGTGTTTGTTTGACGTCCCCTTTGTGATTTTTATATGTATCAATTTATCTCATTTCTTATTTTTTATGTATCAATTTATCTCCTTGTGTTATTAAATATATATCATTAATGTACTCCCGATATTATTTTATGTGGACTTTCTAACACTAATTTTCTATGTGTGTTTGTTTATATGGACCACTTTATCTCATTTATTAATTATTATGTTATAAGTACTATAAGTTTATCTCCTTATGTTATTGTTATTATATATATAGCATTGAGTAATTTTGCCTTTTTACACAGCATTTCTCATCCTCATATTCATTTTAGGATGAGTGAGTTGAAACTTCAAAAATTTTGTAAAGAAGAAATGGGTATGTATTATGTAAGACCCTGAATTCAACTACTGTTTAAAAAATTGACGCAATGTTTTTCATTGTACCACATCCAATCTTCCGTATCCATCGGTCCCAAATAATAATTTTGCCCAAAATAAAAGAATAAAGGCTTACTTACCTATACAATATATTTTGAGCACCCGACATTTAAAAGATCGAGGGTATGTTTGTTTGGCGTTTCTCAAAAAAATTTCGTGTTTGGGAAATGCCAAACAAGCATGTTCTCTATTTTTTGAAATAAATTTTTCATCTCTCAATTTTCTCAAACTACTCTCTCGAAACCCAAACAAACAACAATTTTTTTATCTCTAAACAAAACTTATACAAACTCTATTCTGATTTGACATAAAGTAACATATCTCTTATACAATTTATCTCACAACAAACATGATTTGACATAAAGTCTTACACATCTTACATTTACAGCCTAACTTTTCCAAACAAACCTATAACTACTTTATTTCTCAAACCACTCTCTCAAAACCCAAACAAACAACATTACACAAATCAAAATTATTTTACAAACCTCCACTACTCTCCCAAACTACTTTCCGAAATCGAACAAATAGGCCCTGAATCTTTGGGCCCTCTCAAAAGTAATAATTATATAAAATACTCCCAATTTCAAACTAGCCGTTGTGATGAACCACAGCTAAGCGCTCCATCAACGCTCTCTTTTTCTGTCTTTTCCTTCTCTTCTCTCTTCCTTGTACACAAATCAACACACGTTTATACCCACACACATACACACAGACTTCTTCAATCTGTCCGAATTTCACATACTGAGTGTGTTTTGTGCGTGAAGAAAAGCTTATCCATGGCCATGTTCACTGAAGGGTTAGATGAGAGTGCCATCAACTGGATCAAGAAGGTAGTGATTTTCCATGACCCACAAATTCTTATTCTTTCTTTGACTATGTAAATGCTTTCTCGAATATAAACATTTCAAGTTATGACTTTTGGTATTCTTCCAATTGTTCATTACATAAAATGGGAAACCTAATTACTTTGTAATTATCAGTTGTACATGTCAAATTTCTTCAATTAACTTTAGTGGCAAACTTTGTATGTGTTAGTCTGTGTAAAGTTTTGAACTTGGTTCAATTTTCTTGCAGGGATCAGATGTAGAACAGTGTCAAATTAGGTCACCATTAGCTGAGAAGCTAGATACAACAAGTTACACTCTTCCTCGATCACCATTAGCATATAGTTCTAGTAGTTACAATTCTTCCCACGTTCTGCCTCCATTGAAATTTCACTCTGGTCTTTTGAAACCCCTGAACCCTGCACCTCTTACTGTTGACAGCAATGGTGAGGAATCCGATTATTACAATGATGATGAGAGCGAGAGCGAGAGCGTAGGGTCAGCTCCGGATGGAGTTTCCGTAAACCAGTCTGATGAAGATGCGGTGGATAAACCGGTGCTTGCAGGTTTTGATGAAGATATGTTTAATTTCAATTCAAGAAAGCAATTTAATGTTAGCAAATTTGGTTCAGCTATTAATAGAGGGTTGTTGAAAGAGGATCTCCGTATTGAAGTTCCATTGAGTGTGAGAAGATTTACGAGTGGGGGGGAATGGGGTTTAAGGGAATGTGGGTCGAAGGGTGCAGGTTCGGGTGGAAGTTGCCGGTTGTTGGACAAGAACCAACCTCACAGTGCCTATGTAAGTGCCATCTTTCCTTTTTTGAGCTAAATGCAAAAATATCCCCTGTGTTATATTTAATTGGAAAAAATCTCGGTGTTATTTTTATTAGCAAAAAACCACATCTGTACTCCTTTTATTAGCAAAAAAGCCCATTTGAAAATCCTTCATAAATCAATAGAGAGATTGTTGTCAAATTCTAAGTGAACAGGTAGGTTATTGCCAATCCTTAAAGTTAACATGAGGATTATTGTCAGTTTTTAAGTAAACAGTGGTGTTTTTGCATCTTCTGGAGGGGGTATAATTATCATTTGGCATGGGAAGAGAAGGGGGGGGGGGGGGGGGGGGGGGGGGTAATAAAAATAACACAGGTTTGTGTTTTTTGGCTAATTAGGCAAAACATGGGGGTATTTTTGCATTTCACTCTTCTTTTCTCCTAGAAGAGTAATGACTTATTATGATGGAGTATGAACAGAATGTTTAGATTTTTTTGGAGTACCATGATAAAAGTGTTAAAATATTTTGAATTTAATGCAGGGTACTCCAGTGGGTAATTTAAGTGATGTCGTAGACTTAGGAATCCCTAGTGCACCGCCCTTCTTGGACATTGGATTTGAAGTACAAGAGTCCAAGGTTGGGAGTGAGAAGAGCATTGATGGTCTATACAATGAAGCAGGGAATGGCTTATTTGGTGATAAAGTAATTTATCCAGCTCAAGGTGAAAAACTGGTGAAAAATGAATTTGAAGCTAGTGAAAGGTACCGATAAACGAAGGACAAATAGAGAATAACCCATCATAATTGTTTCAACTTACACTTTTATTCTTTCTAGGGCCGAAGAAGAAATACGTGAGGATGCATCTGTATTGGATTCAAGTTCAGTTAATCAAACACCATACTACGATGCCAGGTTATATGATTCTTCCTTATTATCTGATGTTTCTTCTAGGATTTCGATATTGATATTGAAATTGTTGCCGTTTGGTGATAGTGGTCAAAATGCATGGCAAGCTCTTGTAGCTTATGATGCTTGTATTCGCTTATGTCTAAATTCATGGGCGAGAGGATGTGCGGAGGCTCCAGAGTTTCTGCGCGATGAGTGCCTTCTTCTTCGTAATGCTTTTGGGTAGGTCTACTCTATAAATTTCACATTAATCGTTTGAGTTATTCAAGCATTTTTTATTAGATTTACTTACCTCACCAGTTACAGTATTGGAATTTATCTATTTTATTTTTCCTCTTCAGACTACACAAACTTTTGCTACACCCTCGGGGTGCACAACAAACAGAAAGGGCTAATAAGACAACAGAACAATCAGTGGCGAAAGCGAAGAGGAAAGTTGGGAAGATTCGTGTAGAAGGTTTAGCCTTTTGTCCCTTAACGAGTACTTTACATATATTCTGTTTTAGATATAAAGATTCACCATATATATGTTAAGGTATGTCTATTTGGTGTTGAGAGTTAAAAAAACATTTCTTGCATAAAAAAGTTGTCAGTAGGCTAGAATGTAATATACCTAGTGAAATGAAATCTTTTCTTCGTATACTATTGTTATGGCAGTGAAAAAGCTGCGGATAATACCAAGAAGAAAGCTTAAGAACACAAACTCAATGAGAGGTGCAGTTTACCTGCAAGCTGGCGCTCAGTATGTCAGACACGTTTCAACAATCGTGAAACACAGAATCAGTTCTCTCAAAATCACTTCATTAGCTTTACCATCTGAAGGTTTGTTTCTTCATCATCAAGCGTATTTCTATAGTCTTTTAATCAGTAAGACTCAGGATGGCATAATATTTTCTGATATCATCACTTGATTTTGCAATAACAAAAACATTTTAGTAACAATTATTTTGGAATTGCATGTCTACTGACTTACATTTTCTATTAACTGTTCTCTTTATTCTTAATTATTTACAGAATCACTGCTGTGCTTGGTTCATCTGAAAAGTTTAGCAGAAGATAATGATGTGGAACCAGGTTCTTCTGTCTCCTTGCGTCCTGGAACTGGTGAATATCATGATTTGTAAGTTACTAACACAGCTCATATCATAGTCTGATGATCTGGAAATATATTAGATCATTGCACAATATCAGATTTATTGCAATATTTAAACATAAATTGTCCATCAGCTTTTCCCATATATGTAATAACTAACTTGCCCCGTTTATATGAAATCAGTTTCCCTGAGAGCCAAGGAGATGCTCTTATACTTGAAGTCCAGGATGTAATGAAAAATGTTCAAGGTTGTGCTACAATTCCAGTTTCTTCTTTAAATAGCAATCATGTAAGTATACTTTACGATGAAAGAAACATCTTTATTATTACTACTCTCTACCACTGACACTCTAACTAATATCAACCAATCCTTTGCAGAATGATAAAATTCAGTGGTGGCCTATTTATCACAATGATAATGAATGTGTTGGGAAGGTCTTACTCTCCATTGGTAGCACATTTACAAATGATGAGACAGTTCTTATGAAGGTTTAATTTACAATTTCAGCTCATGTAGTGTATAAACATTCATGTACTTTAGTAGCTAAATTGATCTAATCGAAATAGTGGACATAAAAAAGCTCTATTTTCATTTTTTTAATATCTGTTTTTTTCACAATATAACCAAATTTCATCATAGAAATGTGGGCTCATATATATTCTCCATTATAATGTGATAGAGTGGATCCATAGTCGAGACCCTAGCATATGATCTGTTGCTGGAGGCTGCCATGCGTGCAAAACAGTTCCATTCACGAAATTTACGTATAGAGGGGCCATGGAAGTGGATTCTGACAGAGTTTTCAGAGTATTATGGAGTTTCTGATTCATATACTAAACTAAGGTACACATGTGATCCCACAAGAATCTCGTTAAGTATTAGAATTTTAGAATGACACTTAAGTTCTCTTTTAATTTTGATACAGATACCTTTCTTATGTAATGGATGTTGCAACTCCTACAAAAGACTGCTTAGAGCTTGTGAATGAGTTGCTTGTACCAGTCTTGAAAGCTAGAAGTGAGAGAAATTTAACAAGACAAGAGGTAAGCATCTCAAGACCGCTCAATAATCGACTATTATTTGAAAGTGTTACTAATTTGTTGTGATTTACAGAAAAGTATCTTATTAGATTGTGAGACACAAGTCGAGAGGCTTCTGGCAGAGGTGTTTCAGAACTATAAGTCACTAGATGAAAAGTCTCCAACAGGCTTAGCAGATATATCGGCTCCGATATCGGAAACTGCAGCACCTGCACTAGCTCCTGCTGTGCAAGTATATACACTTTTACACGACATACTTGCTCAAGATGCTCAGACTATGCTGAGAAACTATGTACAGGTAAGTCTTAGAGATATGTAAAGCTGTTTTATTGCGTTATATGCAGTTATGTAGTCAGAGTAATAAATTGAATGGTAATTTTGTAGACAGCAGCAACAAAAAGATGTCGAAAGCATATGCTGGAAACTGATGAGTTTGTACTGGGCAACTCAGAGGGATTCATTATGGATTTAGATTCGATTTCAAAAGCCTACTTGAAGATGAAGAATCTCTGCATCAACATAAGCAATGAAATCCAGACTGATATCAAGATTCATAACCAACATATATTTCCTAGGTACCTCAAACTTCATATTTTCATAGAACAAGTATAATAACAAATACAAATTCTTTTTGACTTGGCTCATACGAAAGATCTATATCTAAAGTATCTACTCTTGTTGCTTCAGTTCAATAGAATTGTCAAACATTACCTCAGCAGTGTACAGCATAGAATTGTGCAAAAGGCTTAGAGGTTTCCTTGCTGCATGGCCTCCATCAAGTCCCATGCCACATGTCAACGAACTTCTCATAGCAATGTCCGACTTTGAGAGAAGTCTAGAATTGTGGAATATCAGGTATTATATGAACTCTATTTTTCACCAAACCACTGCATAAAATCTACTTGGTAGTAAAAAAGAAAAAAGGGCTTTGTTCTAACTTAATAAATCCATGTTTTCAGCCCTGTCCAAGGAGGCATCGACTCTAGGGATTTGTTCAACTGTTACATAATGGTCTGGATACAAGATTTACAACTTACCTTGCTTGATTTATGCAAAGCTGAAAAGGTACCTAATTTTCGGTTTTATTTGAATAATGGTTTAGTGAACCATAATCTATACTATATCGAGTTATTGCTTTTCTTATGTTGTGATTATTTCTTATGGGAATTTCATCTGCCAGGTGCCTTGGTCTGGAGTGCTCACAAAATACTCGACCTCACCCTTTGCTGAGGAAATGTTTGAAAAGATGACAAAAATGCTTATTGAATATGAAGTTGTGATCAATCGTTGGCCTGAATACACATTGATTTTGGAGAACGTGAGTTCTTACATCACTCGATTATTATTACTTCTTGATGATGATTCAACTGTATCTTTGACAACCTTTCATATATTCTATTGCTTTTTATTATATCTTGATATAAAAGGCTGCGGCAAATGTGGAAAGAGCAATTATCAGAGCATTGGAAAGACAATACCAAGACATATTAAGTCCTCTCAGAGATAGCATACCTAGAAGACTTGGTATGCAGGTCCAGAAATTGGCAAGAAGACAATCAACCGCATATTATTTGATACCTAGCCAGCTGGGAGTTTTTCTGAACACTATGAAGAGAATTTTGGACGTTCTCCACTGTAGAATCGAGGATAAACTGAAATCTTGGGCGACTTATTTGCCTTCAAATGGAGATAATAAATCTGCTTTTGGAGAGCAGATGAATACTATAACAGTCCTTTTGCGAACAAAATATAAGAATTATATCCAAGCAATAGTAGTCAAGCTCGCAAGCAATGTAAGTAGTTTGCTACCCTTATTTCTTTTTTGTAAATCGTAAGTGATTACACGATAATTATGAGTACTTTATTTCAGATGCAGGCTAATCGGAGCACACGTCTTCAAAGGATCTTGGAAGATACAAAAGAAGCAGATGGGGAAGCTGAGATCCGTGAGAGGATGCAATTACTAAGCACACAACTCTCTGATTGCATTTCTAACTTACACGAAACATTTACGAGTCAAATATTTATTGCAACCTGTCGAGCTTTCTGGGACAAATTGGGACAAGTATATAGTACAAATAACTCACTCTACCTTCTATTTTCGAGTTTAGTTCTTCCATTCTGATGCACTTTCTTTCCATTTTACTAGATTGTACTTAAGTTTCTTGAAGGCAGAAAGGAAAATAGAGTTTGGTATACTGGATCTTATCATGCCCTTGGGGTAAGTTTTTCATTTCTGATTTGATGTTAGTGAAACATAGTTTGTCATTTCGGATGCTAATTATGTTTATAATTTTCAGATTTTGGATGATATATATGTATCCCAGATGCAGAGATTGCTTGGGAATGCTTTGCAAGAGAAAGATTTAGAGCCACCGCGTTCGATCACCGAAGCTCGATCTATTTTATGTAGAGACACCACAAACAGAATGGATTCATCCTCTTACCTATATTTTTAGACACCATTTCTTGCTATGTTATAGGCATTTTTTGTAGATAATATGTTATAAAGCACAATATGCACACAATATTTATATATAATTCTTTTGTATGTAGAACCATAATTGATTATTCTTTGTCTGATTTCTTCTTTTTTTCAGGTACAGAAGTAGTAACATATTCCAAAAATATAAAATGATAATTATTGCAACATTAAAATAGGAATCAATACAACATATATATATATAAATCCTGATCTAAAATATTCAAATAAAATTCACAACAGCTAATGTTGATAACTTAATATATATGTATGTATGTGCAAAGTCTTCACAGAACCAGTAGTACACTTAACATCCACCACCCCCGCCACCTCCACCTCCACCTCCACCTCCACCTCCACATCCTCCACCTCCACATCCTCCACCTCCACCTCCACCAAAGATAATGCCGCCACCACCTGCACCGCCTTTGTGGTGACGAGTTGGGCGTCCGTTTTTAGAGGTGCGATTGGGATGATCCACACAAGCAAAGATGAGCATCGACATAATTGAAATGGCCATAACAACCATGCCGAGCATGTACATTATCCCCGACCCCTCGAACAGAGAACCTGCTTCATGATTAATTCCTACATTCTCACCATAAAGAAATCTAGTCATCTTCTAATTACCATATATATCTTATCTCTGATCTTCCAACAATGAACATTACATGCATGGATATATATAGTGGTATATGTATGTATGTGTATAGTTTAATTACTTGTATTAGACGTAACTGTGCCTATCTTATGGGATTATTAATTTTTAGTCGTAGCCAAGCTTTGAATGATGATTGCAGGAAGTTTCAAGTTCGTTTCCTTGGTGTATACTATTCTTTCTATCTTTACTTGAGGAAAGAAAATACTTTAAATTTCTCATTTATGATATGATGACATGTATACGAATAGATTAATAGCTAGTAGTTAACATTTATATGTTTTTTGACTTTGTCTTACTTCATCAGCTGATAATTAAAAAAATAAAGAAAAGGTCAATAATGAACTATTACATATTTGTTCTTTAATTTGATTAAGGACTCGTGTATTACAATGTAAATGCATCAACTTGTCATCCAGAAATTTCATGATGAAAAATGGTCCAGCAAGAAATAAGTTACTTTATGTTAAATCAAAGCATAATTTGTATAAAAAAGTTTAGAGAAATATTGTTGTTTGTTTGACTTTAGAGATAATAGTTTTAAAAAATTGAGAGAATATAAATATATTTTAGAAACAAGAAATACATATTTGTCTCGCTCTTTCTAAACATGAAATAATTTTTGAAAATATGAAACAAACATCCCCTAAGTCTTTGCCTGGACTTTTTAGTTATAGGATTAGAGGCTCTAGTTAGTGAATGCAAAAATATTGAAGAGAAAGACGCGACCTTTTTCTTCTTTTATCTAGGTCAAAGAAGAAATTGAGCTGAAGAAGGGATGGGCTCGAACTGCCTATTAATTAATTAGTTATCAATTGGAATGAAATGTGCTTGAAATTGGCCGATAGACTGTTAATTCTATTTAGATAGTAAATGTTATTGGATTTTAAATTATAATTATAATCCTCGTTAATGGACATTGAAGATTGAGTTGGGCTGGACTAAATGAGAGTTGAAAATTGAATCGATTTAAATAATTGGCATGAAACATTCCATCTTTATCAATTTCGACGGACAATTTTATAGGTATGGTTGTTTTGTGTGTGAATATTTAGGAAAATTCTTACCCACATTCGATTTGACCACACTCAAAGTAATTACATGACAAGTGCAATACACTTGCTTTGGGATTGGATGTAACTCTCAGGAAAGTGATCAATAACAAAGCAAGTGCAATGCACTTGCTTGGTGGTTGAATGAGTTTGACCAAATCAGGCTTTGACAAGAATTTTCCGAACATTTACTTCATCCGTCCCATTTTTCTTTATTCTTTGGTCTAGTTGATTCTTGACTAAATTTATAATAAATTATTTAATTAATATATTTCAATAATAAATTGATAATATCATATCACATCATATATATTAATATTTAAAAAACTTAATACATCATTATAATATTTAACATAGTATATCCTAGTCTAAACTATCAAAATGAAAATCACAACAACTATGGTTGATAATTTGACATGCATGTTCGAAAATTTCCAATAGTACATACAAACAATCAAATATTATACTATAGTATATGACATCAACCACCTCCCCCGCCGCCTCCACCGCACCCACCACCTCCACCACATCCACCACCACCACCATCACCACCATCACCACCACCACCATCACCTCCACCAAAACAGCCACAGTCACCACAGTCAACACCGCCGCCACCATCGCCACCACGTTTGCGATGACGTTTGCCTTTTGGAGGGTTGCCAATGGGGTGATCCGCACAAGCAAAGATGAGCATGGACATGATTGAGATGGACATAACAATCATGCCGAGCATGTACATTAGCCCCGATCCCTCGAATAGAAAACCTGCTTCATGATTAATTAATCCTACATTCTCACTATAAATAAGTCTAGTCATCTTCATACAAATTGATATGATACTCTACATATATTATATATCTCCTCCTCTTTCAACAATGAACAATATTATTTACATGAATGGATTATGGATATATATAGATGTGTATGTGTAGTTTGAATATGTATTAGTCGTATCCGTGTATATCTTATTTGGATTATTCTTGGTCTACATAATCAAGCTTTGAATTATATTGCAAGAAGTGAATATTAAATATTCTTGTCCTTCGTGTATATTTACACCTCTTCAGTTGAATACTGTTTCTCGTTAATTGACTTATATTAAGAATATAAACACAGTTGATTAAGAATAGATTAACATTACTATAATTAAGACAAGTGGACATTTATTATACAGTATGTTGTTACTTTCTCAGTTGATTAGTACTTATTCTGTACTACAATAAAAATTTATCAACTTGTCATCCAGATGACTCGCATTTCCCCCCAAATTACCCCCAAATTAATAATATTGGTGTTTGAAAAATGCGTACAATGTATATCTTAGCATTATAGTGCATTCACACAAAAAACATTCGACTATGAGTCAATGAACACTCGTGCCTCCTTCACGGGACAATTGCTGTCAATATCTTGCACAACAATTCCGCTTGACAACATTTTATATAATAAAGTATAATGCTCTATAGTTATATTCCTAGTAGGCATGGCAAGATGGGTCTGGACCCGCGGCTGGTCCATGACCCGTCCAGGCCCGTCCAGACCCAATCCATTGATTTTTATGTTTGATGGGTTGGATTGGTCTTGGATCAGTTTTATAATTAATGGGTCTTTAATGAATCTTCTAGTGGATCAATTAATGGGTCTTGTAAAAACAAAAGAAAATTAATTATTGGGCAAAATTTAAAAGCATCTTTGCTACTATCTTTAATTCCAAAAAGAAAGAAAATCCTATTATATCTTGTTTTCTATCATAAAATTGAAGGCCTAGAACCGACTTTTCTTATTTTGTAATTACTAACCCATTATTTCGAAGAAAAAAATTAAATTATTAAAATATCTTAAAATCGTTCGTCTTTTCTATACCAATTTCATGGCCACTTTTGACTAATAAAATATTAATATCGACTTTCGAAAGGGATATTTATATTTATTTTTACGCAATATATTTCTTATATTTCTATTTCTTTATATTTCTTAGATATAAGAGAATAATAAAAATTATATTTTCAAATCATGTAATTAATGTCTCATAATTTGCATGTTAACTTCATTCTTTTAAATCTTGGCATCAATTACTCCCATTTTTCAACCCATGTTACAACATTTTTTATGAATTTTTTTAAAAAAAAAAAAAGATGAGAATTAAAGGGCTGACCCAAACCCGATAAAAACCCAACCCGTTCCAACCCGACCTGCCCATTTGCCAAGCCCAACATTTCCTAGCTAGTTTGAACCAGACAAATTAATCTTATCCATCATACTCATTTCACAATTCCTAAATTAACTACTGGCCTATAAGTTTTTATTAATGTTTGTTTGCAAGAGAAATATTTAGTGCCACCGGCCTACCGCGTTAGATCACTGGAACTCGGTAGAGACCACAAAGCAGAATATATTATATTTTTAGATAATTTGCTACGACCAAAAAGAAATAAAATGTTATATGACCCCTCGAAAAAAAATGTAGATAATAGGTGATGTTGGTCACATAAGCCCTGTTCAGTATCATATATAAAGCACAATGCATTAATGCAACACAAGACATTAATAATTCTTTTGTATTTAGGACCATATTTAATTTCTTTAATAACATTACATAAACCAAAAAGAAAGAATACTAGTATATCAAGAGCTGTCAATATTCAGAAAATGAACATAATTACAATTTTGCAACATGAAAAATAGGAATCAATACAAGCCAATACAACATCAACATGACAAACATGTATAAGTATAACTGATCTAAAAATATTTAAATGAAATTTACAAATTGTTGTTGATAAGTAGATATATTATATGTACGAAAGTCTTCATAGAACCATGTAGTATACTTAAACTTACTTCAGATCATCAATTAATCCCCCCGCCGCCACCGTCACCCCCATCACCACCAAATCCACCAGTCACCACAGTTGCAACCGCCATCCCCTGAACCACGTTTCCGGCAATGTCGACACAAGCAAAGATGAGCAGAGACATTATTGAAATGGACATAACAATCATGCCAAGAATGTAAATGAGCCCTGAACAATCAAACACATTCCCACCATTTGCAGCAGCTAATATATATTCTACCCATTTTCAGAGGTTCTATTATTACGGTATTACCATCACATATATAAAGTGCATCATAAATATAGGCTGAAGAATTCATATTAGTGTTCGGTGTCATTGTCAAAATCAAATCAAATCAAATCAAATCAAATACAAATTAATACTTGTAATACCTGCAACCATGCCCCTTTTATTTTTTGTATTTTTTTTTTTGTTTAAAAATTGTTTAGTCAGCATGAAATTCTGAGTTGAATATTTCAGGCAATTTACTTGAAACTTCGGTCCAGATGAACATGTTAATCTACCACTTCTTTTGCTTCAAGTTTGCACTTTCTATTATCATTCGTTATTTTTTTTAAATGGTCTTTTTCCTTGATTTTTTAAATGCTTTAAATCAAGACACTCCTCTCTGTTACATGAAACTTTTATTGTATAGAAGTATTGAATAGTTGGCACGAAACCACTTACTGAGATATATATATTTTGCCTAGTTTCCCTCTTTTTTATTAAATTTAATTGGCATGAAACCTTCCATCTTTTATCAGTTTTTTCTCATAATTATATTGGTATGGTATAGACTATGGGGGTATGTGCAATTGATTCTGAAAAGTCAGAAGCAACTTTAATTGGTTTCCAGAAACAGTTTAGAAGTGTATGTAGATTTGAAAATCGAGTTCATCTAAAATGTATACAATCTTATTTCCATCAACTTTAATTGTTACTTTCTCAGTTGATTAGTACTTATTCTTCACTACAATAAAAATCCATCAACTTGTCATCCAGATGACTCACATTTCCCCCCAAATTACCCGGCCCCCAAATTAATTAATTGGTTTTTGAAAAATGTGTACAATCTTAGCATTATAGTGCATTCGCACACAAAACATTCGACCATGAAGGTCGATCAACGCTGCCTTCTTCAGAGGACAATTGCTGACAATATCCTATAGCTATATTCCTAGTTTGAACAAGACAAATCTTATCCATCATACCAATTCCTAAAGTGACTACCGGCCTATAAGTTTTATTCGCGTTCGATCACTGGAACTCCATCGATTTTATCTAGAGACCCCACAAGCAGAATACATTATATTTTTAGATAATCTTTTGCTACGACCAAAAAGAAATAAAATGTTATATAGACCCCTCGGGAAAAATATGTAGATAACAGACGATGTTGGTCACATAAGCCCTGTTCAGAGTATCATATATAAAGCACAATGCAGCACAAGATTTATATAGTAGTAATTCTTTTGTATTTAGGACCATATTTCTTTAATAACATTACATATAAGCCAAAAAGACAGAATAGTAGTATATCAAGAGCTGTCAATATTCAGAAAATGAACATAATTGCAAGTTTGCAACATCAAAAAATAGGAATCAATACAAGCCAATACAACATCAACACATATCCTGATCTAAAAATATTTAAATGAAAATCACAAATTATTGTTGATAAGTAGATATATTATATGTACGAAAGTCTTCATAGAACCATGTAGTATTCTTAAACTTCAGAACATCAATCCCCGCCGCCGCCGTCACCCCCATCACCACCATATCCACCAAAACAGTCACCACAGTCGCAACCGCCATCCCCTGAACCACGTTTCCGGCGATGTCGTCCAGAACGCCGTTTTGGACGGTCAACACAAGCAAAGAGGAGCAGAGACATTATTGAAATGGACATAACAATCATACCAAGAATATAAATGAGCCCTGAACAATCAAACACATTCCCACCATTTGCAGCAGCTAATATTCTACCCATTTTCAGAGGTTCTATTATTACCACCACATATATAAAGTGCATCATATATAGAGGCTCAAGAATTCATATTAGTATTCGGTGTCATTTTCAAAATCAAATCAAATCAAATACAAATTAATTACTTGTATTACCTGCAACCATGTCCCTTTTTTTTTTGAGAGAATTGCATTTTTGGTACACAGTTATAGGTCAATTCCCACTTTTGGTACACAGCTTTATGTGTCCAACACATTTGGTACATCTCTTTAACAAAGTTCGACACATTTGGTACATCCGTTAAATAAATTGCAAAATCACCGTTAATTCCGTTAGTTCGACACATTTGGTACACCTCTTTTACAAAATTGGCATGCGCGCGGCACATGGCTGCCCAGAAAAAAAAATTTGAAACTTGATAATTTTTTTTATTATATTTTATTCTTCTTCCAATATTAAACTATAAATGACATTATAGTTTATTATATTTTACATGTCATATAAATAAATAATACATATTTTTTAATAATTTTTATAAATATGATAAATTAAAGTAACTTGTTTATTATATTTTATTCTTCTTGCAATATTAAACTATAAATGACATTATATAGTTTATTATATTTTACATGTCATATAAATAATAAATACATATTTTTTAATAATTTTTATAAATAATAAACTATAAAAATAATAAACTATTTTTATAAATAATTTTTAAAAATTGAAACTTGATAAACTTTTTTATTATATTCTATTCTTCTTCCAATATTAAACTATAAATGACATTATATAGTTTATTATATTTTACATGTCATATAAATAATAAAGACATATTTTTTAATAATTTTTATAAATAATAAACTATAAAAATATTAAAGTATTTTTATAAATATTTTTTAAAAATTGAAACTTGATAAACTTGTTTATTATATTTTATTCTTCTTCCAGTATTAAACTATAAATGACATTATATAGTTTATTATATTTTACATGTCATATAAATAATAAATACATATTTTTTTATCATTATATAAATATGATATGATAAATATAATAAATACATATGATAATTTTTATAAAAGTTTATCAAGTTTAATTTTTTTTTTTGGCAGCCATGTGCACGTCAATTTTGTAAAAAAGGTGTATATATTTGTCACTTTAATTGGCTACCAGAAACAGTTTAGAAGTGTATGTAGATTTGAAAATCGAGCTCGTATAATATAAGCAGCTAAATGGAGTTTGGTGGTGGCGTTTTCATAAACAGTTTTGGGATATATTTGTCTTTCAAATTCAATTGATATCCCCATTATACCACTCAATTTATTCAAACAATATTCAAACAAAAATCAACTAAAGTTCAAATCTTATCTTGTTAATTAATTATATTGATTCTGAAAAATAATTAGTTAATTAAACTAAATTTTTGTTTGTTTATTAAACTAATTAATGTGGCTCACATCATATTCTTTTATTAGCTTAGTATATTTTTCATTTTGATGTTAAACAAGAATTCAATATGTGAAAATGATTTATGACAATTGTTATTGAATGAAGAATTTGTGTCTGTGATTGTTTTTGGTCCAACTAACATATCAATTTAATGATATATAATTAATTGTGAAGTAATAATTGATATTTAGAAAAATGAAATTTCCTTTCAATTGATTTTTAGTGTTAATTTACTAGCCTAAAAAATGTTCTCATAAGGCACACATCAATAAATTTTCGATTCTTTTAATTATTTCTAATTTATTTAGATACAAATAGGATAATTTGTCTTTTTTTTTTTTTTTTTTTTTTTGCAATTTTTTTAAATGAATTTCGATTTATAAATATTATTTTTTAAAAAAAAATTTTAAAATTATTATCAAGGACTAAATTGATCCAAAAAAATTTATGAGGAACTTAATTATAAAACTATCACATTGAACGGATAAAAATATCCTAAAAATTGATCACTTGCAATTCACGTGAGCTCGGCGTCATCTGAAAAGGATTAAAGTGAAACAAATAGCTGATTATGGAGAATAAAATTTAAAAAAAAAATACAAGATGAACAGAACTGTTAAAAAAGCAAATAAGGAGAAATAAATAATGGAAAATTCTAGGGTGCCGCTAGTTATAATCAATAGAAATAAGACATGTAATAATAATATTACCATAATAAGTGGTACTATGCCACAACAAATGATACTATACTATATATTTAGTAACATCAAATTTTAAATTATTTTCTTTTAAATTATTACGAAAATAAATAAATAAATGTTACAATAATATTTTTAAATAAATAGTATGTGATTTTTTTTTTGAATAATTAATATTAACTTTGAAAAAATTAGCATAAATCACCTAATATAGAATAAATACTACATGACGTGGGATCATATTAAATATATGGGGTTAATACTACGTAATGTGTCATCGTACTATCACATGTTAATTATACCATAGAATGTGATACACATTTCGTTGTAATACCACACAATATGGAATAAATAGTACATAATGAGGGGTAATACTAAATATATGGATTAATACTATGTATGTGAACATGTACTGTCACATGCGAGTTACAGCATAAAATGTGATACAAATTGCATGGTACCACTTCATGTGGAATACATACTACACGATGTGTGGTTATACTGAATATATGAGGTTAATACTATGTATTGTGAAACCGTATTGTCATATATAATTTATACCAAATAATGTGATATACATTGCGTGGTAATACCAACTAATTTGGAATAAATACTACATGATGTGGGATCATACTAAATATATGGGATTAATACTATGTAATGTGAGCATGTTCCGTCACATGTGAGTTATACCATACAATGTGATACACATTGTGTGGTAATACCATCTAATGTGGTAAATTAGCGGCACCTAACGCAACGGCACTCTAGAATCCCCCATAAATATTATGTTCACCCTAAAAGTTCTACAAAAGTATGGAATTAACAAAAGCATTTACCTTAAAAGCGGCCAAACGACGGGTTGGGTCAGTTATGGACGTGTCTTAATGGATTAAAAATGGGGTTGGGTTGTGCCGGGCTGTTTTTTTATTTTTTAGAATAATATTTTTCTATGTAGCACCTAACAACATTTTCAGTTTATATGAAACAAAAACTAAATCCTGAACTCTTATATCTGAAATTCAATTTGTTTAATGAGAATTCAATGCACTTATGTATGAAAACATCAAACTAAATAATATGGCTTAATCCCACTTTGCACCCTACAAATAGGAGCATTTTTCACTTTGCACCCTATAAAAAAATTTATCCCACTTTGCACCCTACAAACCACTATTTCATTTCAGATTGCACCCTCAACCATTTTCAACCCATTTTAGTTGTCGGAGTAAGGGTAAAATGGTTCATTCATATTATTAACCACCCCAATTTTTCCCCAAAAATAATATATGAGCAAAATTGACATATCTCCATAATAACTTAAAAAAAATGAAAAATAGAAAAATGTCTTACGGGGGTTTACTCAATCTCTCATCTTTCTTCTTCAAGTCGAGTCCAGTGCCGCCTTTTTCTGTTTCACTTTACATATAATTATTGAAACTAATCTAGAGTAATTCTAAGAATGTACATGTAGTTATCCTTAATTACTAATTCTACAAATAAGTATAATAGAGTTGTTAACGAAATGAAAATAAAAACGTAAATAAAATGAGAAATTGATAATATGGTAAATACAATTCATTCTCTTTTCTTAACACTCAACCCATTTTTCTTCAAACATAAAAAAAAAAGACGATACTGGACTGAATTTGAAGAAGAAAGAGGAGAAATTGAGAATACGGTACCCGTAAAACTTGTTTTCTATTTTTCATCATTTTTTTTAAGTTACTATGGTGATATGTCAATTTTGCTCATATATAGTTTTTGGAGGGAAATTGTGGTGGTTAATAATGTGAATGGACGAATTTACCCTTACTCAGGCGACTTAAATGGGCTGAAAATGGTTGAGGGTGCAATCTGAAATGAAATAGTGGTTTGTAGGGTGCAAATTGGGATAAATTTTTTTGTAGGGTGCAAAGTGGAAAATGCTCCTATTTATAGGGTGCAAAGTGGGATTAAGCCAAATAATATCCACGGACAGAAATAAATAATTAATATTTTCTTTATATAACTAGGAAACAATTAACATATAATATATTTGTCTTCAGTTATTCGGGTACTGCAAAATATGGATCAAAATTTTTATATGTATTCTCCGAAAATATAGAAAAGTTTTTATTTTGAGTATATTAATACAAAATAATAATGTATTTTCATTTTTTCTTAGAGAATGTAATTTTTACTTTAATATATTAATTTGATTTATACATATATTCAGATATTTATCATATAATTTTAAAATAATTCTAATGTTTAATTGACCAACACGAAATCTAATCCTAGTTGTTTCTATGTTTGATTTATAATTATTTTATACTTTTCAAAAGTTTTTAAATTATTTATAATATTTAATAGTCCTAAACGTACTCGTGATAACAAAGTTGTTATCCATGAAAGTAATATTTGAATTATGTTTTTATCCAAATTATTTAATTGAATGTTAATTCACAAAGAAACAATAATATATTTACTTGAGTCTTTGTACAAAGGAAGAAGCTTTCACTTTGATAAAGATCGGCTAATAAAATAAAATGGATTGGGCCTGGACGGGTCGAGCCTCAAGGGAGGACCTACATATAACATATAATGGAGAGACGTTGCAAGTTGTGCGAATTCGAAGCCCAGCCACACCATTAGATTTTAGTCTTCTTTTCTTTCTAAAAATCAATTCTTTTAATTTTTATTTTTTTATTTTATTTATCGTTTTAGGATTTCAATGAAAAATTAATTTTCTTTTATTAATATTACCTTTCCTGTTGATGCATGTAATTAATGTTGTTATTATTTGATTAAAAGGATATTTTGGAAATTTTGTTTAAAAAAAATGATTACTTATTTTATTTCTTAATCCGTGTGTAATCCTCCAAACGACAAATAAAAAGAACGAAGAGAGTGTTAATTATTTTCACATAAAAAAACCTTAGCTCATTGGGTTGAATGATACAAGATTATTAACATTGTCTACACTCTACAGACCAAAACTAAAGAGGGAAACTTTCCTTTTACATTTTATAATTTTTTTCTTTCTTAACAATAATTCTTTTAAACTAAAAAATTGTTCTTTTAATTTTTTTTATTATTTCTCTTTCTTTGTGAACAATTGTTCATTTAATTTCTTAACTTAATATTATTTTTTCTTTTTTAATAACAATAAAGAGAATTTAATTTTTTTATTATACGGTCCCCTATCTATTTTGGTCCGATTTCAGAAAACAAAAAATCGGGGTGTCAACGTTGAATGTAATGTGTCATTTGAAATTGTAATTAAAATATATTTTATTTTGGAGTTATAATGGAGTTTCATATGTAATTGAAGTATCTTATGAAGGTTATGTTTGTCAAACTTCACATCCTCTTTTTTGTAACTTCTCATATATTTTCTTGTAAGTAAAATGTAATTTTTATGTTTGATTGTTTGATTGGATTTATTTTATTTCCATTATTAAATTTATATACTCCCTTTGTCCCATATTTTTTTCTCAGATTTATATTTTTGAATGTTCCAAAATAAAACTATCTTTCGGCTTTTCCTCATATAAAAAAAACTTCTCAAAAATGCCAACTTACATAAATAATAATTTGACACAATTAATTCTCAATCACTACGTTTAGGGATAAAAAATAAAGATATCCAAATATTTTACTTTTTTAACTCTTACTTAAAAATTTGCGTTAAAAGTGAAAGAAGCAAAATTTGAGACAAAGAATTCCCAGATCCGATCCTGGTCAAGCTGGACTATAGACTGAACCATAACCATAGACTCTGACCCAATTTGCTAGCCATAATTCATCCCAATTTATTAATATGAAATCCACATTCTAATAAAAATGAAATACAAACTTGATGAATTAAGTATCACAAATCATAGTAAATGTTACTCAATCAATACAAGAATTTTGAACACAACAACAGAGGATAAGGATATAATGTTTTTAAGAAAAGCTAATTAAAACAAGCATGCTCCAATTTTCCAGTCCTGAAAGAAATTCATAACCTCAATTTCACCCTCCTCCACCTCCACCTCCTCCACAACCACCACCACCTCCATCGCCTCCACCACCACCGCCGCGACCCCATCTTTTCCGTCGAGAGCCACTGTCCGCACAAGCAAAGATGAGAGTAGACATGATTGAAATAGACAATACAATCATGCCGAGCATGTAATTGAACCCCGAGTAATTAAACACGCACCCTCCATTTGCACCAGCTAATATTCTAGCCATTTTCAGAGATTACACCACAAAATAAAGCGCATATGTATAGGTTTATATATAAATAAAAATAATAATAAGGTTTCATTATATGTTTTAGAATACAATTCGGTGTCATTGTCAATATAAAATAATGAAATGCATATTATTAATTTATTATTGCTTGTAATACCCGCAACCATATATGTCTCTTTTTTTACAATTAAAAAGTTCGTTGAGTCAGCATGAAATTCTCCGTAAGGCGCTTCAGTCAATTTACTTGAAACTTCTGTGTTAAGCACTTTTTTTTGTTTCAAGTGTACACTTAATTTCTATATATTATCTTATTATTTTGAATTGTTCCTTTCAATGATTTTTCCTTTTTTAATCTTCTCGCCGACTCACTTTATTAGTTGACTTCAATTACTTAACTGTTAAATTTACAATTTTAGTAATTTACAATTACTAAACTGTTAAATCTTCTCGCCGACTCACTAATATATATATATATATATATTTTCAGTACTTCTACGTACTATTATTATTACTTTAATTGTTGTTCAAATCGAGGCTTAAAATACAGTGTATATATGCTTCGTAATTACTTCAGCAGTCTCTTAATTTGTTTAGGAGCAAGCTTATATATATTTATATTCTGACACACTAGTAGAAATATAAACGTAACCAATAAAAAAAAGGAATTAGGTCGGTTAAAACTAGAAAATTAAAATAAAAATTGAGCTAGGAAAAAGCCGATTTGGCCAACTGTAACCAAATAATTAAATCTAAAATTAAATGTCCCCCTGCCAGTCTCCTAACTAACAAACATACGACGATTATATCTAGAAATGTGAATATTCTTTTTTATTTTTCAGAAAAAAAATATTACTAATAAATTATTCATGATGCTTATGCAGCTGAATTATCACCTAGCCAAAGTTTGAGTATTCTTAATGATAAGACACAACACAACACAACTCAGTAGGGGAAATATTATATGAAGCTAAAACCATCAATAAGACTAGTTAGTTCTGCAACTATATTTTAAAGGGAAATTCTTACTCAAATCGAGTTCGCGCGGCTGAACCCAAGGTAACTAAGTACATGTCAAGTGTGTAATTAACTAAACGTATCATCTAATAGAAAAATGTTCTTATAGTCTAATGATCCCCCTCTAATTCACCAGGCAGACAGAGATACCTGCAGCTAGCTCTTTCAGTTGATCGAGTACTTCCGTCGTCGTGATTCTTTGCATTCAAAAGAAATAGGTCAAGCTATTATATATGTCACAGACAAAAGTAGAGGTGTTACATTACATGTGCTAACAGTTCATAATTAAAAGAATTAAGTACTCTTCCTTAATTAGTTATACTATAATTCATTCTTGACGTACACTAGGGCAGGGAAAATATTGTGCTCTAGTTGAAGATTCCCAAGCAAATTGAGATGATCCAATCATGACATCTCCGTATTTATAATTGTGTTTTGGGCTGGTCTTCTGCAAAATGACATATTTTATGCATTAGAATTCAACTGTTGAAGAAAATCCCTCATGTTTAAAGAGAAAAAAATGGCCATGAATTTGGGTTCAAAACAAAAATGTCTTGTGATTTGCGAATCTTCTTAACTGTTATTCAATTACGTACATTGCAAGCGTCTTACTTGCATATGCAAATTGAGTGTCATCAAGTAGTACGTGTGTGGATAGAGAGTTAATGGACTTACTGATGGATTCAGGGTCGATATGCACAAAGAAACTTGCAGCAACTATGAGATAGCAAAAAATAAGCATCAGTCCTTTGAAGTAATTTGATGTTCCCTCCTGCAAGAATTAAAATATGCATATCATCAATGAAGAATCAAACATTTCAAATGGAAAATTAAAGCTCAATCTTCAGAAGCTCACCTGCAGCATGAAAGCCACAACAAGAACTGTCATAATGAGTGTAGCAGTCTCAAATGGTTGAAAATTCAAGTCCATTGGACGCCCCATAATCCATGCCACAACCACACAAAAGGGTATCTGTAGTTATTGAGACACCGTAAATGGTCAAAAGATGGACACAAAATAACAAACAAATTTGACAAATGTGATATTAAACATATTTATTCACTACATACTCCAAACATAGCTACTTGCGTTGATGATCCTATCGCCACTCCAAGACAAATGTCCTGAAAATATATGACATAATAATGAACTTTTTTTTTTACCAATCATTAAGGTAATAAATAGCAAAACGAGCACTTACAAGCTTGTTTTTCACAGCAAACATAATAGCACCTGCGTGTTCCGCTGCATTCCCAACAATCGGAAGCAGAATTACACTTACGAATGCCACTGGAATGTTCATTGCAATAGATGCCCCCTGAAAATTGTAACCATGTATGCTGCCATAAGTTGGCTTATATATGAATGATGTATATTTTTAAATAGTTTGACAGTATATGTAATTACTTCTATGGCATTAACTAGATATCCTGAAAGGACTGATATCAAAGCAGTCAATATAAATAACCATATCACTGATTCCCACTTCGACATATCTGGCACTTCTTCATCGTCCGAGCTTCTATCAGTCGGACTCTCTTCCTGAATTTATTTATTAACTTAGAAATCGAGATGCACTATAAGTTCAAAACAAAAATGTGTTACATAAAATAGTGAAGGAAGTACCTCGTTTACTGGGGCATATAGGTTTCTTTGGCTTGTAAATTGAAAAAAAATGTATGCACCATATGCTACAAGCATAATACAACTGCTAAACCTTGAAAGCAGCAGCTCAGACTTTCCATAATGCAACTCGGTATGTGTGAAATGAAGAACTGTTGGGAATAGGAGGCCCATCACAGCCATCAAGAGTAATCCTGAATTCATTGCTGCAGATGCCTATAAATGATATTTAGAATTAAAAAGGTATGTCCGAATGTTTGAAAAGTTCTATTCTTTTTAAGAATGTACGAACAAAACGAAATGAAATTCACGGACCTTATCAAACACTTGTTCCTTATTATAGTGAACAATTCCACCGCCAAAAAATGCACATCCAAGAACTAACAACATATTTGATAGAATTGATCCAAGTAATGATTGTTGAACAACACGTATCATGTTGCTTTCTAGTGCGTGCATTGATATTATCAGCTCTGTTGCATTACCAAATGTAGCATTTAAAAGACCTCCTACTGCAAATTTTCAAAAAGAAACCGATTTTTACAGAAAGTAGATAATCCTAAAAGGAAAAATAGTTTAGAAACTAGAAACATACCCGTTGGTCCAGTGTAGAAAGCCAGCTGCCTAAATAATTAAATTAAAAAAAAAAAAGACATGAAAAAAAATCATACATTAAGAATCGAAGAAGAAGCAAAAACGAAATAAAATAAGTCATGCAGGTTCTCAGAGCATACTCTGTATCCCAACCCAATCGTTCAGCCAAGGGAATGATACCCAATAAACAGAGGAAGAAGACCCAACCCTGGAGTTATTTCAAGAACTAAATCAGAACAAACAAGAAAATGACTATAAGAGGAGGTTTCTGTAATAAGAAAAACTCACTTGATGGTTTGTTAGTTTGTCGACTACTATGGCCAAAGGGCCACAAGGTAATAACAAATTCAGTTTGTTGGAAAACAGAACAGTCTTTATACTGTAAACTATGCTACTAAATATACATTTACAACCGAATTCTTTGGAGTCAGGAGGCCCAAAGAAAGATTTTTGAGAAGTAATACTAAGAGAAGATGTCTTTCTATCAATAGGTTGAGAGCTGACGAGGCTCAGGTCTTCAAGGTCCGACCTTGTTTTCCCATCTAACGATCCCATCTGTCGAACAAATTATGATGAGATATTGTGAGGAAAGAACAAAGACAGCACTTTTAACAATTAAAACTGGATTCATAGTAGATGTTACAGTCGGTACTTTAAAGATTTGAAATCACTACAAACTTGAAATGATCCATACAAATGTTAAGGATTTGTTAGTATAGTCAGTCGATCGTATATTTTGCTTGAAATTCCTGAATCCACAAATAAGTATAGATATTTCTAACTTTGCCAAATAGCATTCAATTTCTTTCAAAATTATTGAGTTCATAAAAAACATAGTGTGTATATATCAACAAGTTAACAGATACACAATCATTAAAAAAAAAAAAAAAAAAAACCTAACCTCGAGTTGTGAATTAATTTCTACTCTGAGTGAATGGGTATTGTCCATCAACTAAAGCTGGTGTTAAAAAATAGCCATCTCCAACTTAACATGAAAATAACTTTTATCAGTCTAAAAAAATCATCCAGTAAAACAATCTTGTAATCTCACAATTAAAACACCTGAAATCATGAATTATTACATGGAATAATATCAGAGAAAATTGAGAATAAAGTACGAAGAATTAACCTTCGAACTTTACACACGTACAAAACACGCAATAAGAGTGTATGATTTGGAATGCTTACAGAGAAAGAGACTGACTTTTGATAAAGTCAGAATCTGATTTTGTGTGATATCATCGTGATGTGCATGTCTGCCAAAATTTTCAAACTCTGGAAAAATTAGAAGAGAAATTATATTCTATTAATTAGAGTAGGGTTATTCAAACCCTCATAATTTCGTAAAAATTTTGATTTTTGAGTGTGTGATTGATTTTTTTTCTTTTTTTTTGAGAACGAGTGTGTGATTGATTGATTGTGTAAATTTATTTCGAGAGTGTTATATTTGGAAGGTTCATGCATTCTCTTTTTTTCTTTTTTTTTTTTTTTGGTACAACATGCATTCTTATTTAGATTTTATAAG
This sequence comes from Penstemon barbatus, assembly GCA_003313485.2. Classification (NCBI taxonomy): domain Eukaryota; kingdom Viridiplantae; phylum Streptophyta; class Magnoliopsida; order Lamiales; family Plantaginaceae; genus Penstemon; species Penstemon barbatus. The sequence goes on from CM064883.1 coordinate 101,623,495, forward strand.
AGAATAGTTTTAGAAACACCCATTTTTGATACCTTTTATTTGATAATAGATCCAAAAATACATAATTTTGATACCTTTTATTTTGAAGAGAAAATTGCATTTTTTTCTCCTGAATTTTCAGTTAAGTTGCACTTTCCCTCTTGAACTTAAGATTTTTAAACTATCCGCTCCGAACTTACATTAGTGTTGCACTTTCCCCATGAACTCTTTTTCGGCTAAAAAGTTCAAGGGAAAAAAGTGCAACACAAAAGTTCAGAGTGAAAAGTACAATAAGGGTATAATTTCAGGGGAAAAGTAAACCTTCATTGAAAAAATTTTATTGTAAAAATGGAGGGAATATCATTTAGAAAATTCACAATTCAGATTGTCAAAGTATTTTTTTAATTACAAATTTTAACAACTTAAAACCTCATTTGAAGAATGTAATGTGAAACTTGCAAGATGAACTTAATCATAAAATTTTAGTGTATACTCGATTATATATACAACTCTCATTCTGTAATGTCTAAATAATATATTTGTATATATTTTATAGTTGTTAGATAGTTTATTTATTTATTTGTGTGTATTATATATTTCATTACAATTCGACATAAGACATATTTTTTGCACTTTGAATTGTAATTGGTAGCAAAAAATTGAACTTTGCTCCCAACTTACATCGAAGTTGTATTTTACTCCCCGAACTTACACCATTGTTGTACTTTTCATCTTAAACTTTTGTATTGCACTTTTTTCCTTGAGTTCTTTGGTTGGATATCAGTTCAAGGGAAAAATACAACACTAATATACGTTCAGGGTGGATAATGCAAAAAAATAATTCAAGGGTAAAAGTACAACTTCAATGTAAGTGCAAGGGGAAAAGTGTTATTTTCTCAATCTTGAAATTGAAACTTCATACCTTAAAACATATATTCTTTGACGAAATTTGAATTTGATCTGATATAGATAGAGTTAAATCTAGTCATGCATAATCCAACCTGAATTCGATCCAAGCCCTAGATTGATCTTTTGTAAGATTCAGAATTTATGACTTGTTTGTAAACAAAATTATTTTCAATAGAAGGTTAATAATTAGTTAGAGTTCTACGTAATTCTTATGTATTCATATATATGAATATTCAGATAAAATTTCAGTGTGACCCAAATTTGAATTTGGAAAAAAGTTAATTAATTCAATTTCGGTTGATTTTATATATGATCCACTATAGTTTTTTGAAATCATCGTGATTTATAAGCAAAGCTTCAATTAGGGTCAGAACATCATATAATTGAGTTGAATTGGAATTGTGTCACGATTTGCAGACTAGCTATAAAAATATACTAACGGGACTAGGTTCTTAATTATTCAATAGAATTACATATAGTACAAGATCAAAGGGATTTTAAATAAAAAATTACACAATCAAAGTAGAATATATACCACCTACTCTTACTATTTATGAAAAATGCTTCCCAATTCTGCAAATCAAAATATGAAAAGACAAACAAAAAAGCAACTTGCACCTATATATAAAAATAACTGCAAAATCTGAATTTTCTTCTCTCTTCCCCTTCTGGTTGTAAGTAAACTATAAAAGGATTTGTTAAAGAAAAAGAGTGAATTGAAATCGAACTTTCAGCTACAGCAACCTCCTGCTTGAGAATTAGCACCATCTCTTCCTGCCGAAGGTCCTTGAATTCCTCCATACCCGACTTTGATTCCATACGACTGCAGAAGGCAAGAAAAAACTTACTTTCTTTGCAATCAAACTAAGTACCAACTTTAAATTTTACACGAGATGTTTACTTTTGTATGCAACTCTAACATATAGTAATATTTTTGAAAATACTTTTCCAGATAACTCATAACAAGTACAGACTTCATATGTTTTTAATAATTCTAGGCTTCCCATATTGGATGACAACCATAAAGTGTACTTCTATTCAAGATTAGCTGGCGAATAATATAAATAAATCTTAAGAAAATTTCACTCAATTAGCACAAATAAAAATGCACCTCATTAGACACATCAAAAGCTCCATCTTGAATTCTCTTGTAGATTGTTGAGGCAGTCTTTATAAATGCCTGAAAAAGAAATTACCAGTAACTCAGGGACAATATACAACCTTAAATCTGTAACAATGAAGATATATCTATCCCGGGAATTGATCTGATCAATTACCAAAGTAAAGAATTTCTCACCTCCTCGACATTTTGAGCTGTTTTGGCAGAGGCCTCCATAAATATCAACCCATGTTCCCTCGCAAATTGCTCTCCTTCCTCAGTGCTTACAGCTCTTCTGTGAGCCAGATCGCACTTGTTTCCTATCAGCATTATGGTCATGTTCGCATTTGCATGCTGTCTAGCATCCTCTAACCAACTAACAAGGTGGTTAAAAGTTTCCCTCCTGAAACAATTAATTAACCAAGTTCATTCAGCATATTACATAATAGCATTAATATTTCCACCAATAGAATTAAACATGTACAAAAGCACGCATGCTTCTTACACGACAATCCAATCATTTATAAAGCTGAACGCTCTCATATGTTTGAGTTCTTGAAATCTCTATAAAATAAGTAACAGCAGAGATACATTTGTTTCAAGCAGTACAGTCATGGGGTTAATCCTAGCAAATCTAAGAGTAATGCTATCGAACATATTAAAAAACTAAAATACCCTAAAGTGGCTTATAGCTGACAAAGAGTGTATAGTTTCAATAAAACAACACAAAAGTCAGCAGTGCAATGGTTCCTCACTACTTATTTCACTATTTTGAAGTAAAAACATCATTTAAATGACGCTATTCATTAGCGAAATTGCATCCAAACTCTGGGAGAGCTCAATGGGAGAGACTTAGACAAAGAAACACATATCCACATAAACACATCTACGTCTGGATTTCCATTAATGATATGAAGAAATTAAAGCCACAGATCAAAATTTCCCTACATTTCCTCAACATGGAAATGTTCCTCTTTTTGAATTATTGGAAACAAAAGTACGGAGTAGTTTTCAAAGCTATTCTTGGGACGTTTTTATTTTTCCTTATTAGCAACTTCCTCTACAAATTTTCCCGGTCTCTCTGAAAAGTTTCCGAAGAGTTTATAATAGAAACAAACTTTTAGTCAATGATCAGAGCATTATAGTAGAGCCGTGATTAGGTGATTGAATTTCTAAAGACTTATTACAAAAAATAAAAAATAAAATACCTTGTAATGTCATACACTAGCAGAGCCCCAGCAGCACCTCTGTAGTAGGACCTCGTAATAGACCGGAATGATTCTTGACCAGCCTGACATGATAAATGAACAAATAAAGATTTTATGTTGACAGCTTCACAGAGTTGTTCTTGAATTTGAAACTAAGGCAAGTGCAACGTAAAACAAACCGTGTCCCAAATCTGTAGCTTTATTGGTTTGTTGTCAATTGTGATCATTCTAGCCCCAAATTCGACTCCAATGGTCAAGTCGTGCACTGGCTGAAACCGTTTGTCGGTGAACTGCAAAAGCAGACATGATTTCCCGACACCTGCATACATATGTCCAAACCTGGTCTAAAATTTCCGTACGTTTCTACTGGGAACATCGGAAAATTTCTGTTCTTGAGTAAATAGAAATGAAAAAATAGAATAGTTTTCACTTCAGCATGTTTTGTTCATTTACGTCTTTTCCAAATGTTCCCCCAAAATTATCTAAAGGCTCGAAAAGTTCAATATTTAATTAATTGAAAAAAACATACCAAGGACACAAAAAATTATTACATGTGTTCCAATAACTTGAATAAGATATATTTCTTCTATGTCTTGCAATTGAATTGAGAAGCATAATAGGATCTTTTCTTTCTCAACATGATTTTAAATGCAGATTCTATTTTAGGTCAATCAAGGCGCTTGAAATTCATCATGCATCACCATTAATGAAACAAATAAAATTCTTGGGATAAACAAAGGTAATAAAGTTAGCTTAATGGAATGGAATTTAGATCAGAAAATAACCAAATCATATGAAGGTGATGATACCAATAGCAAGTAAGGAGAAACAGAATTACCTGTATCTCCAATGATGATGTACTTAAAAAGGTAAGCGTACGACATCGTTTCTCCGAGATCGGAGAAATTATGGAAGAATGAATGGATGAATTGCACAGCCAACTGGCCAAGGATCTTCCGTTTTAATTAGTTGTTTCTTTTTCTGGAAAGAGAGAGAGGTCAAATCCCAAAATTGAAAAATACTCCTCCTCCTATTTGAAGAATAATAATAATTAATTTACTTGGGAAAAAGAGAGGTCAAATTCCAAACTGAAGAAAGGGGAAAATGCAGTTCACCCCCCACAATTACATCTTTTAGCATTTTATCACCCCCAAAGTACAAAATAAACATTTTACTTACCCTTCAACATTTTAAAGCCAGTTGCATGTGTTTGCACCTTTTGGCTTCCAAAAGCAATTTGAAAGTGTTTGCAGATTCGAAAATTGATTTTGCTTCTTCTTAAAATAAGCAGCCAAATGGAGTTTGGGACTATGATTGTTTTTTGTCCAACTAAAATTCACTCTAATTGTTGACAAGGAGCCATTAAAAATAAGTTGTTAAAAACTAATCCGGGAATATTAATGGCACTGTTGTAAACTTGTATTCAATAAAAAACTGATTCAGACATTTATACTAAAAAAGTATATATAATTTTTTTTACTCTCTTATTGAAACACAATTATGTCTACCTTAAAGGAAAGCAACAACTTTTATACCTTTAACCAAAATAAATTGTTTTCCTGGCATCCCATGTTATATGTCTAACACAAAATTGGGAATTTATTAATTACATAGGTTATGACTTAGGACATTCATATATGTAAATAAGTTTCGAAATTCGAACTTGGCAACGCAGTAAAATTTTATTCACATTATATTGCTTAATTTTGTTCAAGTCCAATTGGCAGAACAAAATATAACCACTTTATCGCATAGCAATTGTTTCCCAAAAAAAGAGCCCGCAGGGTGGGTCATATTGAAAATTCTAAATAATTGATTTTTGATGAACAATAGATAGCCTAAACCAAATATCTATCATAATCCATAAACTTTTCACTGAAAAAGAAAATGATAAACATGTAATCTAATATATCATGTAACCGAGTTTGCTTCTGCATATTCTCCTATAAATGTTTGTTTTGTACATCACAATCACATGATGGTGCAGGAGGGGTCGTAGGTTCGATCCCTGATCTCAACATAGTGGGAACACGGCGGTGGATACCACCCAACTGCCGGCGAATGTGAGATGGGGCTTTTCGCGGAGGCGGAGTCCTGAACTTTTTTGTCTTCGCCAACGCTAATTAGCTCAGCACATTCGAATTTCTTCCTTAGAAGCCGCGTTAGTTCTACAGAGTCGATTCCTTCTCCCACCACTTGCATTTGATTCTTTCCCTCACCTATTAGTCCCACAGATTCAACACCTACACAAACAAAATTATCAAATACTCCACTCGGATATTTTTAAATTTGTGATTAACATAAATTTAATCAAAAATTCAAAGAAGTTTGATAAACAATTTTTCCCGAAAAAAATTCACAAAAAGTTTTTATATCTGGCTATCACTGACCATTGTCATATACATAATATAAAAAAGAAAACGAAATTTTGAGCGTTGGTGACATATACCTAATACGCCAACGGCAATTTTTAGGGCTTTGGATCGGGATTTGTCGTCGTTCATGGACACTTTGATCACAATCTTTTTCTGCAAAATGTATATAAAGAAAAAAAAAATGAATATATTTATTATCTGCAATTTGAGGAATTAGATTGTATATACGTACCTTCATTTTCTTGGTGTGATGAAATTAAACAATGGATTGGCTGGTAAACGAGGAGGGAAAAAGAAATTAAACTTATCAGAGTGGGTTGGGTTGCCAAACAGTGGTTATTTACTTATAGGGAAATGAATTTCCAGAGAGAGTGTATTTCACGCGCAGAAAATAATATTCAAAGCAACAGAGTGAGAGAAAATATAAAGCTTTTCTACTGACACACACACCCAGCCCATCCCGAGTGTTTTTAGTGTGATTACCCCTTGACTTGGTATTTCGGTAATAGTATATTGATATGTTATTGTTATATTTGAATCATTTTTATTTTTAAATTTATTGTCTTTTCTTTAATTAAATGTTTTGTCTTGACGTGTTAAGATTTTATTTGTAACACCTCAATATCACTGTGGATAAATTGTTTGAATAGTTAATAAAAACTTGACTTACTTTTATTTGTCAACATGAGATTAAGCATTTTGGGATAGCGGACTAGATCCCAACAATATTGAGAAGGCCATAAAGTGGATCAAGTTCTTTTTAAATGATATCATAGTCGACTTCATGGTGTTATCCACAAAGGTGATATCGAGTATTTGAGTTGGGGAGATTGTAACATCCCAATCCCTCATTGATTGAATTGAGTCTTTATATTGCTAATTTTAGTAACTGTAGAAAATAGAAAAATTTATGAAATAACCTAAACAAAAAGTGTGGTTTTGTATATTACATGTCCTCTTTTCTAGATTAATTATGTATAAATTTATAATCCTGATTTGGTTTAGCAGATTCCTCTTATCACAAGTCAAATGTTTTTATATATATATCTTCATTATTATTTAGTCATGACTCCAAAAGAGGCAAATGTAATGTAATTATGGCAAGTCCAATGCAAGTAAGCAAATGGGGATGTAAAGCTCTAACTTCAAATTTGCATATATTTTTTGTACTTTTTCCATTCCAATAGGGATAAGGAAAATGAGATCTATTTTACATTTTCAACTTTGTGATCCCATATTTACAAACTTTGAAGGAAAGAGAATTGGGGATGAAAAAATTGGAGGGAACAAATAGTGAGCAAATAACTACCAGCTTGTGAGATAAGAATGTAATATTATTATTTATAGTCATTTCTTATTGTATCAAATTTAATTTAAATTAGATTATTTATGTTTGAGTTTTCAAACGAATTTAAGTAATTTCTTTTTAATTTAAATAATTTGATATATTCAGTCTATTTGAAGTTTCAAAATTTGATATTTGAAAGTTCCCGCATATTTATATTGTTCAAAACTTGAAATTTCAAAAGTTTTTGTATTTTGAAATGAAAATTTTCAAGTTTTCAATATTTGAATTTTTTGCTTAATTTATAATTTTTTAAATTTGAATTTTTCAACATACTTAATTTTTTTTATATTTATTAATGATCTCGGAAAAAAAATGAATTCATAAGTATAATAGATTATTAATAAAACAAAAATAGAAATAAAATGCATATTCATTTTGCATACACATGCATTGGAGTGAAAGACTTCTTTTGAATATGCAAAACACTATTTGAGTTTCTATAATGCATTTTGCTTACTCAATTTTACATTCTTGCATTGAACTTGTCTTTATCATGTAACACTAGGACTGAAACACAATTCTTTTGATGCAACAGATTTCTAAATCCTGTACTCCGTCCGTCCAAATTATATACCAAATTTTGATGTGCACGAAATATTAATTATGTGGATTTTATCACCAAATAATTGAAGTATCACACTCTTCTCATGTACTGCTGGAGATCCCCCCCCCCCCCCCTTAAAACTAATTTGTTTAGATGAAATACATATAATTTTTAGGATTATATTCCGGAATAGGGGAAATTTAATGAGGAAAATATTTTGAGCAGTATTTTTAACAATTATTAAAAAACAAATTAGCCTAAGTATTTAAAAGAGTTGAAAGGCAACGTGAAAGCAACGCGTCCTAGGTTGGAATTAATGTCACATCACACTCTTCTGAATTGGGCAATGTAATCAATCAAATAACTTAAACTAGGCGATCAAGCAATTTTTGTAAACCCTAAAAAATTGTAACAAAATCGAAAAGTAATAATTGAATTTTCTTGAAGATGACCGGAATATATCCAAATCCAAGGACGGGCGTATGTGGTTTGTTGGGCGCCCCTCGAGATTTTGGGAATTTTTTAAGCACTATACCTATGTGTAGGGTTGTCAATGGGTTAGATTCTGGTCGGATCAGGCTCGTTCAGATTCGGCTCCATTTATATCGGATCGAATTCTGTCAGATTCGGATCTTGCTCGGATCTAGACTTTTTTTAATCCAACGGATCTTGGTCGGATTTGGCCGGATATCGGATATTTTTCGGATCCAATAAATTTGTATTTAAAAAGTTAAATTAATGTGTTTTTCCTAAAATAAATTTATTATCTTTTCAATTTTATTTAATTTTAGCTCACATTTTCAAAGTTTCTTTACTAATTCATATTTGTAGAATAAATATATTGGTTTAAATAAATTTATAAACGAATTATATATTACTATCTTCTTAAATTGACGTTGAAATATTATTAATTATACTTATTTTTAGAAATCATTTTGTATTATCTTTCTTTTTATTTGTTGTCGGATACGGATCTTTAACGGATCGGATTGACCTAAATCCATATTCGCTCCATGAATTTCGAATTTTGGATCTTTATAATCGGATCAGGTCCATCGAATCTCTAATCGGACAATTATCCTAATAAATCGGACCGAATTCGGACAGATCCGGATTGAAATCCGCCCATTGACAGCCCTACCTATGTGTGTATACATGCTACATCAAATTAATAATAAATTTATTGGTTATAATAGTTTATGACATACTTTTCTTTTTACAATATATAGGTAGTCACAAAAGAAAAAGAATATATTTTGATATTTTAATTATTATGTCATTTTTTAGTATGGGGTAAGGTACGTCATAATTAAGTAAAATAAAGGTTCAATTAATTAACCTTAGACATAATCTTATAGGAAAAACAAAAGAAAAGAAAATCCAAATCCATCTCGATGATGAATTGTTGATGGGAAAATCGACCAAAGGCGATGCTTTAATTTTTTAATAGGTAAGAAATTTTGAATTAAAAAAAAAAAAAAAGCAACATCAAACTTGATCCCTCAAACTTTCTATTCTTGGATATGTCCCTGTCTAGATCTAATATATATAAAGAAATAATTTGTGAAGTGTGGGTAATTCATAGATCTATAATAACTATCAACTTTATGTGATATATAATGACGAGACCAACATGTGATAAGTTTAGTGGAATTGACTAGTCACTAAGTAGCGGATTCAGGTTCGAATCCCTTTTGGGAGGGGTTCTCACTTTATGTGTCCGACGCGCTTCGAAAGGGATTAAAACCTTGAGAAACAAAAAAAATATATATATAATGATGTGACAGAAGTGAACCTTTGATCTTTTCTTTTCTTTTCTTGAATGATATATATGATAGAAATTAACGCAAGAAAAACTTCTATTACATTCAAATATTGTTTTAATAACCAAGTTTATAGTGAGAAATGTGTTATTGCATGTTTTACAGAGGTTGTAAATCACAACTTCATTTTCTTTGGTAAAAATTTGAAACCCCTTTGGAATGTGAATATTTTGAAAAGTGAGGAGATGAATGTTATTTATAAACAAGTTCTAGTTAGGTTGGTCGATTAGTAGGGTATTACATAATTTGGGCCAAGAATCACATGAAAATATAATTTTAGTTCCAATCAGTGACGGAGCTAGATAGATTTTGTTGAGGGGGTAGGGGGACTTTTGGAGCATTACACTAAATAAAGGTAAAAATAAATAATAAGGAGATATTCTCATTATAAATAAAACAATAAATCGTATTCCTTTTACAATTTTCAAGAAAATTAATTTATGAAACAATGTAGTAAATAAATAATTATAATTTGGGGATGACAATATTATAAAGTCAATAATAAATTATATTGCTTCTTACAATCATTATAGACAACAATAAGAAAAGGCCTATACAAAATATTTTTAAAAAGTCGTAATAATAAAGAAATTAACCAGGAGACAATTACTTCATTATAATTAAAATGGGACTTTTCTATGGTTAGTACCACTTGTGCTAAGTATTCATTAGGTCCCCTTTTAATTATCGTTGGATCATATTTATTTTTTAATCTACCATTCATTTTTTTAAGGGTGACTTGTGCTCTAGGTTATTGTACTCCTCTCTTTTCTCAAGTCACAAATAATTAAGTCTTATTGCAAAATTGATCTCATAAGTATGTTGACTGATAATTTTATCTCATAATATTTCAGCTTACTAAAATAGACCTCACATCTTGAAATTTATTGATGATTTTAGTCCACCATGTTGTCAAATTTCAGAATTGACTCGAATAAGACCACGTACGGACAAATTTGGAGATTTTACTTACTTCTATTATATTTACATAACTAAATTAAATTATTTTTGACCGATTTAGCCCATTTTTTTTAACGCTTTTGCCATTTTAAACTAATTTATTCGATTTAAACCATTTTTGATCGCTTTAATTCATTTCTTCACAGTTTGAATTGATTTTTCACCAATTTAATCGATTTGAACAGTTTTTGACCAATTTTACACATTTTTTTCACTAATTTCATCGATTTACATTGTTTTTAACTGACTTAGTCTATCTTTTCACCGTTTTCGCTAATTTTTCCACTAATTTCATGGATTTAAACTATTTTTGACCTAGTTAACTCATTTCTTTATCGTTTGAATTGATTCTTTAACTAATTTAATCGATTTGAATGATATTTTACTGATTTAACCAATTTTTTAACTTGATCAATTTAGCCTATTTTTTTCATCATTTTCCATGAATTTCATCGATTTAAACCGTCTACGACCGATTTAGCTTATTTATTCACAACTTACATCAATTTTTGCACTAGTTTCCATCAATTTGTACCATTTTTGATCGATTTAACACGTCTTTTAACTTATTTCAATTATTTAAATTATTTTTGACCGATTTAACCCTTTCACTGCTTTCTTTCGTTTTTCCACTAATTTTCATCGATTTAAACCATTTTTACCAATGTAACTCAATTATTCACCATTTGCATCGATTTTTTCAATAATTTCATCGGTTTTAACATTTTTTTTATCAATTTAATCAATTTTTTATTAATTTCATCCATCTAAATTGTTTTTGATCGATTTAACCTATCTATTTTTTTTACCGATTTGATCTCATCAATTTAAAATATTTTGGCAGATCTACCTCGTTTATGTACCGTTTGCATCCATTTTTCTCATTAATTTCAACGATTTGAACTTTATTTTAATGATTTAACCAATTTTTCAATAATTTCATCAATTTGAACGGTTTTTGACCGATGTAACCCATCTATTCACTAACTTATCGATTTAAATTGATTTTGACCGATTTAATAAATTAATGAAAAACTGGGTTAAATTGGTCAAAATCCGTTCAAATCGATGAAATTAGTGAAAAATATCGATGCAAACTTTGAAGAAATAAATTAAATGGTAAATAATGGCTTAAATCGATATAATTAGTGAAAAACGAAGTAAAACAATGAAGAAATGGGCTAGACCAATCAAATAATTTAAATTGATGAATTAAGTTAAAATACGAGTTAATACGGTAAGAAAGAGTATAAATCAGTGAAATTTGTAAAAAAATCGATGCAAATGGTGAATAAATGAGTTAAATCGGTCAGAAACGGTTTGAATCAATGAAATTAATGGAAAAATGGGCGAAAACGTTGAATAAACAGGCTAAATCGGTCAGAAGAATTTAAACAGATAAAATTAACCAAAAACCATTAAAATAGATGAAATTTAGTTAAAAAGTCGATTCAAACGGTGAAGAAATGAGGTAATTTGATCAAAAATAGTTTAAATCCATGAAACTAGTGAAAAAATGGGCGAAAACAGTAAAAAAAAATATGCTAATTCGGTTTAAATAATTTAAATCGATGACATTAGTGAAAAAAGAGGAAAATCGATCAAAAACAGTTTAAATCGATGAAACTGATGAAAAATTGATGCAAACGGTGAAGAAATGAGTTAAATTTGTCAAAAAATAATTTTTACTGATGTAATTCGTGAAAAACGACGAAAAAATGAGTTAAATTGATTAAATTAGTGAAAAACAAATGAAAATCGTTAGTGGGTTGGGTTGGAGGTAGGTTAGGGGATGGGTTGGTGGGTGGATACGGTAGGGTAGGCTAGGTCCAGATTTGATCCGGGTGATCCATTTGCCACCCCTAGTTACGGGGGTTGGGTGGGGTAGGTTTTTAATTTTTTTTAGTTATAATTATAATTATTTAATTTATTTTTTAATTAATATTAAATATTTTTATTAAAATATATATTATTTTAATAAATATTAAATAAATTAATATTTTTATATAATTTCAAATTTGAAAAGAATATATGAGGAAATTTATAAAATTATGGTACAAAATATGTTGGCCTCGATTTGTTTGGTACCAAAAGTGAAAATTGACACATAGTTCAGTACCAAAATTGTAATTTTCTCTTTAATAAAATCATCTTTAAATATCATTACCTTTTTTGAAGGTAACATGTCAGATTTACTGAATTTTAAAGGGGACCTAATAAGAATTAGTACAAACTGGAACTAACCACAGAAAACCTCATAAAAGATTGTATTTCTTTTACAGTTATCTAACAATTATCAAGAGAAATAATTTTTAAAAAAATATAATAAATTATAAAATTAATTAAAGGCCATGGTGTTCTTATAATTAATAGAAAAAGAAAAAGAAACTAAAAGAAAGCATAACATATATAAAAAAAAGTTGCAATTTATATTGTAGCTTTTTGAGTGAGTCAACATTAATTAATTAGAAGTCGGGGATATTTGCAATTAATTGCTTGCATGTACGCCTAAATTTGAGAAGTCGAAACAAAAGCTCAAACCAAAGTGGTCATAATAATTAACTACTCCACAAAAATGTCATATATGAATTCCTAGCTAGACTAGAAGGCGCTCAATGAATTCCTTTTGTTGATGCCAAAGAAAGCGCTACGTACGTACGTCATTTACTTTTGGATTAATTCCTACAAGCAAATTAATTATAAGTACTTTTGTTAAGGTACACCTTTGGTCATTGCACGTAGACTACAACAAGTCTTACAAATATATTTAGAGTTAAGACTATATACAAGGAGTACTTTGAACTCTTAAATTGTTTCTCACATAAATAATCAATTTACACTATATGAATAATCAGTTTTATCTCAAAAAAAAAAAAAAAAAAAAAAGAATAATCAATTTTATTATTTTCAATAATTTTTAATTACTATTTAGTGTCAGGCGTCAATATGCGAGTATTTAATTATTAGTTGTTAGTTCTGTCAAATTAAGAGATAATACCATTTCGTGTTGTTAATTTATACTGAAAATAAAAGAAATTTATAAACTAGTTATTTTATTTTGTAACAAACTAAAATCAAATCAAAGAGACCTTATTTCTAAGTCTTATTATTGATAACACCACAACTGATGAGATTGAGATTACAGCAAATTATTAAGTTGAAAAGCAAAAGATTTATCCCATAAACATAAAAATAAATAAATAAACGAAAGTGAAGGTAGTTGGAAGACCTCCCTTGTAAAGGAAAGGAATAAATAATGTTAGGTGAAGATAGGAACAAATTTTGAATTATCCTCCTATCCCGTCTCATAAAGAAGCTGGAAGAAGTTGTACGGTACAACTCGGTTGTACAGGCTCTACCTACTACCAATACCACTCACCAGCTAACCTTCTCCTTCTCCAAATTAAAATTATTATACCCCCACTCCACACATTTCCGTCATTGCATTTTCATTAAAGAGAAGCTTTTGGCAAATTATCCATTCTTTTGTAAGTGAAACTTTAACTTCTCTTTGGCATATACTTATAATGAGTTTAATTATTAGATGCCCAAATTAATCTGATGAATTATTTTTTTTTTTTTATGTTTTTTCAACTGGTTTCTTTCTTGCTTTCTCCCATTTATAGTCATTGTATAGGACTTTAAGTTGAATGTTTCTGTGATCCTTGAAGTATTGGTCATTATTTATTATTTCTTCGGAAGATTAAATCAAGTTCATTAGCTTTTAATTCATTTATATTAATTTAGTGCGTACCTTTGCCATTGGTTTATAATTAAAACTATGAATGATTATTGTTTTTTGTTTCAGAAACGAGGCAACTTTAGCTTATGGGTGCTTTCTCTTCTGTTTGTAACAGACTTGAGGCTACATTTTATGTGTGAAAAAAGATATAGTATCATATATGTGTGTATCAAACAGCAAGCTGTACAATTATGATAGTATAAGCTAAATTAACAGACTTAGAGTCTAAGTTTAACTAATATGCCTGTTAATTATCTTTATGGCTATGATAGTATAAACTAAATAGGTCAGCTGATCTACAAAATGTCAAGAACTGTGATGTTTTGCGATACCACGAGTGTAAAAGATCTATCAAGGTAAATCTAAACAGTTTTGAAAGAGCTACTTCTTGAACACTGTTTTAATTATTGTTGAGGTTGAATGTATATGATGATGCACTTGACTGAATGTACAGAAAACGATTGTTTCGTACTAGTCTTCTTCACGAATATCCAGTATCCTTTGTATGTCCTCATGCTCATTTTGTGATGAGTGATATTCTTTTGTATGCATTAAAATGATGGTACGGTTTTCTTTCTTCTCTTGGCTTTTCAGATAAAGCTAATTGAATTTCAGATGGCTCAAGAGGTTGTCAAGCCAGCTGAAGAGGTAATTTTCAGTTTCTCAGGACTCGAGAGGAAAATAAATTAATCTACTCCCTTTGTATTTCACATGTTAATTAGTGCATTTTCTTTCAGGAAGTACCTACACTTTTTTGCCCCCTATACATAGTATTGATATCTTTTCTTTCTTAGGTTGTTCTAGGTGAAGAAATTGGCCATGTAAGATTGATTACATTGAACCAGCCTCGACGATTGAATGTCATCTCATCTGACGTGGTATCTTAAAGAATTAACTCTCAGATTCATTGTTTTTGAGATTATATTTCTTTTCCTTCTGAGTGTTTCTGATGCAAAAACATCTCAAAATTTCTGACTAGGTTGCTTTGATAGCAAAGCTTCTGGAAAAATGGGAAAAGGATGATGACGCAGAACTTATACTAATCAAGGTCCATTTACAGCTAAAATTCTTATATCCTGGTGATATTCATAAACAATCTTGTAAAGTAAGGAAATTTACGTATTTGTTTTGTTTGCTTAGGGATCTGGCCGTGCTTTCTCTGCTGGTGGAGATTTAAAAATGTTCTACGATGGAAGGACATCAAGTTAGTAGATTATCATAAAAGACTACGATTTATCCTGTTTAGCTACGAGATTACTAGAAATTTACACTCTTCTCTTCTCTTTCTCAGAGGATCCAAATCTTGAAGTGGTTTATAGAATGTATTGGCTTTGCTACCACATCCATACATATAAAAAAACAGAGGTATATATCAAAGCATGTACAAAAGAATATAATATATTTTTGTCTGTCAAAAGACTCATTTGTTCATTGACATTGTTAGGTTGCTTTAGTTCATGGAATTTCCATGGGTGGAGGTGCATCCCTCATGGTACCAATGAAGTTCTCCGTTGTCACAGAAAAGACTGTTAGCCTAAACATCCCTTTTTTATCTGTATTTTTCAACTTCTTGATCGTAGTCGTTTCACACTTCTCATTGGTAATTATTAATTACTTGAAATAGGTTTTCGCAACTCCAGAAGCAAGCATTGGCTTTCATACTGACTGTAGTTTTTCATACATTCTTTCTCGACTCCCTGGGCATCTAGGTAAGCTAAATGGTGAAATACACCAAGGAAAGAAATTATATTTCCCTATATACCTTTTTTTTTACTAAAATACATTCGTTCTCAAAGTGTGACTGATGTTTAGGGGAATATTTGGGCTTAACTGGGGCAAGATTGAATGGTAAAGAATTAGTGGCAGCAGGGCTTGCTACACATTTTGTCCCTTCTGAGGTTAGATGAAATTCTCCAAACTTATTTGTTATCAAGTGTTTTATATCACAGATATTTTGCGTCAAAAGTGGCATAAATAACTTCTTCTTGTTGCCATTTTGGGACTTAGAAATTGCTGGAGGTCGAGAACCGTCTCATAAATTTAAATAGCGGTGAACAGAATGCTGTCAAATCTGCCATTGAAGAATACTCTACAGATGTTCAAATTGATGAAAAGAGTGTCCTGAACAAGTAATGTTGAAATTTTCAGATTAGTGAAAAAATGAATATTTCATCTTAAAGAGTTCTTGCTAACATGCAGGAGGGCGATAATTGATGAGTGCTTTTCCAAGAACTCCGTGGAGGAGATCTTGACATCATTGGTGAGTAGTTTAACATTAACATAGATATTTTGTACCCTGTATATAATCCAAGTAAAGAATATTTTCATTTTTAGGAATCTGAGGTGAGCAAGGAAGGAAATGATTGGATAGTTAACGTTCTCGAAGGGCTAAAAAGGTCATCGCCAACGGCATTAAAGATAACATTGAATTCGGTAATGGTTCGCCTTCATCTCAATCAATGACTATTCCACTTTTATAAAGACAACAAATTCTCGTTGATGTTGATTATATCTTTAGATTCGTGAAGGAAGGAAACAAACATTGGCTCAATGTCTAAGGAAAGAGTTCAGGATCACAATGAATATTCTCCGGACCATAATATCTGGTGATGTGTATGAGGTATATTATATACTACTATAACTATATCTGATGATTGGTTTAATATTTGATTTAAAATGGCCTTTTTGCCGCCTTCTTTTTCTTTTTCAACAAGGGTATTAGAGCTGCAACAATCGACAAGGACAATGCTCCAAATGTATAGTATCTCTCTCTCTCTATTTCTATCTCTGCAATTTTTGTGATTACCTTACAATTTTCACGTGTCTTTTTGTTCTTGAAATTACTTGCAGTGGGATCCCTCGACTCTTGAAGCCGTGGATGAAGAAAAAATCAAGAAGATATTTGAGCCATTTGCAGAAGACTTAGAGCTCAATATTCCACTAGGAGAAGATTTTAGGTGAATGACTTTGAAATGATCTCCTTTTCCTCATGATTTCTCTACGCCTGCAGTTTAGCTGATTGTTTATTTGCAGGTGGGAGGGAAAGTATGAAGACTCGCCTTACGCTTATATTAAATGAGTGAAGAGCCATTCATGTTATCAGTCATCAGCTTGCCTTCCTCCTGCCCGAATTTCCATCAGAAAAACAAATTACATCACCAGTTTTTAGCTAAAATGACAACTGTGTAATCAGATCTTGATAACCGTATTCAATAAATATGTTTTTCTTTGGAATTTGGATGGTGGTGTCATCAAATTTGCTCGAAAAGCATATTAATTTCTCGGGAATTCTTGTCTCTGGGCTAGATCATTATTATTATATCTTCATGCAGAGATTCAATTTTCCAAGGATAAAGCTTACTTTTCTATGATTAAATATATCTCCCTCTCCCTCGTGTTTGAACCGAATGAAAATAACACTGGTGCCTAGTTGAATTTGGATGTTCCTTTTTTTCTTCACTAATCAATCTTGAAATGGTTATAAAGAGAAATACTCCCATCTCAATTCTCAAGTATCAAAATTCAAAATACACAGATCATCTTTATGTACCAAATCCAAATTTCTCCTGGGATTCTAGAAAATCACACAAGACAGGAGAGGAAGATGTGGAACTGCAGTTAGTAAACAATTTTATATGCACGACCTAAGAAAAACTTGAACTAAAGCTTTAGAAATGCAACTAAGAAGAATTCATGTTTGAGCACCAATTTTATTTTATCACAAAGTTGTCTTCCATTATACAGCATGGACCATAAAGAAAGAAGGGGACTTACAGTGTTAGTGGAGGAAGAAGATATCAATAAACTTGTGAACCACTACTGCTTGAATACAATATTACAATACTCTACGGCTGAAGCATTAGCTGTAGAGTTACATTCGGCAGCATGACAGGGAAAAAAAAAAATATGCCGAAGAAAACCAACACACAATTTTGAAATTCACAAGCACAACACAACTAAATAAATTCAACAGTAATCCCCCTAGATCAAGACTAGGAGATGCCTTGGAAGGATAACCGGTCTCGTAGAGTATCAAATATTGATGAAGCTGCAGCATTCTGTCCAAAAGTTAGTTTTAATCTCCCTAGCAGTTCACCATCTTTAGCTTGGGATGCAGCATCTGCAGCTTCCTTGGCCATTCCGATTCCAGCATAAGCCTGCTCATATATTACAGAACGGAAGTCAATTTACCAAATATAAAGAAAATTCTGCATGTACAAGAGTTTAATGAAATAAATATCAAAATTGACGTGTAGTTAGTTACCTCAGCTCGCTCTCTAGGATCAGCAAGTTTGGGTATATATTTAAGGGCTTCACCTTTTTCATCTGCATCCACACATGCCTCCACAAATGGCCGGTAACCTTCACAAGACATTACACAAGTTAAAACTCTGAAAAGTGGAAAAGCTAAATTTTCTCAATGATTCCCCATCCAAGTTTCTAGCAGTGTGTCGTATGAATGACAACTCTCACCCAGATAAGCTACTAATAGGTGGGAAAAACATGTGGTTCAAAGTTAATTTCTCATTATATATTTTGCTACTTTAGGCTTCAGTTAGACACACACAAACAACACTAATCTAAAAGATCAAGACAATGTCACAAAAGAAAATTCACATAATAAATCCACTCAACCAAGAAGACTGACCAATTGGTGGCCTTTTCTCCTTTGAAAATTTTTCTAATGCATCCCAATCTCGAATTGTTGCTAAAGCAAATACTTTAAGCCAATACCACCGCTTCTCCGAAACCTGAATCACGTCAATGTTATTTCAGAAAATTTATTACGGACACAATAAATTTCACATTCACATCTATGTGTACAAAACCAAGGGTGTGATTAACTTGACGTAGAAGAGACATTACTGAAATTTAAAAACCTTAAATTCAGTTTTAACTTTCATTGCAGCCCGGTGATTTCCCAGGACAATGCATGTGCGAATTGTGTCACTGATACTTGAATCCACAAAAATGGCCTGCTTTGTAGTCACCTCTAGTTCATGTTGAATTCTGCATTGAAGTGCAAAGTGACAGCAATGAGCGGCTCGTGGAATATTAAAGTAATATATCCATTACATGTACAATAATAATAACACCTATACCTCAGGGTATATGGACTTTTTCATTTTCAGATATTTTTTGTATATTTGGGCTTTTTATTGAAGATAAACAGAGATTAAACCTTTTTAAGCTCCTCCTCTTAATATTTCCGAATTTCCCAAACCCAAGGGGGTTTCAAAGTATAATTAGTTCTAAACTCAGGGGGTTCTAGGTGTAATTAAACATTGTACAGAAACGGAAAGGGACAAGGAAGCAATCCATAAGGCAGATGAGAGACATTACATGTAGACATTTACAACTACAACGATTTCAACAATAAAAAGAATATAAGCTGGATAATTTCATTGTTAACGAGGGAAAAGAGTAAACACCACTAATGGTCCTCCTTATCATTAACTTTTTACAGTGTGGTCCCTCTTGTTTACAAAGGATTTTTTACTTATAGTACTACACTTTAGTCCCTCATAAAATTGTTTTGGCACTTTAGTTCACTATGAACCATCTGAAAATTATCAAAGTGAAACAAATAATTCATAGTGGGGACTAACGTGGGAAAAAAAACAAGAGGGGCCACTCTGGGAAAAGTTAATGATAAGGAGGACCATTGATGATGTTTACCCCAAGGCAAAATACAGATAGTGCTACTACAAAGATTAAGCCATTTGAGAAAATGGGAAGAATAGGCATCATCTGAACTGCATGGCTTCCCTGGAGTGATTTCTAAGTGGCAAGTGAATTTATCAAACAAATTTTAGTTCTTAATGCAAGAAATCCAAACTACAATTTTGCACGACAAATGCATAATTCTCTCGTAGTACATATCATTACAATAATATAATTCATGAAAAAATGGTACCAACAAGAAATTTATAGTTTATTCATGTAGGCAAGCATGGCGATGGTGCAAGATCATAAAAACTTTTGATAAATTATGATGCAGCATATGGAATAACCTGGAAGTTCTATAGAGTTTATGTTTACTGTCTAAAATAAAATTGATGATACCTAGTGCAAGCATTGAGTGTTAAGCAAACTGATCACCTTAACAATTTAGCATGTTCCTCGGCGGCCTTGGACTCAAACATGTGTTCCTTTGTTTCTGTGAAAAGATTTTGGGCCTTTTCAATCATTTTGATTCGTGGACCATGGAGGGGGGATCCTTTACTCGCCATTGGGTTCTTTGATAATTCCCAGGACTCTTTCCACAATAAAAAAGCTACATCCTGCAAAATCATACAAGCTTCTGTCGTAATTAAAACAATGAGGGAGAACAAGTAAAGAATATGGAGACATTATTCATGTCTTTTGCAACTCAAAATGAAAGAACTATTTACTATCAAAGTATGTTGAACTTAAATTCAAGCCAAAAATTAGAAAAAAGCTTATTCGGTATTTTATAATAAATTAAAAAAAAAAATTGACCCATCAAACATGAGCAAGGGTGAAATAACAGAAAGTTTCTCAAAATTCCAAGCATACTAGATTATAACAAGGGATAGCTCATATGAGAAACAACATATATATAGGGGAAAACATAATTTCCTTTTAATGGTAACGATGCGACAGCCTACTAAAGAAGTTGTCTAGGAGGTCAGTTCATTATCAGCATTTTGTTCAATCTTGGGATAAGGATTACCAGAAAAAAAGGAAGTACCAATGTAAGCTTTTTCAAGTAAAGAAAAGATATCACCGATGCAGGACAAGGACTCTTATAAATAGGATAGAATTATTCTCCCAAAAAAAAAAGGATAGAATAGAATCAATCAAACCTGAATTTGACCAGTGGACAGAAAGAAGTCCTTCAAGAACTCATGCTTATAACACCTGGAAAAAAATATATAAAACCAAAAACACATCAGAGGAGTTCCAACCCCCCCCCCCCCCCACCCCACCCCCCAAAAAAAAGGCACACACACCAAAAAGAAAAAGAAAAAGGGAAACCAGTAATGATTATTTTGGGGGACCAGTAATGTCCTTACCGTGCATAAGTAATGAATAGATCACGTGCTAGCGGTCTGGCCTGTATCGATCCAAAAAAATCCAGTGGTGCTCTCTGCAATGTGGCATATGGCACTCAATGAACTATATTATTGAAATGTCATCTATACTTAGATAAAAAGATTGCTTATCCTACGATGATTTTTAAGTTTGTTGAAAATCAATACATACCTTCCTCCAGATATGAAACAGGACGAGATAAATAAGATCAGTATCGCCACATTCAGTAGCCTTTACAAGCGCAGTATCTTCTTCTCCAATGCTTAGCAAGAGAGGAATCTGAAATACAACAACTCATTACTTGTACACAAATTATCAAAAAATGTTTGAACCTGTATTACTTCAATAAAGAGTGACATTAATTTGAGAGCTGAAAGTTAATGATGCTATTTCACAGTTTTAACGACATTAAATGTAAGCACTAGCAATTTTTCAGATGAAATTGGCAAAGGCAAAACGACAAGGAGACCTTAAAAAACACAATATACCTGTTTTGAAGAATGTGGCTCATGTTCAACTAGCATAGCAGCTAACTTTCTACGTCCAATCTTATCTGCATGAGCTGCCACGGCAGCATAAGATATTCCTTTGCATATCTTGAGCTGACACTCAAGAACCATATCAGACATGGGGTAACAAGTACAAATTAAAGTGTAAAATTAGGGATGTAACTTTAACCCAACCAAACATATGGTCAGGTTGAGTAGTAAATTGTGCCTGCCTGGAAATCTGATAAACCATTCAGATCCGGTGAACGTATCCATTATTTTACAGTTGGAGGATTGGGTAAATTTGGATCAGATACCCACAAATGATGTTAAGTTATAAAATAATACAAAATCTAGAAAATACTAAAACTCAATCACTTTGTGCTGAAAGGTGTTACTATTTTGAACAATAAATAGTTACTACTCTCATAAAACAAACACAATGTATGTTTTTTTTTTTTTTTTTTGGTGCTAACACAATGTATGTATGTGTGTGTATAATATGCAGAGAAAGAGAGAGAGAGAGAGGTCAAGTTGCAAAGCAACCCAAAAATGATAAGTTATAAAATTACGGAACTGGAATTGTCTAAGGCAAGGTCTCAGCAAGTCAGCCTGGTCAACTCAGGGTAAGTGGGTCGGACAATTTGGATGGGTTAATGTCACCCCAGAGCAAATTTTAACTATATACAATAATATGTAATGGTAAAAAAATTACAAGAGTAAGAAAACCAACCTTATTGAGTAAAATATCGAGAAGATTGGCATCAGGTATTGACGAGGATGCCGTCATCTTTGTACAGGTCCAGTGCATCAGCACAACTTCCTACTCGGAGCCACAAATGAGAATGAATTTAGTTAAAGATACCTGCCAGATCCTATTCCTACTCATTCATTTTCTTTATCATTGTTGAAAATAGTTTAATGAAATCATATATGTACTCATTTTAACAATTTTTTTACAAAATATACTCCACTAATAAATAGTTGAAAACGAGAAGCTATTCTTGAATCATTCAAAGAATATAATTATATGGTGCTAAAGAATGAATAACATAGCAATGACATGTCAAGTGAGCAATGTCAGCAAAAAAATTAAAATTACATAGGTGGCTGTTGCTGCTGTTGTTGCTATAAGAAATATGAAGAGTTCAGAGATGGCAATAAGTTAAATGACTTACTTGGCTCATACCGAGGTATTCTGAAATCCGCAAAGCAAGAAGATGGTTGTGTGCATTAATCAGACGGTTAATCAGAACAGAGGGTGTAAGCAACTGCAAAGATTTCAAAGAAAAAAATAAGTTGCTTACAGTTCAAACAATGACGACGAAACTAGTACTTTCAGGCAGAGTGGTGAAAATTCAAAACCTTATACTGCTGAATGCTAAGAGGAATTCCGATCTCGACATTGCGCACTGCATTCAGGACCCGCAGCATCTTACACATCTCTTGAATAAGGTCACGTTTAAACTGGCTGTCAAAGCCAACTGGATATCATTACCAAGGAAAAATCAGAAAAAATTGTTCTTATAGAAACATGAAGAGTAATTCTACGCCAGAAGTTTATGCATGGAAACGATTTATGATATAATAGGACACTTAAAAATTTATATATGCCTTCATTCACTTCCATCTCATAATATAGGTATGGTAAGCAATAGATATCGTGTCACATTCAAAGAAAAGGATAGCCCGAGTTATTAATTACCTTGCAAAAGATGTAGTTTAATAATTAGGACTCTTCAGATTACACTAGGGATATGCCTTTTTAAGATGCAGGCATCCAGAAGTAACTATTGCTTATATAGATATGAAACATGCTCATAAGAGGTAGTACACAGAAGAAACCATTCATACACATAAAAAGGATTATCACATAGCTATGGGTCCCGTCCATCTTCCCTTTGTTGAAAGCATTGTTCCCTCCTCCCACCTCCCTCACAAGAAATTGTAAAATTACACATGATAACACAATATGCCACAAAGGCCCACCCCCAACATCAAAAAATTTGAATTGCTAACATATCAATCACAAACAATAATTTCCCCTAGCATCACATTCCTGAATTGGTAAATATGTCAATAAAAGCAATAATTAAATTAATAATAGTGGGTATAAGTGGAAAACAAAAGAGAAATCACAATGAACGACAAAAAACTATGTTTCATCTACAAACACGAATCAGACTTCGAGCACCAACGGGACACATAGCTAACATACCAACCTGGAAAAGGCCTGTCCATAGCTTGCAGCTCTCAGCAGTGTTCGTTGCTGTGAGATATCAAATTCATAACCAGCAGCATCAACACAAGCCTCAACAGCTTCTGGCAGTGAAGAGCGGATCAATCTCAAATTTTCATCAGCCTGGAAGATTATAAGGCATTTATATTTAAGCAATGCCAATTATTTCAAATGGTTAATGAACATGTTTTTAACGTAATATATCCATTTTCAATCAGTTTATTAGCACTATGTTTGAGTACTAACTAGGCAAGCGATTTATCTAAATCTAATCCAAACAATAATTTGAAAATGCAAAGTGAGTAACAAGGATTCTCATCCTTTTAACTCGGAGATTCCAGATCTTTAATGTGAAGTCATCAATAAATAAATCTCATAAAATATTCTACCAATGGGTGCCAACATAGTATTAAGGGGGTAAGAGAAGAAAAAATTGCACAAAGTAATGAAAGCTGAATATGGAGTTTGTAGAGTGCTACAAACTGATCTCATAAAGCATCTCTATTGTTTACGGTTTAATATGAACGAAAGCATCTATATCTTCAAAAAAACTAAAGGTAAATAACACAGAATTGCAATGCATGTCACAGCAAAAATCATTTGACAAAGTTTTGTGTTACTATTGTGCTTTTTAGTTGAGTTAGAGAGTTGTCTAGGCCTGTCCATTAAGGATTACTGCTGTGTGTCAAGATGAATTGTATACATATCACTAGCTGAGACTTGCTTTTAAGATCAGTAGCTTCTACAGATGAAAGTATACATGAATAATGCTCAAAGTAAGGTTGCTAGTTCTGGATAAGGTTTTCCTAAAAGGAAGCATTACATCTCAAACCAAATACTGAGCAAACAGACTCAATAGCCAAAAGAGACAGATAAGATTCAGGTGGATGGCCCTTATGTCATAAATTTTTTCGACTAATGAAATTAAGGTGATGTCGAAAGAAATAATAGTTCAAACAACAGACAAAGAGATAGAAACCTTGGCACTTCGCCTGTCAAAATGATCAAGGGCATCATACAATAAGGCAGCAGGCAAGGTGCTTCCAATCTGAAAGATAGATACTGTAGAATCTGCAACCCGATGTAGAAATTCCATGCTTGTGTTAGATAGTATCCGCACACCATCGCATTCTGGGATAAGAATGATTGGTTCATCATATATGTAGCGTACTGGATCTCCATAAGGACCCACCATCAATAGCATGTCATCCCAGTAAAGTAAGACACTGTCCAATCCGCACCAAGCTAGTTGGTCAGGAGGAAGGGCTGACTATAGACATAAATTGACAGAGATTATTAGATTGACAACAATGCACATTCTGATGAGTCCTAAAAAGAGAATTGAGAACGATGCAATAAGTTATTATTAGACTGCATGGGCAGTGCATCATTTTATAAGTGTTTAGCCTTTTTTTCTTTTTTTAAGTGTTTAGCATGCGAAAATGTAGTGTGCTTTTCTTCATCAATTAACCGAAGCTTTAATATTTTCCTCATGTAACAACAGTTGATTCTTCATTCGGTGAATCCAATATTCTAGTTGATAGTCCGGGTAGTCATATTTTTGTAACACTGGGCAAAATCAAAGCTATCGTCACACAATGTAAAAAAAAAAAAAAAACTAAAATGTCGTAAATTAGACTCCCTAAGGCAAATTTCTAATAAAAGGTTCATTTAAAGCCAACAGAGAGGTGGGAAATTCATATCTGCATACTCTACAGCTGAAAACACATTGCAGACTCATCCAAAGGTTTTTAGAAGCATGTTTGCACACTAAACAATCATAATTGACAATTCCTACATCAACACACTGAATAATCAATCACAATTAACAAATAAGATAGAAAAGTGTATATACCTCACAAGTGTATTCAATTATAACATCCGCAAAATCTGCAGTCATAACCAGAAGCCTCCCATCATGCGTGAACGAAGCTACATACCCCCCATTCCTCGAAACCACCATCTTCTGCAAGGGCCCAACCCCTTCCGCCAACTGTTGCACTCCATCCTCTTCCACGGACAGCACATGATCCCCAACCGCCAACAAAACCTCCACATCACCCGATCTTCTGTACTGCGGCTCTATCACCGCCATACAATGAGGCATCTCCTCCAAACCAGAATCCGCAAGCTTAACCACCGACTTCGTCCTAAAATCCGGCACGGCGAAAATCTCGAAAGCCTCATTCACACATACGACGCCGTTCCCCCAGAAAACGCACTCAACAACACTGTTTTCGAAGCAATCCTTGCCTAAAGAGAAGGTCTCGATCAGCTCGGCGTGGATGTTATAGGAGTAAACGGTGCCGTCTTGTGTGATGCAGGCTAGGGTTAGGTCGTCCGTCCAGGAGAGGCCGATAAGGCGGCCGCCGGGGTTCTTCCATGGGGTTTCCGAGAGGAGGCGGCCGGAGGAGGTGAAGATACGAAGGGTGCGAAGGGCGGATTCGGAGTAGAGCTGGACGATTTTCGCGTCGTCGCGGATGACAGCGATGGGGCCGCCGAAGGGGGAGCAGGCGATCTTGTGGCGCGTGAGGTCGACGTGCTTCCATTGCATCTGGTAGAGCTCAGGCTTGCGGTAGTAACGGTTGGTGAGGAGTTGCCACTCCGCCGCGACCGAAACTCCGGCCATCTTGATCAGTAATTATGAAAATTAGTTGG
The DNA here is from genome assembly GCA_003313485.2 of Penstemon barbatus. Classification (NCBI taxonomy): domain Eukaryota; kingdom Viridiplantae; phylum Streptophyta; class Magnoliopsida; order Lamiales; family Plantaginaceae; genus Penstemon; species Penstemon barbatus. Next base: position 101,649,926 of record CM064883.1, read on the forward strand.
TAAAACTTAGTTCTTTTAATATTCTGCGATCGTAGTGGTACACATCTCATAAGGCCTGCGAGTTTAGGAGATAGAGAGAAGTCTAGACATACAGTAAAATAGTTTTTGGAATAAATTTCTCATAACTACTTTCACAAAAGGTTTCTTTTTTTTATATAAATTTTAAGTGTCATACTGCTAAATGACGTGTGTCGAATTAATTAATGTGCAATTACATAATATTATTTTTACAATTTCATCAATCTTATTATCCGTTTCCATTCAAATTCAATTAATTTATTTTTCTACCCATATTGTTCATCATTTCTATTTTAAACATAATTACACAAGTGATTTCTACTTTTATAATCCCCGTACAACCACAAAAAATAAAATATGAAACGGATACGTAAGAGAATGAATGCCCTCGCATATCGCTAGAAAGCCGTATAAAGGAAGTGTACTGGCTCACATGGATAGCGGTGTATTTGAAAGATTCAACATGAGCAACACCAAAACCGTTAGCACACCCTTGGCTATTCACTTTCGTCTATCCATGAATCAATCTGCTATGACTTGTATGTAACCAAACATTGCCCAAATTCATGTAAAATTCGGGCAAGGTCCATCGGGAAAGTGGATCTTGATGTATCTATGTGGCACTATGAACAAGTGCTTGAACTTAAGTAGAGAAGAACTAAAATTGCAAGGGTACGTAGATGCTAATTTTTGTAGGTGAAGTCGATAAATGAAGGAGCACAACAAATAATGTATTTAGGGTCGGCTCGACAGCAGTAAGTTGAATGTCGTGGTTGCAAAAGATTGTTGTTTTATCAGCTACAGAAGCAAAGTGTGCAGCAGTAACAAAAGCCAATAAGGAGATTATTTGGCTTCAGGGATTGTTAGTTGAATTGAGATTCAAATGTGAGAAATGTCTTGCTCGGTGACAGGCAAAGTGCAATACATCTTGCAAAGAACTTTGCATTTCATTTCAGGACCAAGCATATTGGATTTCATTATCACTTTATTAGATATATGTAAGAACTTAGAAGATAAGGTTTTAACACTTAAGAAGATTCAGAGAAGTCAAAATCCATCAGATATGCTAACAAAGGTAGTGACTATCATAAACTGAAGTTGTGTTCATCTTAAGTTGATCTCCGAGGAAAGTAGGACTGTGATTGGTTGCTACATTGATCAGGGTGTAAACAAGGATTAAAATCGGTTTTCAAGTTGGAGATTGTTGAGGGACTCAATTTACTAGTGGTGGCACAACTTACAAATGGTCAAAGTGTATGAGTTCCAAGTGAAGAAACATGTTTCAAGTGATGCATAACTTACTAGTGGTCAAAATGCAATTTTTTTGTGTGCACAAGTTTTTATTTTGGAAGCCCGTTCAATTTCACTTTTGTGTTGTAATTGTATGTAAAGAGAGTGAAATTATTGTGGATGGATACCTAGGTACATGGTTGAAATCCATAGATAAATTGTAATATATAGTGGGGGTTGTTCAAATAGATAATGTGTATGAGGGTTTGTCCCACATTGATTTAAGACTAATTGGTAAATTATAAGAGCCTTGTGAGGAAGTTGAAAAACTCTTCACTTGTCCCACATTTACTTTTTATTTTTGTGTGTACTAATATATATGAACTTAAGTGTATAGACTTGGTATAAGTCTTTACAAAGAGGGTCATATGAATACACCACACGCACGACGACGTCGCCGCTGCCCGCTCAGGTCTGGGCTCTGGGTTCAGCAACTATTGTTAGATCATCAACTGACTACAAACCTTTGTAGAAACCAATAGTAGGGCCTGTCTGGAATTCTCCTTGCTACGTTTGCGATCTGGAATCGGAAAATAAAAGTAAATACCAAGTGGATCAATTGCAAAATCAACTGAATGGACCTGAATCCTTTCTTCTTCTTCCTAGGTGACATGAATACATAGAACTCAACATATATGCTACATATATAAGAAATCACAGTTCTAATTTCGGTAATACTTCAATGATCAACCTAAACAAAACGCATCAATTGTAAAGCAGATTTGTATTAAAACACAGTTGATAATTGCAAATACATTATTATGTCACGTATAGACCAGAACATTAATACATATTTATTATTATTATGAAGTAGTAGTACCAACATGAACAGTGACTTTTTCTTCTTTTAAATTCTATTTTGTGGGTCTCTATTGCATGATGATTTCCTTAAAGTTATATTCAATCAGGTAGTTACACAAACAACAACAATTATCATGATTTTATTTTACTTTTTCTATGTCAAGTATAATTATTGTTGAATATTATGGTCATATCATGTTTGAATTTTTCTGCTTATTCATGACTGCCCTAGTCACAAAGTCGGTAGTAACTTCGAAATTGCTTGAGGCCTTTTCCGCGCGCTTTGTCTTTCACACGTTTAAATATGGATTGGAACACTTATCCTGATAAACACATATAATTACTATGGGGTTTGTGGGATCCAAGAGAATGATGCTTGAAATTTTCCATTTTCTTTAAGAAATTCATTTACGGCCCATCTGGATGGATGAATTTGGGTTGGGTGGATTTGAAATCATTTGCCAAATCTATCATGCTATTTGGATACAAAATTAAATTCATTCATTTGAAATCCCGGATTTTAGTTCAATAGATTTCAGTCCAATTTTAAGTAGCTTTGAAATTTCACCTAAAACTAGTCATTTGAAATCCACTTTAAAAAAAATCCACATTATATACTTTCAAAAATTGCAATTTGATTCCAGATTTTCAGAAAACCTAGAATTGCAATTCAGTCCATAATTTTCAAAAAATTAAGATTTGCAATTCGGATACTATTTTTAGAAATTTGAATTGCACTTTTGGTCCCTCAATTTTCAAAAATTGCAATTTTAACCCCAGATTTTCGAAGAACCCAGAATGACAATTCAGTTCAGAATTTTCATAAATTAGAATTTTCAATTCGGACCCTGATTTTCAGGAATCAAATTTGCACATTTGGTCCCTCAATTTTTGGATATTGCAATTTTGACCCTAGATTTTCGAAAATCAAGAATTGCGATTCAGTCCAGTATTTTAAGAAAATAAAAAGTTTCAATTCGGCCCCTAATTTTCAGAAATTCAAATTTACACTTTTGGTCCCTCAATTTTTGGAAATTACAATTTGACCCCAAATTTTTGAAAACCCAAGAATTGCTATTCAGTTAATTTCGAAAATCAAAATTTTCACTTTTGGTCCCTTTTCAGAAATTGCAATTTGACCCCATATTTTCAAGAAAATCATAACTGCAATTCAGTCCATAATTTCAGAATGTTAAAATTTTCAATTCGGCACCTGATTTTTAAAAATCTAAACTTGCACTTTTGGTCCCTTAATTTTCAAAAATTGCCATTTGACCCCAAATTTTTGAAAAACCCAAAGTTCCAATTCAATCTAGAATTTTCAGAAAATTAATATTTTAAATTCGGCCCCATATTTTCTGAAATTCGAATTTGCACTTTGGTCCCTCAATTTTCAAAAATTATAATTTTGCCCTAAATCAATTTATGCGATTTAATCCCGAAATCAACAACAAGAATTAACTCATAGAGCAAATTATAAGGCACGATTGAGAATTTCAAATAAGACAAATGATATATACCAAACAATGAATTTTAAATGAATGGATTTGAAATCCTTTGTAAAAAAATTTATCCAAACAAGAGATTGCAAATGAATGGATTTCAAATCATTGGAATTTTAAATCCATTCATTTGAAATCCCTCTTCATTTCAAATCCATTCATCCAAATGGGCCCTTAGATAAGTTTCACTTTTTTCTATAGTTGGATGATGGAGTTTATTTATATGAAGGATTACAACATGAATTGGGAACTGGATTTTTCTGAATCCAAATCCAAGGTTAATTAATGTTCACCACATTCATGAGAATCGATAACTATTATTACAAAGTACGATTCAAGATTCGAACCATTATAGGTATGTATTAATTTGGAGTAACGGGAGAGAATCAACAGTAAATATAAGATGAACATATATTGCGAGAAATTATGCACAAAGATTATCAGTTTCCTCGTTTATATAGACAAACAATTGATTACTTTGCAGTTTGAACAGCGTATACAAATGTCAGTTACCTCATTTATATAGACAAAGAATCATTTATATAGACAAAGAATCGTAAGCTTTAATTAAAAAAATTAAAAAAAAATTTTTTGGATGAATCCAACCCCAATGTGCTAATCCAAACGAACCTTGTTTACATAAAATTTGTAGCCAATGAAGACACGAAAGAAATCAAGAATGCAAGACCCAATCTATCATCATGACATTTGAGACTCAACTGCAGGGTTTGATAATGAAGGGATGGACCATTCTTACTTTTTCTGAATTTTTGCAATCACTACTAGATTTCCCACAACTATATGTTGCATGGCACATGTGCTATATAATATGCCATGGTCCACCTCAACCTATTTATTATGCTTTTTTTGAGTTGTTTGTTAGCAACCATTATAACACAAAATCCCAGAGACTATGTAACAGATGATAAAAGACACTTAAAAAAACACACACAAAAGATCAAAGAGTATTAGGGAGTGAATAACAATTTAACTGAGTTTTCAATGCTTCCCTGTTGATTTTATATTTTTACAAGGGGTAAAATGCCTATTATGCAATATCACAGGGTTCTCTCACTCATTTATACATATCATATGGAGGTAAAAAAAGGTGAATATGCTGTCAAAGTATAGTTAAATTGATCATTTTTCAAACGAAAATGAAATCTCAATCGCATTATAAAACGTGTGTGTAACACCTCCACAAGTATGGAATTTTATTATTTCATATCGCATGGAAGTAAATTACCTATTTTCATTTCACGTTAAATTGTTCATTAAACATATCACAGTGAGTTAAGTCGCCAAAGATCCGAGTATTATGTTATGGGAAAGTTAATAAAATCACACAAGTACAATATGCATCTATGTAATGCTAAAATGACACTTTATGTTCTATAGACAATGCAAATATCTTTCTTTTAAAAACCAAGAAATTACAATATCCAAATCGAAAAATTATAAATAGATTAAAAAGAAAGAATAAAAAAAGCACAAGGTAAAACCAACCAACCAACTTGATTAAAAAGAATAATGTGTTAAGAATGTTGGTAGAACAGTTTGCCAATTCTTTTTTCTGGAAATAACTAAAAAACTCATGCTATTCTAAAGTGTATGATAATGTACAGTTTCTGTATTTGTCTGTAGCTTTAGCTTGTAGTGGAGAAGCAGAAGATAGTGTTCTTTAAAGTATTATATGTTCCATTACATTCTCTCTGTAAATCAACTAAGAAAATTTCTACATTCTCCATTAAAGCCAAAAGCCTGTCAAAAAGGAGCCCACCTTGTTGAAAAACATAAAAAAATTTCCCAATTCTAAATTTGGCCTTTCTCCTATATAATATGCTCAATGAAGTCACAAAGCTATATTCTTAATGCAATAGTCTCACAACCAATATTATCTAATCGTCTTACTTTGGGTTTACAAATCAAAAGAGAAAGCAGGGCTTGCTCCATAAAGATTTGAAAAATGATATCGCGAAAGTCGTTGCCTGTAGGGCTGATTATCCTCAATCTTCTAAATTCAGTAAGTTCATCTCAAGAACATGCAAGAATGCAGAACATTCACCAGAGCAATAAACAAAATATTCATGAGGTAATGTGTAAATTAAAGTTTTTCAATGAAATAATCAACTAATACATACTGATACAGTCATACATTTCAAGAACAATCTTCTGCTAGTTTTGATTTCAGCGTTCTAATGAAGAAAACCAACTTTTGTGTTTTGTTTCAGATCACTCCTCAACTGTCATTTCAGATCAAACTACATGGATTCATATTATGGGCTTCAGTTGGTTTCCTAATGCCAGTTTCTATAGTTATTAAAAGGATGTCAAATAGAGAAGAGTCCAGCAGAAGGCTAAAAATCATATTCTGCATTCATGCTATCACACAGGCACGTCGATTTTCTTCCTTCTTGTCAAACTTATTTCAATTTTAAAAGGCTATAACATAAATCAAACCTTAAATTATCTTATCTCTGCATGATAAGCATTATGCACAGTGCCACACATTGGTATCATTGCAACTTGGAACTTTGTTAGCTAGATAAGATACCCTACACTCAAGATTTAGCAGCTGGAAATAAACTAATTAATTAATGATTACAGGTTGAACTAATTATTATGAACACTAATAGGGAAAGAAAAAGAACATTATGAAGTTAGGTGTTAAAAGAAATCTCACATGATAAATAAACTACAATATTGCTTTTAAGTTTTAACCCCAAACCAAATCACAAAAATTATTGTTACCATGTAAGCCTCGTTACATGATTATTTTTAAATGCGAAAACAACACGACTCATACTCCATCTGCAGGTTTTGGCGGTCCTCCTTGCAACAGCAGGCACAGTGATGCCAATAAAATACTTTGACAACTCTTTCAACAATGATCACCAGAGAATAGGCTTAGCCTTTTATGGTCTCATGTGGTTGCAAGCATTGATTGGCATCTTTAGGCCACACAGGTACAAACTCAATACAACCTAAGCAAATTCTTTTTAATTCTCTTTAAGCATTTAGTAATAATTTAACTTAATGTCAAGCAAGTTGAATGAATAAAGAATAAAAGGTTCAGATTGTTTAAGCATTTACTTAACCATTCTTTGTGTGCAGGGGAAGCAAAGGCAGAACAATTTGGTTTCTTTTTCACTGGCTAATGGGAATAGCAGTTTCTTTACTAGGAATCATCAACATATACACTGGTTTACATGCCTATCATAAAAGAACATCAAAGAATGCGAGGGTTTGGGTTATCATTTTTACAGTTGAGATCTCCTTCCTATTCTTCATCTACCTTCTCCAAGAAAAATGGCACCATATACAGAAACAAGGCGTCATTTTAGGAAACAATCCTGTACAGCCTACTGATCAAGAGATGTCTCCAAGAAGCCAGCAGAAAGAAACATCATCCCAACCTTGATTATATTTGTACTAATATTTGATTCTTTTGAATGTTCCATTCCAACTTTTTAATTTGTAAATTGGGATTGGACAAGGATGTTATTATACTATATCATATTGCAGAATGTAGCTTCTTTAATTTGGTGTATGAGATAACTTAGCACTTCTAAACATGTCACGACACGTGGCGGTATTAAAAGTCAATTAAGTTCGAGAATAATCTATATTCTAATGCAAAGAGATTTAAATTATCTACATATTATAATATGTACAGAGGTAAATATCATGGAAACAGTTGAACATAACCAGTTGCGATTGCTATTCCTAGAATAACAAGAGGGGGAAGAAGGACAAATGCACCAATAGTGGCAAAGAAGACCGAGTCATTCCTCCGAGATACTTCATTCAAATAACTCTGCCTTCGGATGTTTCTCTTCTGTGATATAGTTAAAAATTTGGCGGTCACCTTCTTTATATTTTTACCTAATGGAATGATAAAATCATCATCACGATCTCCAACCAAATTAGCAAGTTGTTCTCGTATTGTCGGCCGACCTGAGCTACCATCGCTCTCGTAACCTAGTTAAAAATACAAATAAGGTTAAAAATACAAATAAGGTTAACTAGGTTTCGGGGGAAAAAAGATGGTAATTTTGAACTTTCTTCAAATTAGACAAATACCATCACTTGAAGATCTACCAGAAGTTAGTTGTTCCAAGAGATCCAATTGTGTCCGAGCAGTAGAGGATGGCCCTTTTATTGAAATCAAGGAAGATTATATCAGCAAAACATTAGAGGTCTGAACAGAAAAGCTACTTTATGAACCAAATGGATGCCCAAAAGATTCAAAAGAATAAGATTTTGTACTCAGTTGCAAAGTTAGACACAGTTACCATTGAATGTAATGCAATTAGGTAAATACCGGACACAAAATCGTCAATGAGTACTAAGAAATCTAATATTCTCCGCATCCTCAGAGTTTACTTTTGTTTCCTTTCTTCAAATCACTCCAATCACGATTAGAAACACACCATCGGAATTTCCTCTCATGTATTCCTTTATTTCTAATTTTATTAGGTACAAACTAAACAGAGCTAACCCCTTAGGTCCAACTGGAAAAGGCTCCTCATAATTAGTTACCCAAAATTCTAGAGGGGACCTTGTAGTAGCAGTTTACCCAAAATTCCACCATGTGTAACTACATGAGAAACAAAGTTGAGATTCAGAAATTCTTGAACCATAGTTGCACAAATTCCTGTGAATCCTTATTGATTCTAACAGCAAAAAATTCTCATCAAATATCAAAGCAATAACACGAGCACATTAAAGAGGAGAAGATCTATTAAACAACCAGTCACGATTCAAATATAAAATAGCTTCAAACACTATGAACAAATTAACATAATGAATTTCCAGCACACTTACCGGAGTAAGCAGGGGAGTCCTCCTCTGTGACTCTTCTTTCAGTTCCTTCAGAAAAAGCGGAAACTTTTGAAAAATATGGAGATAAAGAATCGGCCTTGAATACATTCTTTTGCTTAAGAATCTTTAGTGAAATTAAGGAGGGTCTTGGGTGTAAAGTAGAAGCAGGGCCAAAAGTCATTGCCATGAAAATATGTTTTCGTCTTTTTGGGATCCTAATTTTAGTTGGAAAGGAGGCATTTCTTCAGCTTCCATTGTTGTTAAATGACCACCTCAATTTAGATAGCGGTTAAGAAAATTAGGCTTCTCCGCGTGTACATTTTGCATGGGCCCATTAATAGGAATAATAAAAAATCGCCTTGCCCAGAACTCATAACAAGGGACTAAGGATCGAACCTCACCAGCGACACAGTGGGAGCAATCTCTCAAAAAATGAGGGGCCTTCTTATGCGCAGTGAGTACTGGTCCCAGCCTCTGTTGCCGGTTGAGTCACCATGATTTACCTCCTCTCACAATCCCGTCGGACAGGGAGGTGAGGGGCGCCCGGGGTGAGCGATTTCACCTTTTTGGGAACATAATCGAGTCACGCGTACCCCCGAATTCGATATTTTTGCGCAAGGCCCTAGGTGACCGCCTGGTTTGTCACACATTAGGGCATGTTTATTTGGTGTTTGGGAAAGTAGTTTTATGAAATAATATCGATTTGCGTAGTGTTATTTGTTTGAATTTGGAGAGAGTGGTTTGATAAATAAAGTGAGTATATATTTTTTTGGAAGAGTTATGTTGTAGGTGTAAGATGTGTAAGACTTTATGTCAAATCATGTTTGTTGTTAGATAAATTGTGTAAGAGATATGTTACTTTATGTCAAATCATAGTAGAGTTTATATAGGTTTTGTTTAGAGATACGAAAATTGTTTTTTGTTTGGGTTTTGAGAGAGTAGTTTGAGAAAAATTGAGAGATAAAAAATTTATTTCAGAAAATAAAAAACATGTTTGTTTGGCATTTTTCAAACACGATATTTTTTTGAAAAACGCCAAACAAACAGGCCCTAAGGCTGGAAGGTGAATTTTTCTTTTTTCTGAATTTCTAATCAATTTTTATTTAGTTTTATTTATTTATTTAATATACAAATTAATAATTACTTTACATATAGAAACTTATAAATGGGTGGGTGTTATTTAATTTTGTTAAAAACAATAATTTAAGTTATTAAAATGTGTTTTATTAATTTAATTCATTGAAAATTACTTTGCTAAAAACTTTAAGTACATTATTTTTACTTTACAATATACTTCTTGTGATATAATATATTACAAACACACCCTTTGAGCATTTTCAATAGTGAGAGAAAGGGGGAGAGGTAATTTGGGGGTAAAGAAAAATAATCTTTAATAGTGGGGAAAATGGGATGGGAAGGGGATGGTTCAAGATCCTCTGTATCACTTTTGGTGTACCACTTAACTGTATCACCACTAATTGATTGACACATGCATATGTGAGAATTATTATAATTGTCATATGTGCAAGTGTCAATTAATTAATGGTGATACACTTAAGTGGTACACCAAAAATGATACAGATGATCTACACCCGAAGGGGAGGGGCCTAGGGGAGGGATAGTGGGAGGGGGCCTTTGCCCTTTCTTTTGTTCCAATTCTTTTTTTCTTTTTTTATTCTTCTTTTATATCTAGTAGGTAAATTTTTTATTTGTAGAATGTAGTAACAATTAAAAGTAATCTTTATTTTTAAAATAATCAATCCAAATTAAATTGTTTTAAATTTTAATTAATTTTATAATTTTTAAATTATTTAAAATTATTTTACATGTGCTTTCTAAGGGTAAATTATTGATTTTACCATTTTCCATATAAACAATATACTTGCACTATGTATTTTAAGTAAATAAATATTTTTAATTTCTTTGATTCTTTCATATGTTTTATTCGTGTATATTTCTCTTACTAAAAATACAATTTAATAATTGCGTACATACTACGGGACATATACTACTTTATATTTTATACTATAGCCCCTTCAATGCCACACATTTACATACTAGATTTAATCAATCAAATAAAAAGGGATTTGGAGTTTTTCTCAAGTATTAACAAGAAAAAGATATTGTCACTGAATAATGATTTGTAGCCATTGTAGAACATCAAAAGTGCTGATAATAAAAAAAAATCAATTTTTATTTTTTAAATTTCTTAAATAAAAATTATCAATAAAATTATATCAAATATGAGTAATATATAAAGTATCACAAAATCAATTTTGATTTAACTTTTTATTTTTGGTTGCAATAAATTTTCGTAACAAAAGAGTGTCTCTAACGTACGTATGAATTCATGGGAAAAGAAAAAAAGAAAACCTACGGTTGACGATAACACTTGGGGAGACAGACAGTAACTTCTGAAGTAAAAAAAGATGACCGTTAAGAGTCTTCCAACAAAAAGCAGGCAATTCAAATTTGACTATAATAATGGTTCTTCCCATTTGATTATATCAAATTCAACAATTTAAATCATGCATTTATTCTGTTCTGTGGAATCCAATACCAGAACAATGGCAGAAAAGCCTTAACGAATCCTAAAAGACACACACCCTTCTTACCTTTCCTCTCTCTTTCTTTCAACTTCTATTTAACATACATCTAAAAAAAGATAAGATTGTCACAAAAAAAAAAAAAAGATAAGATTTTGAAGGTGGAGAAAAGAAAAGAATGGGGAAGAAGGGTGCAGAAGAGATGAAGAATGAAATTTTGCAGGTTGCGGAAAAACAAGGGAGAAATCATAATGTTAAAACAGAGTCAGGGCCTCAAAATCAACATCCTTATGCATTTCATGTGTCTGGACCTCGCAATATACCTTCCATAAATTGGAGAGACCTTATCAACTCCACTTGGTCAGTGTTCAATTCTCATATTTCAATTTTAATTTCTATTTCAGTGGAACTTGTATGTGTAATTTTGCGTGTGAGTGTGTGTTCTTGATTATCCCTATTTATCCGGTTTCTTGTTTATTTGGTAAATTGTGGGTTTTAAGATTCTGCATGTCTTGTGGTAAGATTATTAGACTTCTCAACGCATAAATGTTATTCGATTAAACCCACACTTATCAAGTGGACAGTTCTTTACTTCTTGGTGCCAAACTGCCAATCAAATCTTAGCTGATCGCTTTTAATTTGGCACCTAAAGTTAAATAGTTTGTCATATACGATCGATTTGTCCATTCTAGGAATTTAATTATCAAGAAAATTATAATATCTAACACAGATTCTTGATTTCAAGGATTATGGAAAGGGTATCTATTGCTGAAATTGTTCTTAATGAAACTATACTTGGATGACTAAATTCCTTTGTTTGTTCAAATTGGTTTATTTTCAATTTATAGTTCTGATTGTAAGTGGTAATCCACACTGCAACGTTGAAATTGATGATCTGAACAGAACTAAAGATTATTAACGAATGTAAACAACAAAAGCGTAATCTTGTTCTTTGTGGTACATGAGCTGATTACACCTTTAAAAAGTTATAAAACCACTAAATTTTGCATAACCAGGAAGGACGATAACTACAAAAGGACAGTAATAGCCTGCTTCATCCAAGCAGTTTACTTGCTCGAACTCGACAGACAAGAAAACAAAACCCCCGAAAATGCTCTTGCTCCTAAATGGTGGATACCCTTTAAGTACAAACTCGTCCAAACCTTAATAGACGAAAGAGACGGATCTATATTCGGTGCAATACTCGAGTGGGACCGCAGTGCAGCTCTAGGACATTTCGTACTCATAAGACCCAATGGAGCACCAAAGGCTGTTTTAGCCCTACGAGGAACTTTACTCAAAAGCCCAACAATCAGACGAGATATTGAAGACGACTTGCGTTTCCTAACTTGGGAATGTCTTAAAGGTTCCGTTCGATTTAGTAGTACTTTCAAAGCACTAAAATCAATATCCGAAAAATATGGGAGCAGCAATGTATGTATTGCAGGACATTCTTTAGGAGCTGGCTTTGCTCTACAAGTTGGAAAAACATTAGCTAAAGAAGGGGTATTTGTAGAGGCACATTTATTCAACCCACCCTCGATTTCACTAGCTTCGAGTTTAAAGGACGTGGGGGATAAGGCTGGGATTATGTGGAATAAGGTAAGATCTTTGCTTCCTTTAAGTACCGAAACTCAGGCTAAAGAAGGAGCTCAATCTATAGCAGTGGGGTTGAATAAGCAATGGGTACCGCATTTGTATGTAAACAATAGTGACTATATTTGTTGCTATTATAATGACCCCCCAAATGGGACAGAAGAGAAGAATGCTTGTATAGAGAATGTGAAACCAACTTGTGATGCTAAGCTTTTTGTTATGTCGAAGGGTAAGCAGAAGTTTCTAGAGGCACATGGTTTGGAGCAATGGTGGTCTGATGATTTGGAATTGCAAATGGCGGTTAATAATAGTAAGTTGATTAGTAAGCAGTTGAAGTCGTTGTATAGCCTTTCTCCTGCAGAACAAGCACCGAGTAAGGGTCGATGATGAGATAAATGTGTTTGAGTTGCTCAAAGATGGCATTGAAAAGAAAATAACATAAATTGATGTTGTAATGTTAATTCGAGCATGCTTACCAGTATTCATATGTATTTGCATCAAATAATATTGGCTCTCAAGTGTTATATGAATGATTAATGATATGTGGCCATCTGAGGACCCTTGTTTCTCTTTTATTTTTGTTTTTGTTGATTCAATTTTATATTTGGGGTAAATTGGACAAACTCCGAATGGAATGCATATCCTTCTTTGATGTAATATGAAAGGAAATTTATGCTACCATTTGAGCACACTAAACCACCAGGAGCAAAAAATAATTTGTCCAAAAATTAAGTCGACTCCACTGGGGATCGAACCCAGAATCTCTGGTTTCGTAGACCAGCGCCTTATCCATTGGGCCATGGAGTCCCTAGTTGTCAAACTCTTTATTTATTTATTATATAAATTTGAGATCATCTTTAATTATACAGAATTCTCATGATTATGACCAATTTCTTATAGTTACAAATGAAAAATATTTAGTTAGTTAAAAATCATGAATCCACCAATTTGAAAATTCGGAAAAAAATCCTAATCATCAAAGAGCAAACTAAATATTATAATGAAACACTACTTGCCTCAATTTTTACAACGCAAAATATACTGAATACCTCCACATTATATATATATATGCACAAAATTACATTTATGTACGTACATACACCATCCTATGATCAAACGAAAGTAGATAAATCATAATCGTAAACACAGACCTCTTGCAGCTGATTCAGTATTCCATAACTTGAATCAAAATTAGACGAAACAGAGTCCATATCGAATAAAAATGACTCTAAATCCCAATACTCTGACTCTAAATCCATCTTTGAGTTGACAGATTGTAATTCCGGCGAGCCCTCTAACAACAAGTCAAGGCTGTTTTCTTGATATCCATGATCTTCAATTTGTACATCAGGTGTTTCTTGTATTGTTGGATATTGAGGTAATATTGAAGGAGAAGGATTATTATTATTTCCAGTGAGTTGTTGAACAAGATTCTTGAAGTTTGAGGAGTCTGTGATGTAAACTTTGGGTCGTAAAATATTGATCAAATTGTTGAATTGTTTCTTTTCATGCTTCTTACAAATTGATGATTGGCTTGATTTCTTTCCCATGGTATTTATTTATTTATTTAAAAAAAGAAGAAGAAAATAAGAACAGGGGAACTACTTTTTCTGATTATGTTTGGCCTTTACAATTAGCACTAGCTACTACAACTCAATAAATACTAATTAAGTAGTACTTAGAGATCGATCAAATAAGTGAATATATGAGAATGTGTAATAAAATTGGATTTGAATAAACGTGGCAAGTCATTAGACAGATGCCGAGAATGATGTTTGTTCTGCAAATTAAAGAATGTGAAGAACACCATAATTAATATGCCAAGATTTGTAATTATATGTATGTTTCCAATTTCTTTGAGGACTTCTTTCTTGGGGCCAGGTTTATCAAGTGTAGATGCATGCTGGTCAATTTCAATATTTCATGAAGTTGAGTTTTAGGAAAATGACACGTACGATCGAGGTTGGTATTATTTTGCAAATACTAGCTAGCTAGTAATTAATATTTAAGGTAAATCAACAGTAAAGGCACGCTATAAATTATTCACTGTCGTCTTCGATCTTCTTCTTATTATTTCATAATTATTGCTACCCATCAATTTAGGATTTTTACATTTTATATATTCAATGTATAATGTAATACAAATTTATTTCAACTTTACTATAATTATTATTTTATAGTTTTAAAATTTATGTTTGTGTGTGTTAGTTTCTTTGTCCAAAACTCCTAAATTGATAGGTGGACAACGGAATTGTTATTTTTAGTGTCCAAAACTCAACGAATTTGGTTTTTATTTTTACTCTTTTATCTTTAGATATTGAGTCTTGTCATACACATCATGTTTACTAATACAAACTTTTGATCAACAAGGTCAAATTCTTGTAAATTTCTTTGATGAAAAAAATTGCCAAGAAAGAGTATTAACATACTAATAATTTTTTAATGGCATATAAATCTAGTTGACAGGATAAAATGGTCTTCAAATATGTGATATGGCATTGACTGAACGAACACCAATCTTTTCATGCAGTAAGCCCCAAAATTATTCTGTTTCAAGAAAAGTAACTGAATGTCCCCATTTTTGGAATATGCAGCACTGCACAAATCAAATTTAAATTCAACCAAAAGAAGGGAACAAAAAGAAAACAGGAAGAAGAAAAAAATGTATATCCAAGAACTTAAATCTATGCATCATATCGATTTTCTGAAACAAGGACAGTGATGTTACAAATAAAAGAATCAAATACTAGACATGTGATTTAAACTTGTGCAGTAGTATGAGTATAGAAAAAACAGAAAATCGAAATGAGAAGATCAAGTATACCATTTGTAGCCAGCCATCTCTAATGCTATGGACAAATTGTTTTACTCGACTTAAAATAGTAATCCTAACATTACGATTTGTTTCCTGTCAAAGAAGCACCGACTTTCATCATCAGAGGATAAACGGGGCTGAACTCCTTGTCTCCTCTAGCCCTCACCTTTGCAGCATAATCGTCCAGAGTCGCTTTAATCCCTTTCCATATCTGGTCCTCCCCTTGTGAATCCATCCACAAAGAATACTGAAGAGGCGTAAGTTTGTTCCTTTGTAAAGGAGACTGTAAATCTTCAGGCCCTCGTGAGTACAGATGGTGAAGTATAACACTTGGTGGAAGATCTTGAAGAAGTGGTGATGATCCCATTTGAGACGTTTCCAAGAAAATAACGGGCCGAAAAGCCCGTAGGGCCCGATATGGTGCACCAAGCTGTTCTACTGGAAACAAGTTTTGTGCCACTGCTAATTCAAGTTCAGCCATATCCCTAGCCATTCTAAGCTTTCCAGATTCAGACAAGGGCCTAACAAGTGAAGCATGTCTTATGAAAAATATCAAAACTCTAGACGCCATGCTTCTTACTAGCTGTGTGCATATAGTTTCACTTCCAGTTGAGATAGCTCCTGAGGTAGGCAAAAGCCTCGACAAGAATTCTGCCCTAAAGTGAAGAATGCTTCTTTGTAATTCTTCCATGTAAGGTGATGCATTATTGTCCATGGCAGCATCCATGGCAAGAGTACTGAAATTTTGTTCGTGGATTTGTAAAATGCAGGACTCAAGTCGATCGAGCATGGCTTGGAATAAGGACGTTATTGAATCGCCAGCAACACCGTATATTGAACCGAGGGCAGGGGATAGAACATCTGCAGCAATTGTGGGCAATCCCGATATTATGGAAGTTATACGCATGTGAACTTCTTGAAGATGTTGACATAATGTGAAGTTCTTTAGCTGTGCTGGAGTTGCTGGACCAGTAATTTGGCGGGCTTCAGGGCCCGTTGATATCTGCCCCAAAAAAAATAAGAATAAAAAATTGTGAAATAGAATCAAAAGGTTTACTGAAATTAGATTACATCTGATTATTCTAAAGAGCTAAATGCATCAATACCACCCGTGCTTTCTCTAATTGGAAAAACCCCATGTTATTTTTATAAACAAAAACCTTCTGTCCTTTTTCAATTAGCAAAAAACCCCATTCGAAATTTCCTTCATAAATCATAGGGAGGTTATTGTCAATTCTTCGAGTGAACAGGGGGGTTATTGCAAATTTTCAAAGTTCACAGGTGGATCATTGCCAATTTTTTAGATGAATAGGGGTGTTTTTGAATCCTTTGGTGGGGGTATATTTGTCATTTTGGCTTGGGAGGGTTTTTTTGCTAGTAAATATTAGCACGGGGTTGGGGGGTAATAAAAATAACACAGGTTTTTCTTTTTATAATTAGGCAAAGCATAGGGGGTAATTTTGCATTTCACACTATTCTAAAGGGTACCTGGTATTCAGCTCTTTCAGAAAGTAGAAGCAAGACTTTGCTGATTTCTCGCAAGACAAGAAGAGTCAAACGTGCATCCAGATGCACAGCTTCGATTTCTTCTTGAATACGTGATATTATCCTCGAGATATATTCTTTAGGGGGAACACTTCCACGGCTTGACATTGGAAATACGGAATTTACAAGATCCGACAGTCTACTTAAGCAAAGGGTTAAAAATGCTGTCTGGAAAATCTCAACTGCAGCTACCATTTTTTCTTTTCCTTCTGAAGTGAGAGCTGGAGGAACTCCTTTAACGTCTGTATCGCGTGAAATTCTTTCAAGGAGGTTCTCGATCATTGTTAAAAGCTTTGGATACCCAACAGTAAATATCTCTTTGACAAAACTCGATGCAGTGAAAGCAGACTTCATTTGGCTTGCAAATGATTTTACTAAAGCATCCCAAACACGATCGGTTAACAATGGATCACCTTCCTGTGACACAAGCAGCAAATAGAGGAATTAGGAGCACTAGATAAAGAATAGCTAGCGATTACCATGTATTATGAATATGAAGAGCAAAAGTACAAATAAAGAGCCACACTAGAGTGTAATAGAGTTATATGGGTATGGCTGAATTTCCTTAACTAAGTTCAGTTTAAGTTGTTCTGTAATTTCAACCTCTTGACCACCAAAATGTTAGCACTTGGTACTTCATATCTTGCAGTGGTCAAGTGACTAACCTAGTGCTCAAGTAAAAGTGCATTGACCATATCATGTAATAATTACACAAAATATTGTTATATGTTTTCTTATTTTGATATACGATAGTTCCTGCTTTTTCTGTGGGTTACATCTTGATCATTAGTTAGTTTCTGCTATATATTTCTCTTCTAATTAGAGTCAACAATGAGTTTATTACAATTCCTCATCCAGGTCAATTTTATTTTTGCATACGGATTCAGTTCACATATAAAAGATGTAGTGGGATAATATCTGTATTAAAATCTGAAAGCTAATGTTAAAGATATGGGTCAAATCAACACAAATCCAAACCCTTGACAACACTTTGGCGAAAACTACTCTACACAACTTAGACTGGAGTCAATTCTTTCACAATAGATTCTCCACAGACAGTTTCTACGCAGTAGCCATGTTATGTCGTATACGAAACAAAGCCACTTCGGTATTCTTTCCAAAGGCACTTACTAAGCAATCTTTTATTCTTTCATTCTTGCTTAAACTCAAATTTGGTGGAAAACGAAACCTAAATATCTCCATCTAAGCACCCTAATGCCAGAAACTTTCCTAAGTCTTAACAAACAGTGTCACCCTAAAACAACAGAGGACATCAAGTCCACATCCACTTGATACTCATCATAATCATTGTCCTCATCAATAAAATGGCCATCTTAAATCACTACAGCTTAAACAGCATATAAGTAATAACAACAAAGAACATCAATTACCTCCATGACCTCATCTAGCAAAAGAACGAGTGTGAAGGGATCCCGCTTCTTGGACAACACCCTCTGCAAGTGCCAAACAGCAAGCACAATCGAATGCAACTGGTCCATACAACCATTCATCCTCTGCCAAAGAGCCTCCCTCGCCTTCCCCCCACTTCCAATCTGCGGAGTACCGTGTCTCTGCACCCCACCAGGCCCTCCACCACCATATCCCCCTCCTCCACTTCCCGAAATTGCCTTCATATCCAATGCACTACTCAAACTCTTAACTCCCATCTGCTTATACTTACTAACCAACCCATCAACAGTCCCCCTCAACTCCCCCATGTTATAAAACACTTGCAAACCCAACCCAACTTCTGGTTGATTCAAACTCTCAAGACCTTTTTCCAAAACCTTCATCCCCTCCTCACGTATTTTTGACCCGATTTCAATAACCCATTTCATCTCCCCATCCACCACATCGATCCCGGACAAATGTGACTCATTGTAAAGGCTCAAAATCTCAAAATGCAGCTGTGCCCCCTTAGAGAGATCCCATTTTGACGCATCCGGTTGCGAATCCACTAAACCTCTAAGCTTCTGCACCAAACGTAGGGTTCGGATAGTGTACTGAAGCAACTGTGAAGTGGAATGTAGATTGTTGAGTTGATGGGTCTGGACGGAGATGAGGCGGTGGGGATCGGAGAGTTCTGAGCGAGCGCGGCGGAGGGAGGATTGCAGGGAGGAGAGAGAAGAGCGGAGGGAGGAGAGAGAGGATTCTGCTGATTTAATGGAAGAGAGCTGGTGAAGGAGATCGGGGTGGCGGGAGAGGACTTCGTGGCGGAGTTGGGAGTCGAGGAGGCGGAGGCCTTCTTGTAGTTTTTCAATTCTGGAGGCGGCGGAGCCGGAGGAGAGGGCGGCGGAGGAGAATTGGGTGGGGTTGAAGTCGGGGGAGAGGAAGGCGGAGAAAATGGGGTCGGAGGAGAAGGTGTCGATGTGGGATTGGTGGGATGAGGTAGGGGATAGGAGGGGGGTGGGGGTGCTGGGGTTTTTGAAGGTGGAGAGGCGTTGGAGTGGAGATTTCGTCGCCATGGATGCGTAGTGAGTGTGATCTGGTTTCTGTTTCGGTTATTAAGTTCTTTGATCTAGGCGAGAAGAGAAGTGTACCGACTGCAGCTTCTGTTGTACATTGACGAGGTTAAAAGAGAAATTATACTATACAGTTCTACCTCTCTACCTGAAAAAAACCAACTAAAGTTAATTTCACACCCATCCTACTTGACATTTCACACTTAACCCCTATAATTTAAAAAATTATAGTCACGTGCCCTATCTTTGTTAGTTATTACTCCATCTGTCTCATTTTAAGTGTCGTTTTAAGTGTTTTCACACATATTAAGGCACCTATTTAATTGCCTCAATTTTAGAAAAAAAACAAATGATATTCCTAAAATACCCTTACATTATCTCTCTTCATTTTTCTCTTATTCTCCCTATCTTTCTCTTTCTATCTCTCTTGGAGTAATAAAAAGCAAAGGGCAAAATAGAAATTTATGTCATTAATAGTGCATTGAAACTCTAAAGTGACATATAATTTGGGACAAATTTTTTTTTCTAAAACGACACTTAAAATGGGACGGAGGGAGTAGTATATAGTACCCACAAAATTATCAGAATCCGTAATTTTGTGTGTACTGCAACTATTTAAAAGAACGGGAGACAATTATATAAAATTTTGATGATAAAGTGCAAAAAAAATATAAAGGTATAAATGAGGAGTGGCATTAACAAAGCTAAACAAATAATAATTTCAAACTTATTGATGTGAAGTGACTTGTATTAATATGTAATAAATATCTCGATTTTTAATATTTTAGACCTGAAAGGGAAAATGAAATTTATATATTCGAAATGATTTGAACCTTAATAAATGTTAATTGAGGGTCTTGAGCTTATATAATTTAGAATAAATTGAATTTTCAAGACATGTAATTTGATCTTATCTCGATAATATTTTTCTCATGGTAATTTTAAAAAGTATATGAAAGATTCGTAGGTTAATCTTGACATTAAATTTGTTATTTGATTTATAAATTAATATTTATTTGTGTGTGTTATCATTTCGAGCAAAGATTTTGAATATTTATGTAATGAAAAGATAATTCTCGTGATTTGAGTATTTACGTAATAAAAAGATACTTCTCATAATATAGCATGTGCAACTTGCATATGGGACTTCATCAAGAGCACGGCTTTATATTTGATCGATGACTCTGAGAAATAAAAAGGCTAGATAAATAAGTGCAACTTTTGAATGAAATGGTCGAGGTAAATCGTAATTTCCCTATTTTTCACACCTTAACTCAATAGGTTTTATCTCAAAAAAAAAAAAAAAAGCTCATTAGCCAGAAACGATCCACTGCATGGTTATCAAACCGTGTATCGTATCGTGTATCGTTTTCCTCTCGTATCGAATCGTATCGCATGTATCGTATCGCGAATCGCATTATTTTGGGCCATCCGAGTTATATCGTTTTGGGCCAGTATCGAATCGTATCGCACGTATCGTATCGCGAATCGTGCGATACTAACTACCATGATCCACTGGTTAAAATGAAGCCTCGGTAGTTTTTCTTTCAAAAATTACCGGTAATTTAAATCTATCACCCTCAAGCCGTCGCCACGGATAATGGGAACTCCGCAGAATGATAATCCGAACCCAGGCCCAGTACCAAACCAGATCACAAGCCCCAACCCGAGCCCCAAAACCCTTTCTTTTGACGAAGTATCCAAGTTGTTTTCCCTTCCACTCTCCGACGCCGCCGAATCCCTCGGTAATTAATTTTCCAACCTCTCTCCCTCGCGGTTCACACACTTAACTCTAATTATTTTCATTAATGTGTTTACATAGCATTTGGCATAAAAATTATGATCTTCAACCCTTGTATTATGAATTAAAATTAGGTTCAATTTTGTAATATAGGTTGTTTTTTTTCTTGATTGACATGATTATTGAAGTTTACTTTTTGTGCTTTGATGCGTTGTGCAGGTGTTTGCCCTAGTATTTTGAAGAAGGTATGCTATGACAATGGTCTTGTTAGGTGGCCATATCGAAAGGTAAGATGAACAGATTATCCCATATTTATTAGAGATGTTGTTTCTATTAGGAGTATTACTCTATTGCAAGGGAATCAATAGCATTATTTGATTTATTTTTACATTGCGATGATTGTATAATTTGAAACTTTATATTGGAATTCAGTGATTATCTACTTTATCAACTAGCTCAATATTAACTTTTCGATCTGTTTGATGTATCTAGTTTCTCTGTGGAAAGAGCATTGAAGAAATTAAGAAGGATGCTGCTATAGAAAAAGACAAGCAACTTGCTGCACTGAAAGTTGTTGGAGAAAGAGCCGATGCTTTGGCAAGTTCAACCATCTCATCATCTTTGTAAGTTTCTTTGCAAGGCTTTGGAATCGCCTCAGAAATCACTATATTGATTTATATTCAAGATGTAAATTTTGTGCTTCTTGAACAAAGCATCAGCAAGACATGCTCTTTGATAGTCAGAATAAAGCTACAAAGATCTGTAGGGGATAATTGCTCTTGCATGCCTTTTTTATGGCTTATCCCATTCTCCCTTTAAATTAATGAAAAACATGTAGCCTTAAGGAAAAAAAAGGTGATAAATTTACCTTTTTTATGCCATTTCATATATGATATGACTTACCTTGTTCTCCTCTATATTTATAAGAGCCATTTAGTCTATTAAAGAACAGTGCATGAGTGCCTATGGGTTACACAACACCTAAAACTGCCATAGTAGTGCATAATCTTTCTTTTATTTATCCCAACAATTGAAAACTTGTTGGCTCACAAGGAGGGGTGCCTTTAAGGTTGTATGGAAGTTTCAGATAGAAAAATCTATAAGCTGCGAGATTTTTTTTTTTTTTTTTTTTTTTTTTTTTTTTTTTTTTTTTTTAACTTAGATGGTGTACTCTCAAAAATGGATATATAAGGGGGGCAGGCCCTTGCTCCATTTGATATAATATGTTAAAAAAAAAAAAAAACCTACTAGCTGCTATAAGATCTGTCATGTTACATTTTGTTACTCACTCCTTGGTCTGTTGAGAAACAACATGAGTGTGTTAGAGGTGTTGAAGTGAAATCAAATTATTATTAGTATTATTTTTGGTTGAGAGCTTTTTCCTCTTCTTTTTTCTTTCTTTTTCCGTGTGATTAGATATGAAATAATATACTATTGTGTGAGAGGTGTTGAAGTGAACAACAGAAGTCGTCCTTGATACATGTATTTTCCGTGGTTTCTTATATTCAGATGCCTATGTATGAGAATATCGTCAATACCAAGCGAAGACTGACTTAATTCTTCTCATTAATGAGGAAATTTTGAACGAACATATGATGGTATAATTTTTTTAGGGGAAAAGATAATCAAGTGGTGATGACGCAACTATTTGGAATTCTCACCACTATATGAAGAGTATCCAAGCGAAGGAGCTGACATAGATTTGATCCTACTTTGGCTCTCACAAAATTACATGAAATAAGGGATGTTTGCGATGAGATGAAATCCTTAAGTAGGTTATTTCTTTTCACACAATTCCATAATAGTGATTGATGACAATAATCATTTAGATATAAAGTGTGTGGATGTTTTAGTAGTTTCTTGATGGAGGTGACACATGGAAAATATTGTGAAAATTTGTGTAAGGATGTTCTTGACTACCATCTGTGATTTGGCTTTTCATATTATTGTTAAATTGAGAGGAGGCTACTGGTACTGCCTGATAATAACTATTTATATGAGTACAAAACAATGTCGCCCTTGTGTGTCAAGTACTCAAAATCCCTTGATGTTTCACGAAAGTGTCTACCTAAATTATAGCAAAAT
This sequence comes from Penstemon barbatus, assembly GCA_003313485.2. Taxonomy (NCBI): domain Eukaryota; kingdom Viridiplantae; phylum Streptophyta; class Magnoliopsida; order Lamiales; family Plantaginaceae; genus Penstemon; species Penstemon barbatus. The sequence continues at coordinate 101,673,151 of CM064883.1, forward strand.
TAATCATCTAACATTAGAAATGAAATGATGCTAAGAGCTATAAAAAACAACCACCAACTTTGTAAAGCAATACTTGTGGACGAGTTATGGGCTATTCATTTCAAATATTAATTTGAATTGCTTAGTCCAAACAGGCACATTTTCATGTTTTAGTAATTGTTTAATACATAGAGTTTGGACCATTCATGCATATGCTTTATTGTTTGTAGATGTGAATTTTTATTCATTTTGTCTGATGTTTAATTCTTTTCTCAATTTTTTTGTTCTTGGGTTGTTTTCCCCTATGTAGAAGTTCTCAGCATCGGAGCACAAATAATGGCTCTTTGCAAGAAAGCCCAAAAATACAAACGATTACGCATCACCCAACCAAGGATAACCAAATTGAAAGTTCCCACAATATGCTTAGCTCAACTATGAACAATTGGCAATCACCAACCTTTGATGAATTCAAATATGGATTTCCATCAGACAGCTTATCATGTGTCTCGTATAGATGGTGGGGAAATAAACCTGCATTTGATAGTGGCGTTGAAAGTCAACTAAGTGGAATTGAAAATGCCGAGGAAAAGAAGCAAGAACTCAAGGACTCGGCAAATTCTGCTGCTAATTCGTCACCAAAGGATGAGGAAATGACTGAAGGCAAGACAAAGGAGACAGATGCTGACTCCAAGTGTACAAGTCTACTCTCATCTTTGAGAAAAAGAGCTGCCAGAGATGGGAAACAAGCTTTAAAACTTGGTGTTTACAGAGGATATGGTGTGAAAACTCTTGATCAAACCAACAAAACAGTGCTGCTTCAAATATTCAAATCATCATTGCCTAGTGAATGGGGTGATATGTCCTCTGGAAGTTGAAATCATATGGTACAAACTCAATTTGTTCTGAATTCTCTTATCAAATAGTATGTTCGATTGAATATCTGAATTATGTGGTTGTCTTCTTGAGGCATGACTTATCATTGTATGTAATTGGTATCCTTCAATTTATTTTTCTTGGGTATTTGTATACTGACATTGAAATGACAGATACAAACTAGTTGTAGCATGTTTGTTTTAATTTTAAAATTAATAAAATGTTTGCTATTTACCTTTTAAACTAAATGGGTATAAGTATTTGGAGTATATATTCATTATTTTGTCAATGCTGTGAAATGGTTGGAATAAATGAAAAATATTGAAGAAACATGGTTGAAGCTTTCCATGGGAGTATGAATTGCTGCATGATTATGGCAGGACATTTGAGGTTTAGTGGTAGTGATTTCATGTATTGTATTTATGACATTGTGATATGATTGCAGGCTACGTGGACCTTCTCCATTGGCTGGTGAAGAGCCAACTGAAATCCAATGCATAAAGCAGATATCCCATTAAAAACAAACAACGTAAAATAATGTAATAAGACAGTGCAACATGGGCAAATTTTTATTAAAATCTGAAATTTACACCTCTGACCAATAAGAAAATAGATGGGGATATCAGAAGATAGTAGATAACTAGATAAGGAGGCCAATTTATCCATATTTCAACACCTATAAAGATCAACTTAACACCATTTTCCTATTTCATCAACTCTTCCACTTCTCTGTATATTTTTGTGTAAATTAATCTTCTATATCCTAGCTTCTCCTAGCAAATAAAAACATGGCAGCTTCGACTATGGCTCTCTCATCTATATCATTCGCCGGCCAAGCTGTGAAGCTCGACTCGTCAGCTGCCAAGCTTTTCGGAGAAGGAAGAGTCTCCATGAGGAAAACTGCTGCCAAGTCAAAGCCCGCAGTCTCCAGCAGCCCATGGTACGGGCCTGACAGAGTTAAATACTTGGGCCCATTCTCTGGTGAGTCCCCTTCCTACCTCACCGGGGAATTCCCTGGAGACTACGGTTGGGACACCGCAGGGCTCTCAGCTGACCCTGAGACCTTCGCCAAGAACCGTGAGCTAGAAGTCATCCACTCTAGGTACGTACATTCTTGAAAATTGGTTGCGATTAAATTGTTTGAATTGTTAATAAAGACATGTTTTTTAACATAGGTGGGCCATGCTTGGTGCTTTGGGCTGCGTATTCCCGGAGCTCTTGGCCCGTAACGGAGTCAAGTTCGGTGAAGCGGTTTGGTTCAAGGCCGGGGCACAAATTTTCAGTGAAGGTGGGCTTGATTATTTGGGTAACCCGAGTTTGGTCCATGCGCAGAGCATTCTGGCTATTTGGGCCACCCAAGTTGTGTTGATGGGAGCGGTTGAGGGATACAGAATTGCGGGTGGGCCTTTGGGTGAGGTAACGGATCCTCTGTACCCGGGTGGTAGCTTCGACCCATTGGGTTTGGCGGATGATCCAGAAGCCTTTGCGGAGCTTAAGGTGAAGGAGCTTAAGAATGGGAGATTGGCTATGTTCTCAATGTTTGGGTTCTTTGTGCAGGCGATTGTGACCGGAAAGGGTCCTTTGGAGAATTTGGCCGACCATTTGGCTGATCCAGTCAACAACAATGCCTGGGCTTTTGCCACTAACTTTGTTCCTGGCAAGTGAGAATTTTAAATTAATCATTAATACCCATTATCATTGATGTTTTTATGTTGTAAATGTTGTACTTGGATGTTATTCTACATTTATGGAAGTGTAATTTGTTTAATTACATTTACTTTCGTTGTACGTGTGTGGTTAAACTGAATTGGATAAAAATCTTCCTATGTTCTAATTATCAAGATTTTATTTCAACACATCAAGTCATCAACCCAAATAAAAAAAAAAAAATGGGAAAGAGGGAAAAACAAGTTTTTATGTGCGGAATTAGGGTCGTCAATGGGGGTGAATTTTCATTCGGTTATGATCCGACTCAATTCATTAGAATCTTTATTTGATTGGAGACTTAGATGGATTTGATTCGATCACGAATAATTCTAATCCGAAATACGTGGATCGAATATGAATGTAGGTCGATCTGATCCGTTAAAGATCCGTAATCGATAATAAATAAAATTATATATATATATATATATATATATATATATATATATATATATATTATTGAGATAAATAACATTAATAATATTATAACATCAATTTTGGAAGATATTAGTTAATAACTCATTCATAATTTTATTTTCATGCATATTATCATGTAAAAACATGTATATTATTAAGAATTTTGAACAAGTGAGTTAAATTTAATGAAATTCCAACTTTAACAAACTTGTTTTAGAACAAAAATATGAGTTTTTGACATTTTGCACTTTGAAAATATAGTATTTGGCACTTTGCATCCCGGATTAAATGTTTTGGCATTTCGCACTCTGGAAATATATATAATTTATTTGGCACTTTGCACCCTTGTGTATGTTTTAGTGAAAAAAATTATTAGTGGAGGGGTATATTAGTCATTTTTTAATATTTTTGGCACTTTGCACCTTAGAAATATAATTTTGGGCATTTTGCACCCCAATGTTTTCCTTTGAAAAAAGCCCTTGAATGTCGTCGGTGGAGAGATAAAATGGTCATTTTCAATGCACAACAATCAAACATAAGGAAAAAAATTATTTCAAGTTGAATCACAAAAATAATTTTTTTTGCAAAAAAAATCCAAAATTGACTATTATACGCTTTCACTAACAAAATTTCTCTCTAAAAAGTAAAAACATACACTAGGGTGCAAAGTGTCAAATACATTGTATTTTCAGGGTGTGAAATGCCAAAACTTTTAAATCGGTGTGTAAAGTACCAAAACCCTATATTTTAAGGGTGCAAAATGCCAAAAACCCCAAAAATATTTTAAAATTTAGGTAATTTAGGAATGAAGGGATCACTATATCTTATGCTTGTAGCAGTTATTTCCAATTAAAAAAATAATTAATTATGACAAAAGATGAAAAACTTAAGTGGATATTTCAACAGCCTTCCGTCTTCCAACTTGATTTTTCACTCATAAATTGGTTTTATTATTTCAGGATTTCCCCTAGGTGTTGTAGTAGTAATTCTTTTGATAATGATCGCCCGATTTCATCATTAATTCTTTCTTTAACAAGTCAACTAAATTCATATTGCACGTGTAGTTGGTAATCATATAAAGTTTGATCAAAATTGCTAGATATCCAATGATTTTTGTAGGCCAAAGCTGGGTTGGACGGGTTTTAGGTAAAAAATATGTAGTCAATAGAGATTTCAATATTTGAATCTATAATTTTCTTTTTGGTGGAAAAATGTAAAAAATGGTCAATATTCCACCTTAAGTGACAATTATTAAATTATGGTCCCAAAGCTTCGAATATACTTAATTCCAGTGTATAGGTGTCTTGAAAAGTGATGGCTTCATTCATTTATTATTGATTTCTTAATACAATTAGGAGTGAGGACATTGATATGTTAATAGTTTCATTGCCAAGATCGAATATTAGTAATACTACGAAATGAGAATTATATAGTGGCGTAGGTACAATACAAGTACAACAATACTCCCTCCCCTTATTCTCAATGACATCAAATGTCAACAATGAACATCGTATTATATATATAAATTAAATTTTGATCTAACAAACAAAAGATGTAACGTATACATTTACAATTATAACTAATCCTATAGAAAACCGATCGAAAAGTTGTAAGTATTTTACACTAATATTGTTTGAATAATCAATTGACATCTTAATGCAATGATGTAATCTGAAAGATTTTGGGCATGTTTGTTTCGCGTTTCCTAAAATTATTTTGTGTTTGAGAAATATCAAACAAACATATTTTCTATTTTTTAAAATGAATTTTTTACCTCTTATTTTTCTCAAATTGTTCTCTCAAAAGTCAAACAAACAGTAATTTTCTTATCTCTAAACAAAACATATACAAACTCTATTCTGATTTGACATAAAATAATATATTTCTTACACAATTTATCTCACATAACAGACGTAATTCGACATAAAGTTTTACACATATTTACGCCTACAATCTAGTTCTTAAAAAAAAAAACATACACCTAGCTACTTTATTTCTCAAATCACTCTCTCAAAACTAAAAAAAAACAATATTACGCAAATTGAGCTTATTTCACAAACTTTCACTACTCTCCTGAATTACTTACACCAAACAAACGGATCCTTTATTTTTTCAAAATTATAATAATCCCTTTTTTCCTGCTTTCATGAAAAAATTCAAGCACATTGCATTAATTGGTATATTCTTTCTGATTTTTTTTAAGAAAATGATGAAGTACTTTTCCCCATTCCGTCTTTATCAACCAATCATGCCCACATACCAACCAGTGGCATTCTTTGTATTTTACTAGAAAACCAAGACCAATTTCATCTCTATTATTATTATTTCTTAATTTACCATCACTAATCTGCCTACACTGCATATTAAAGGTTTCAGTGTCAACGGACCCCAAACCGAATTTCAATTCAGCCAAATATGTCCAATACATTACATTAAAAGTAAGAAGAAATAATCAAAAAACAGTAAGGTTTTGTAATTATATTTAGATTTTTATTCTACAAATTTTCTTCTTTTTATGTTGGCGTATGGCCAAATAAGAGAAAACAACCACTTGGGTTGTTGAAAGCCAACAATCTAGAATCTCGAAAATAAACCAATGCATTATACAGTTCGATTTATCAGCTTTCATTTTTTTTAAATTATGTAAATATTATTTTACTAAAGAAAATTTCAATAAAAAAACAAATTTCAAATTGATAGACAAAGCTTTTTCTAATTATGAGACCAATAATTTCATATATGCCATTTGGCTAGTTGTGATTTTTTTTTTTTTTAATGAAAACACAAAGGGTGAAAATTGAGAGTCCTATTGTATTTAACTTTCATGTCCTCAATTTAGAATTTAGCGTTTTATATTTATGATTATTAAGGGTACGAAAATGTGCAAATTGGACCAGGTTCATGCGAGCTAAAGCATGTTGGGTGAAATATATATATTTCAATTCATTTTGTTTTGTATAAAAACTATAGGCATGTTTATTTGACATTTGAGAGAGTAGTTTGTGAGAGTGGTGAGAATTTGTATAAAAATATCAATTTGTGTAACGTTATTTGTTTGAATTTTGGGAGAGTGGTTTGAGACATAAGACAGTATAGTTTTTTTAAGAGTTTCGATTGTAAGTGTAAGATATATAAGACTTTATGTCAAATCATATTTGTAATGTGTGAGAGTGGTGAGAATTTGTATAAAAATATCAATTTGTGTAACGTTATTTGTTTGAATTTTGGGAGAGTGGTTTGAGACATAAGACAGTATAGTTTTTTTAAGAGTTTCGATTGTAGGTGTAAGATATATAAGACTTTATGTCAAATCATATTTGTAATGTGTGAGAGTGGTGAGAATTTGTATAAAAATATCAATTTGTGTAACGTTATTTGTTTGAATTTTGGGAGAGTGGTTTGAGACATAAGACAGTATAGTTTTTTTAAGAGTTTCGATTGTAGGTGTAAGATATATAAGACTTTATGTCAAATCATATTTGTAATGTGAGATGAGTTGCGTAAGAGATACATTATTTTATGTTAAATCAAAGTAGAGTTTGTGTAAGATTATTTTTAGAGATAGGAAAATAATTGTTTATTTGACATTTGAGAGAGTAATTTGAGAAAACTGAGAGAATATAAATTTATTTCAGAAAGTAGTTTGTCTCGCTTTTTCTAAACATGAAATTTTTTTGGGAGATGCCATAAAAAAGGCCCTATATGTTTTTCAAAATAAATATTTTGTATTGGTTTAAGAAATATTTAACTATATTCAATTATTTAGATAGATTGAAGACCTAATTTACTAGAACTTAAATAAACTTTAGAAAGAAAAAATATTAATCTTATTTTCTTTATTAAGACATGACCATAAAAGTTTTAAATCAACTAACTTTAACCAAATTAATAAAAAAGATAAGAGAAATAAAGTTGAATTTCGGCTGAATTAGATTGGTTCAAGCCCAATCATGGGACATGATCTATAGTCACTTGTATGATTGAGGTTTCACAAGAAAATCTCTAGTACAATTTTAAATTAAGATTGTATCTTAATAAAATAAATTTGAGTTATATTTACTTAAAGGAAAAAAGTCCAAATTTTTTGGATAGATAAAACAAACACTTTATTAATTTTAAATACTTTTATTGAGAAAAATACAACATCATTACACTATTTCAAAATTTTCATTATTACCAAATCTCTCTTTTTTTTTTAAAAAAAAAAAACACAAACCAAACACGTATATATCATTAAAACAATAATCATTACCCTGTATACCCTATTAGTCAAAATTATTCTCTCACTTTATCATCTTTGAATACTATAATCCACTTACAAATTTTGATTAAATGAAATTGCGAGAGAAATATTCACACAAGATATTCCAAGAAACGGGTGAACAAACACGGTCTTCGTATCATGTATTGAATTTAAGGATCATACATGTTTTACTAATGAAAGAATCATAATTAAGACCTTTATAAACCCATTAATTTTTAGGTCTAATTCTAGAATCATTCTCCAAACAAAGCTCACCAAAAAAGGAATAAAAAGCAATAATTTACTTTCCTGTCTTCTGCGAATTAAAGATTTACTGAAGCAAAAAATCTACAAGTAATCAATTCACCTTCCAAATTATTAAAAGAATTACTGATATTCAGGTACCCATTTCCCTCCAATCATTCTCCGCTGTTGGCCTTATATTTCTCTCTCTAGAACATTTTTTTTTCTCTCACTAAACATTTACTGGTGTTGAGGCGGGAGAGAAGGAAGAAGTGATAGATTGAGTAGAAGAAAACAATTCCTCCACTTTACGAAACTGTATTTGAGTGTGTTTCGATTTCTTAAATTTTCTTTGTTCTTTTGTCTTTACCTATAATTCATTTATTACTCCCTCTCTTTCACACCAAGCCTAAGATTTTTTTCTTTTTCTTTTTCTTTTTTCTTTTCCATTTCCTTTTTCATTCTCCACCCCACTCTCTCTCTCTCTCTCTCTCTCTCTGTCTTCTCTCTCCCTATCTCTCTCTTACATCTTCTTTTTTGGCAGTTATTAGTCTTCTTCATCCTGCTCATGAGGTACTCTATTTCTCTCTGTCTCTCTCTCCGATTTTTGGAAATTTTGTCCTTTTCTTTTACTGGATGATTGAGGTAGGTTTGGTTTGTAATTATAATTTTACTTTATGATATTTGGGTTTAATATTTGGGTTTGTGTTAAAACTGTAAATTAGGATGATTTTAAGGTAAAGTTGCGATCTTTGTGAAGTATGCAGTAGTAAAGTTGTGATCTTTTTCGTGGGTTGTGTTGAGTTTTTGCATTTTGTGGAATAGCAGTGTTGAATTTGTAGTGGGTTACACGATTTTTGTTGTTTGTGTGATTTTCGGAATTTTCAATTTTAGTTGATTATTTTAGGTTTGTGGTTTGGGCGTTGGGTTGACTAAAACCAAATTGTACTGAACATGTTCTGTCTCTATATATTGCTGTAATTGACTAAGTTTTCATTGAGATTGCAGTAAAATTGAGCTCTTTGATGTAGCCACTGAGCACGTTCTCGGGAATTTCTTTATCAATGTACTTTTTTGTAAAGTTATTTGTAATTCTTCTGATTTAGGTGCATGCTAGATGCCTTCTTCAATAATTTCTTAAATGCTACTTATATCATGTGATTTTTTAGTTCATTGCCAATTAAACATGATCATCGTGTGCCGTAGAAATCTGTAATATAATTTGCTTTCTATGCATGTACTCCTTCGTGGATGTGCTTGTTCCCAAAACTGACATTTTTTATTACTTCGGAGGAGTCAAGAATTGACATCTCTACCTTGTATTTATTTGCAATTATCTGGGTAAGGTAGCATATTCTGAACTTAATTAAGACACTTATATTGTCAATTTCATCCTTTTCATTCCACGGTATTTGGTTGGATTGACCAGATAAGTTAGTTTTGCCAATTGTACTGGTTGTCTTGGAGTAGTCCGACTCTAAAAGATGCGCCTTTGTACTATAATATATATTGTTTCTTATTTCTAAAATAATCTGTTTTGTTTATGGCCTAATGCAGGAAGTGATTTCGATGGAGCAACCATCCAAAAATTCTATTCCTGGTCTGTTTAGGAAGTTATTACTGAGTTATCCATTATTTGATATACTTTGTAGCACATTTCAAATGACTTTTTAAGGAAAATAGTCTTCTATATCCTAAATCTCAAGATTATTTCACCCCTGTTTTTGTAGGTCCTTCTAAGATTCCATTTCCTATGAATGAAAAAACTGCATGGAGAATTCCTGGAAGAACTGATATGTATCATGCATCTAGCGATGCTAGCTTGTTTTCTGCCTCTTTGCCTGTCCTCCCACATGAAAAACGTGAGCATGAGTACTGACAAAATTCTTCTTGGTTTATTTCTTGTTTTTGCTCATGAATGATATCTTTGATCTTTTTCTCCTTATGTGCAGTTAATTTTAATGAATCCGATCATAGTGGTCAAACACTTGACGACGGCTTCCCTAGCCTTAGTAAAGTTCTTCTAGAAAATGAAGTGAAGGATCTGGTTGAAGATAATGAACCAAGTACTATTGGAAGCTTTCTTCCTGGTGATGAGGACGAACTTTTTGCTGGTCTTATGTATGATTTTGATTTTAGAGGATTGCCTACTCAACTTGAGGACTTGGACGATGATTTCTTTGGAAGTGGAGGGGGACTGGAAATAGATTCTGAAAGTCAAGATAATCTAGTCAATGGTTTATCGAGGTTAAACACGTCTGATGGTATTGGTGGAGGTAGCATTTCTCAATTTGGTCTCACAAATGGTGTTGGAACTGTTACTGGTGAACACCCATATGGGGAGCATCCTTCTAGGACATTATTTGTTCGGAATATTAATAGTAATGTAGATGACTCTGAACTTAAGTCACTCTTTGAGGTAAAGTTACTTATTCAAATTATGTGCAGCCCTCATTATGTAGATTGTGTTTTTTATATGCTTAAATATAAAATAGAACTCTATCTGGATAAATTCATCCTAATGCTAGTTAATATACATGACCTTGTATTTCTGAACCAGCAAAATATCTTTGTTAAGTCAGACTTCTATATCTTTGTGTTTTCTATGTGAAGGAGATCTTGCTTGTTGGCTAAAATGGTCTAAATTGCACAATTAATTAATAGTTTGTAGCAAGAATGCACCATTGATCTACTTTATATCGAGTCATCGACTATTGAGGAAGTAGGTCAATTATTTTAAAACTGTTAATAAAATTCAACATTTTCCCTTTGAAGTAGATAGCCATTTTCTCTTAGTCTCTGTAACTAATTCCTCTATGCGATATTCTTCTCAACTATAAGGATGATCCTTTTTTTTTCCAAAACTTGGACAAAACATCTTGAATTCTTGATCTAATACTTGTATCTTGGTTCCTTGTAGTATATGGCTTTTATTGTTTATTTCTTGTTTGCTTCTTTAAACTTCATATTTCTTCCTTCAGATATAATTGTAGAAATTTATGATTATTCAGAAATCAATTGAAAAAACTGATTTCTCACTCTACCTTATGTTTCTTCCTTGTTCAAAATAGCAATATGGAGATATCAGAACTCTTTATACTGCATGTAAGCACAGGGGATTTGTGATGATATCTTACTATGATATCAGAGCTGCCCGAACTGCAATGCGTGGATTACAAAACAAGTCCTTAAGAAGAAGAAGACTTGATATTCATTTTTCTATTCCGAAGGTTTGAACCCAGAAGACATCTTTTCTTCATTTTCACAATATAATGTCTCTTAATATATGACCTTCGAAAAATATGGTTTTTTTTACTACTGCAGGATAATCCATCAGAAAAAGATGTTAACCAAGGAACTTTGGTGGTTTTTAACTTGGATGCCTCTGTATCCAATGATGACCTGCGCCAAATATTTGGAGCGTATGGAGAAGTCAAGGAGGTATAGTTTTAGTACCACTTCAAGTTGTCCTTTATTGAAGATGTATTTTGTTTTTGTGCTTCTTTGGGCTGATCTTAATTTGTCATGTTTTAAATTGAAATATAGATAAGGGAAACACCACACAAAAGACACCATAAGTTTATCGAGTTTTATGATGTTAGAGCTGCAGAGGCAGCTCTCAAGGCCTTAAATCGATGTGACATAGCTGGGAAGCGAATAAAGCTTGAACCTAGCCGCCCAGGTGGCGCTCGTAGAAGGTAAATTCCTCGCTTCATGCTTTTTGTCTTTTCAGTGCAATTCAAATGTGTTTAGGTATGAAATTGATTGAAAATCAATTAAAAAATACAATAAATATTCTTCTTGTGCACAGCTTAATGCAGCAACTGACTCAAGAACAGGAGCAAGATGCTTTCCGAGTGGGCTCTCCCATAGGCAACTCTCCTCCAAGCATGTTGATGGATGGTCTGAATCTTTTAAACACCATCTTTCTGGTTGTGTTTTTAATTAGGGATAATTACTCAAATTACCCCTGAGGTTTAGTGGAATTACACTAACCACCCTCCATGTTTGGGAAGTTACTTGAACTACCCTATAAGTATTGGATTCATTACAGTTACCCCCTTCGGCATTAATTTCTAACAAAAAAATACCCGTGTACTAACTACGAAATCGCAAACCTCAAGGGTGTCAAAAGATTTCACCCGTTTCTCCACCGATTTCACCCATTTTTTCACGAATTTCACTCATTTTTCACTGATTTAACCCAATTTCACCCGTTAGTCTCACATTAAATGTTTTTTGATGACGTCGGCATGAAATTAACGCCGTAGAGGGGGTAATTGTAATGAAAATAATACCTAGGGGCCTGTTTGTGTAATTTTCTCAACATGGAGGGTGGTCAGTGTTATTACACAAAATAAGGGGTACGTTGAGTAATTCTTCCTTTTAACTATGATTCGTGTTTTACATACGCACTAAAACTGGTGGCATGTTGTTTGCAGTTAGCTGGCCAAATTTTGGCAGCCCAGTCGAGCACAATCCATTGCATAGTTATAGTCAAACTTCTAGTTTGGGAAGCCTCAGCCCTGTGGGGAGCAATCACTTGCCTGGTTTAGCCTCAATTCTTCCATCTCACGTATCAAGTCCCGTAAAAATTGCACCCATTGGCACTAACACTAGTACCTCAAAGGGAGCTTCTTATCAGCATCAATTCTCTGTCCCAGATCATCTTAAGTTAAGTTCAAGTCCTGGACCCGTGTCACCGTTTGGTGATCCCAATCCCAATCTCAAAACATCGAGCGTTGGAACACTTTCTGGCCCTCAGTATCTTTGGGGTAGTCCTACTATACACTCGGAGCATATGAATTCTTCATCCTGGACATCATCTTTAAAGGGACGTCAATTTTCATCTACTGCACAGGGAATCAATTTTCCATACACTACTACTAATAATCATCATGGCTCGATTCTTGGTTCACATCACCCAGTGGGATCTGCTCCTTCTGGTATTCAAATGGAGAGGCATTTTGGGTTTTTCCCTGAGTCGCCTGAATCATCTTATATGAATAGGGCAGCGTTTGGAGTTACGAATTTTGGTCGACAAAATGGAAATCATGCACTGAATATTGGTGGAGTTAATTTTGCTGGAAACTTTGCCGAGAGTGGTTCTCCTAGTTCTAGAATGATGTCAATGCCGAGAAACAGTCCTTTGTATTTTGGGAATAGTTCGTTTGGAGGGATGGGAGCAATGAACAATGATGGGATAGTTGATCGTAGTCGAAATAGAAGGGCTGATAGTGGAAGTCAGATGGATAACAAAAAGCAGTATCAACTTGATTTGGAAAAGATCGTAAATGGCGAAGATAATAGGACTACTTTAATGATTAAAAACATCCCCAACAAGTAAGAACTAATTCATTTTTTCTCTTTGCTTGGGTTTATACTCTGAATTATTTACTTATATTTCTATTTTTATTAGGTACACGTCGAAGATGCTACTCACAGCTATTGATGAAACTCACAAGGGTACTTATGATTTTCTCTATTTGCCAATAGATTTTAAGGTAATTCTTTGTTTGAAAAAGATTATCCATTCCTTTATTGATAATCGAAGAGAAATTTTATGCATTTAATTTTGTTCAGAATAAGTGCAATGTCGGGTATGCCTTCATCAATATGGTGTCTCCTTCACACATCATCTCTTTCTACGAGGTTCGTGTTTCATTAGAGATTTGTGTGTACGTAATATCACTAGGTACAAGATACTAAATTTCACTAATCTTTGCAGGCTTTTAATGGGAAGAAATGGGAAAAATTTAATAGTGAAAAAGTTGCCTCCTTGGCATATGCCAGGATTCAGGGAAAGACTGCTCTTGTCTCACACTTCCAAAATTCAAGTTTAATGAATGAAGACAAGCGCTGCAGACCAATTCTCTTTAAATCCGAGGGCCAAGGAACTGCAGATCTGGTAATCTCTACGTATCTAATTTGTTACGATTTACTATATAATTTACCGCTCGATATTTTGCATAGTTAAATTAGATCAATTTTTGGTTACTCAGGAGGAACCTTTGCCATCTGGCAATATGAATATCTTTATCCGTCAGCCAGATGGATCGTACGCAGGAGATTCGCTCGACAGCCCAAAGGGCGATTCAGATGACATTTTCTGAAAAAGTAAATTATCGTCCGACTCTTCTGGTGGGGAAATATTTGCTAACTTGTGTATAGTTTTCGCGTATATAAAATGTCGATGTTAAAAATGAAATGGGATTGTGCATATGATAACTCACTCGTCTTCTATTTGATGAAATTTTCAATGAGGCAGTGGCAATGTTTTGTCTATGTATAACGGCAAGTTAACGAGCGAAAGGAGAGGAACAAGGTGAAACATCAATGTTTTGACAGCCTTGGCGTTTTTCATTTCTCCTTTTGTCGATTTTTCTTTTTACACCTTCGAGTCTAGTAAATGTATAGTAGTTTATAGAGCTTGGCTGAGGGTCGGATATATAATATGTAAATGTATAGACAGGGTGCTGTTACAAACAGCAAACCCTGAACCTTTTGTGTGTTTTGTGGTCTTATTACTCTTGTGTCTTCTGTAACTTATTAATATTATTAATGTACAATACAATGTTTCCGTACGTAATATAATTTTCCTTGTACTTTTTTTTTTTTTTAATTATTGATTTTCCTTGTACCTTGATTTGCCCTTTTTTAGTGTTTGTTAATTATCAGTTAATGAGAATGTAGTGCTCAATGGTACATTTTAACTTTTGCTTCTTTGCGATTCTAGTTATCTTTCTGATTATCTAACCAGTGAATCAACCAAATTGCATGTGCAAAAATAAAAATTACATTTCCTTCACTTTTCGACAACCGGAGAAGCTATTATAGTTCTACTTGGTGAATAAATTGTCCTTCCATTCGTTATTTTCTTTTATTAAAAGAAAGTAAAGTAAATTGCCGAAGAAGAGGAAGTGAGCTATATCTACATGGAAACTGGAAAGATGCCAAATCTAAGACCCAGATGAAATCTGTAATGGAAAACAGAATCAATTTGTGTGTTCCCTTTATAACTCAATAAGTATGCTCAATAGAATTTGAGCCCCATACATAGAAGAAAAGATTGGCACGTTTCTACGCAAGGATGACAAACGCAAATCAAGTCCAAAGATTCTCAAATTTGTAGGGCATCAGCTATAGACCCTGCAAGACTCAGCACTTCAAAAGGCGCTTTGTTGGCGATTGATTTCACAGTTAGGGGACATGAATCCGTGATCCAAAAGTGGGTGAACGCCTTCTCCGTTTCTGCTCAAACATTAACGATAACTTAAAAACAGAGAATAGGAACACCATCAATCAATGAGTAGTAAAAGCAGATAGACTGATATATATTACCATCATTCTTGTGAAGAAATCGCTCCCACGACTTCTTTGGGAACACACCGTGTGTAACATAAGCACTCACTTTTGCTGCACCATGAGCTGCCAAAACTTTCTGACAAAACCACAAGGAAATGAAATTCAACTTCAATGTTTTTCAAAGTTTTCTTTTGATGAATGTGTTTCGAGCTAAGAATCTATATTTCTCAAAAAATTAAATGGACAAGGCAAGAAGGATGACCTGACATTCAATTAGAGTGCCACCAGATTGTATCAAGTCATCGACAATGACAACATGACAACCAGAAGGATCACCCTCCTTTATCCTCACATATCTTTTGTCCCCTTCACGAACCTTGTTGCAGATAACCTGGTGCCAATCATGACAATTATAAAAATGCCCTAGACGGTACATATAAAAGAACAGAAGAATGAAAATTGAAAAGCTTTTATTACCGTGGGGAAATGATCTAATAACTTGTGGAAACGTTTCCAAGCTCCATCATCTGGAAACGCAACTACAATCTGGGGAAAAAAATATCAAGTTAGGAAGTAAGAAATAATGCAATGTAATTAACTTTCTTGATTGCAATAAAAGAACCCAAACAGTAATATCTACCGCATAACACACGTGGTCACCTTATCAGATTCTGGAAGTTGGTGAAGCCGTTGCTTTAATAATGGGATCCCAGTCTCAAACAAAGGCAGAACAGTGTCACCAAAGTAAAATCTTTCCTGTAGAAAAAAGGAGCAGATGGAACCAAATTGCGCATTTGGGCTTTAATTTTGATTCATGAGACGAAACAGAAATTTAGTGTGAATTTTTATAAAGAGAGTTAAGAAAACATTGCCGTGATACTTGAAAAGTTCACAGAATATAGAAAAGTTCACAAGACCATAACACTAACTTAATGTTGATACAATGTGGTGTTAGAATTATTATATTTTTGAATGTTGTCACTGGGTTCCCTAAATATTAGACTTGTTTTACTAGTGGCATTTCATGTAACAATTCCATATCTTTGAAGCCAACCAAAGATAGAGTATTCATATCCTTGTAAGCATCGGTGCACATGAAGACATGCCAAAAACGCTTGAACATATATACATATCTCATTAAAGCATGTTAATGATGAAAAACATGTGAGTGTGTGACCACAAACTAACCAACTCGAAAATCTGCCCAGTCTGAATAAAATGGGAAGTCGAAAAGGTGGGCTAAATCAATCTCAATGCACTGCGAGACGGTTTAACAACTTTCAAGGATTGGAGCTTTAATTCTTTCAGTTCTCTACACAAGTCCTCTCTCAAACCCTTCTGAAATTTTCTTCACTATATCAGAGTTGTTAAACCATGTTGGACAAATGAACATATCACATTCATTCTTGTCTTAATCTTTTTTTGATTTCCAGTACTTAAGTTTTAAATTTTGAAACACGAGGTTAATAAGCCTGTTTGGATGCATTTCCAAATTCTTTGGGCGTGTGAGTGTTATATACAAGCCAGATAATATGGTAACCATATTGCATAATATGAATAATGATTAGTATACTACTAGGGTAAGAAAGCAACCTGTAAAGCGTGTATGTCATAGATAACAACACTGGTAGGACCACCCCTAGAGATAGGAATGTTTGATAACATTCTAGCCAAGGTAAATGCAGTTGCAACGTCACCTTCCTCTTCCATTCGTTCAAAAGAACCAGTTGGAAAGAAAGGCAACACCACAGTAAAAGACGCAGCAAACAGCATCGGAAGTGCATAGATGACAGAAAGCTGTTCAAAAATGACGGAAGTCGAGCTGAAAGATGCTAGAAAGGCAACATGCTGCCCTCGGATATCGTGTGCATTGTTTATGAAAAGATTCGGAAACCCATCATCGAAACTCCTGTGCATAAAATTAAACATGACATAATTCAAATCCAAACCAAGGCTATAGAACAAGTTACTAATCCATTCCAAAA
Organism: Penstemon barbatus; assembly: GCA_003313485.2. Taxonomy (NCBI): domain Eukaryota; kingdom Viridiplantae; phylum Streptophyta; class Magnoliopsida; order Lamiales; family Plantaginaceae; genus Penstemon; species Penstemon barbatus. The sequence goes on from CM064883.1 coordinate 101,689,900, forward strand.
GCCTTTAATTTAAAGAAGAAACACAACTAGCTTGTACTATATGTTTTCTATTTGAATTAGGCACAAACAAAAACATGAACAAAAGGACCCATATGAGCATAAAGAAGACAGGATAAATGCAAAAGGCTAAATCTTTTCTTACTTTGGAAATGAAAACAGCAAATCCAGCAAACAAAAGTGACCCATTTTTTCATAGTAAAAAAGAAAAATCATACATAATAGGTAGTAACAAACAAGAAACATTTGAACATCTAATCATATAAATTTTTATCTCTGTTAATAATTGTTGGGAGTTGAGAATGGAGAAGACTGAAACTCTATATTTGACTAGATTTTGGTTTAGTTTTACTATAAATCTCTACTATTATAAAAGCATTAATATTTTTTAATTTTTTTGTGCAGATTTAATTATCCTTTTATGAATAGTACAAAGTAATATTTAATTTTATGGCAAACATGTAAATGTAATTGAAGAGATATAATTCGACATGAAGTCTTATTATATTTATCTTCTACATAAACTCCTAAAATTTATAAATTCTATTTTGCATCAATTTTTATAATATTAATCTTCTTCTATTATAATCGATAAAAATGATATATTAGAAATACTATTATTTAAGTAGCCCCTAATAAATTAAATAAATTCTCCTAAATATCACCATGTTAAAAAAATTTTAAATGAATCATTTCTTACCTATGACTTTATTTAACTAAGTATGGATTTACTTTGGCTAGAATATAAAAATATAAATAATATTCAATAGTTCTTAAAAAAGAATATTCAATAATACCAAGATTTGCATAACCTCGAATTTCATGAAATTCTTTTCGTGAAAAATGAATGAAATCGGTGAAAAATGTGAAATCGATGAAGTCTTATGAAACCGATAAAATAAATCCATGAAAACAAATGAAATTGATGAAAATTTGGGTGAAGTTGGTGAACATTACACTGACAATGTTGGTGAAAACACGGGTGAAACCAGTAAGAAAGTGCCCCTGAAATTAATAATTACTTGTGAAATCGATGAAAATTCGGGTGAAATTCGTGAAAAAAGTATAAAACCGGTGAAACAACATTAGTGAAGAAAGGTGAAATCAGTGAAAATGAATAAAGTCGATAAAAACACATGAAATCAATTAAATTTCAAGTGAAATTGGTGGGAAAAAAAAAAGAGAAATTAATGCAAAAAATGTGCGAAATAGGTGAAAATGGGTAAACTGATAAAAATGAGTGAACACAGTAAAGAAGAGTTTAACCGACAAAAACAAGGTGGAACCAGTAGAAAAATAATTTAAAACGGAAAAAAAACCAAAAGTTTATGCTCTATTTTATGACATAATAAAATTAATTTTAGTCTAATTTGTAAAAATTACCCATGAAATTAACAAGACACGTACAACGTACGTGCACTTTTCTAGTATCATTAAATTAAGATTTCAACTACCAACTAATTTCTTCATCTAAACTTTGACATCCAAACGTGCCAAAATACGGGTTCTTAGCACTTTGCACTCCCGAAACATGAGAAATAGACACTTTGCACAAATTTAGATTTACACCATGGAAATGTGAAAAATATAGTATTTTGCACCCTTTTTTATTTTCAGCAAAAAACTCATGGGCAAATTAGGTAATTCAATTGTAAATTTTTGGCACTTTGCACCCTCTAAACTTGAAAAATTGGCAATTTGCACCCCCGAAATAAAATTAGCACTTAACACCTTCTTATTAAGAACAAATCAGCAACTTGCACCTCAGAAACACAATACATGGCCACTTAGCGTCCCAAAACACAAAATTAACACTTAACACCCTCAAATAAAAAAAAACTCGAACCCCTCATTCTTTTCATTAAAGTTGACTATCGGGGTGAAAAAAATCTAAGGCAAAATAGGTAATTCATTATTTTTTCTTAAATTTTGCAAAATACAATTATAAATACGAGAATACTTATTTCTCTCTCCATCTTTCTTTTCATCAGTATACATATTCATAAATAACTAAACTTCTCAAAGACTCATTATCTATTTCAAAATATCAAAGGCCCATATATAATTACCTATTTCTACCTTAGTTTTTTTTTTTTTACCACAATGGTCAACTTTGCCGGAAAAAACGAGGGGTTTGAGCTTTTCTTTTTTTTAGTTTGAGGGTGTTAAGTGTTAAATTTGTAATTTGGGGTGTAAAGTGCCCATTTATTGTGTTTCGGGGGTGCAAGTTGCTGATTTGTTCTTAATTAGAGAGTGTTAAGTTCTAATTTATTTTGAGGGTGCAAAGTGCCAAAGATTTACAAATGAATACCTATTTTGTCCTTGAGTTTTTGCCTGAAAATAAAAGAGGAAGCAAAGTGCTACATTTTTCATATTTTAAGGGTGCAAAGTGCTAAATTTAAATTTTGGAGGTGCAAAATGTCCATTTCTCATATTTCGTGGGTGTAAAATGCAAAAAACCCGCCAAAACCTAACCTAATATGCCCCAAATGTGATAAACGTTGAGAGAAAAGAAAAGCCCGCAATTATTATATTATGGGGAAATTGCAAAATGGTCTCTTAATTATTGACAAAAAAATCTTATAACTTTTCGAGTTGACAAAAACATCCTATAACTAAAATATTTTGATAGTTTAGACCAACAGGTGATTGGTCTAGTGGAAGGGATTAGTCACTACAAAGTAGCGGACTCAGGCTCAAATTTCTGTTGGGAGAGGTTCCCACTTTATATGTCTGACGCGCCTCGAAAGGGATTAAACCTTGGGAAACAAAAAAAAATATATATATATATTTTGATAGTTTAGTCAGCCCGAATTGATATTCTACCACCGTGTCAGCCAAGTTGTCACCCAACCCTTACTCATGTGGAAAATAAACCCTATGCTGAAATGGAAAAATTGCAAAAATGGTCTCTTAACTAATGCTCACTGCAAAAAAGGGTTTGTAACTTTTTGAGTTGGCCAAAAAGTCCTATAATTAAAATAATTTGGCAATTTAATCCTATATTACCGAATTAGGAATTTTTTGCCCCCGTGTCCGTCAAATCACGCACCCTTTCCACGCGCAACAATTAATCAATACTTGGTGTGCCTGTATATGAGATTCATTGTAATATTCGAAGGTATTAAATTACTACCGTAATTATTATTGTTATTCGATAATTTGGAAAAAAAATTGTATTGTTGAAGATTAATTAATTTTTATCCTGTATTAGCCTTGTTGCATTTTTTAGCAAAAGGATCTGATAAATTGAGTAATTCGATTTAATGTCCCTTATTAAGTCATTCTATCAGAGTAGTATGGTTTTCAATATTTAAATATTAAGCTGATAATGATTTTGATATTAATTTAATACATTCGAATAATATAGTGAATCTAAGTTAGAGGTACAAGTATGAGTTAATTTTTTTTCATGTGGAAAGGACAAGTGATTTGACGGACCGGTGGCAGAAAATACCAATTCAGGTCGTCGAAATAGGATTAAATTGCCAAATTATTTTAGATACATGACTTTTTTAGGAGCCTAAAAAATTATAAGGCCTGTTTGTTTGGTGTTTGGGAAAGTAGTTTGAAAGAGTAGTGGATGTTTGTGAAATAATTTCGATTTGCGTAATGTTGTTTGTTTGGGTTTTGATAGTGGTTTGAGAAATAAGGTATGTGTAGGTTTTTTTTAGAAGAGTTAGGTTGTAGGTGTAAGATGTGTAAGACTTTATGTCAAATCATGTTTGTTGTGAGATAAATTGTGTAAGAGATATATTACTTTATGTCAAATCAGAGTAGAGTTTGTATATGTTTTGTTTAGAGATAAAAAAATAGTTGTTTGTTTGGGTTTTGGGAGAGTAGTTTGATAAAATTGAGAGATGAAAAGTTTATTTCATAAAATAGAAAACATGTTTATTTGATATTGCCCAAACACGAAATTTTTTTGAAAAACGCCAAACAAACAGACCCTAAGACTTTTTTGTCAGTCAAAATGGGACTTTTTTTTACTGATTGGGGTCTACAAAATTTTCCTAAAATTTGTGATTGTAAATACACAACACCATTCAATTTAAGATCATGACATAATCACGTAGTGTCCCGTTAAAATAATCATTTTCCTACATTAAGTTTGGATAAGCCATGTAAATTAGTCTGCTTCAGTAGGAATGTTAATTGATCAAAGAAGTTCAACATTTTCCCTCATTTTTCTTGAAATTAAACAGAGAGAGAGAGAAATAAAACTTTTAAGAAAATTCGATTTCAATTTTGAGACATTAAAATTAAAGTTGATCAAATGGGTATATGTCTTCCCATAGTATGTTCATCCCAAAATTACGTTGTTCATAAACCTAACATTACTATTAATTTTAAATTTTCCATAGTAAAAAAAAAATAGTAATTGAATAAAATAATAATCTAATTAATAATAGACCACATTCAATAGATCAAATTTAGTTATGGTACGAAAATACCTACTTAGTTGAGCCTATTTGTTATAGGAAGGCATGAAAGTGAAAACCCATGGGAAGGCCTATTTGGCTACTTGAGTCCCATTCGTTATGTTTTGGGCAATCTAATATTAAAATTTTGCAAATGATTTTGTCGTCCATAGAAGTTAGAACTAGCATTACTTATTCTAGCATTTTCACATTAGCTTATCTTTATTATTTTGTTAGGAAAAAGAAAAAGAAAAAAAACTATCTTTATTATTTTCTAAGAAAAAAATACAGTAAATGATCCGCGGATCAGCCATTATAGATACCCAATTTAATTGATAGCGACAGGGTAAGGCCAATTTGTGCCCTTTCATTACGCTCTTCATAATCTAATATGCTAAAGTACTTTTGAAATGATTTTGTCGTCCATGAAACTAATAATATATATTATATGATCTTAATATTCGTAAGAAGGAGACCACGTGTCGCAGGCCTAGCTTCATGTACTTTAATTAATTTGTCAAAGAAAATAACTATATGAAAATGGTTCAACTACAACTCAATCTTGATAATCTTTTGCGATTCGATTAGATAGCTAGCTAGTCAGCAAAAAGCTTGTAATTAGTTTTTATTATTTATTATACAAACTATATATGGATGGCATAATCTATCTAAAGAAGCAAAGAATGTACTGTACGTACGTACGTATAACGGATTCATGTTTAAGTAACAACAAAAACAAATTTTGCACTTTCCAGAAACATCTTATATATAAATATATAATCAATTCAAGTAATTACATCCTAATTAATCTTGCTTCTCGAAGAAATAGTAGTATAAGTAACAGTTGTTGATTGTTGTCACGTAAGTAGCATGAATGCATGATGCACAATATATATATATATATATATATATATATATATATATATATATATATATATATATATATATATATATATATATATATATATATATTCCGCTATATCTTTTAAGTTGTCCCTATAACATATAATTGATATCATCATAAACTCGTGTCAAATGTCAATTCAAAAAATTGTTATAAAGAAAACTATTTGTTAATTAAGCAACTTTAATATGACATAATATAAATTTTCGTGTTTGGGACATTAATGATCGATGCAGCTAGCTAGCTAGGGAGATTCTAGTTGGGACACGTTAATTGTTAGTTGCAAAACTATTTTCAAAACCCTCTCTGGCTTATATATATATGTAGATTTGATTTGGGCTGTCGATCCAGATTTTTAACTCAAGAATATTAATCCTATATTTTTTTTTTTGGTTTCCCAAGGGTTTAATCCCTTTCGATGCGCGTCGGACACATAAAGTGAGAACTTCTCCCAACAGGGATTCGAACCTGAGTCCGCTACTTTGTAGTGACTAGTTCCTTCCACTATACCAATCACCTGTTGGTATATTAATCCTACATTAAAAAGATGTTTAATCATGACATATATATATATATATATATATATATATATATATATATATATATATATATATATATATATATATATATATATATATATATATATATATATATATATTGCTCCCATAATTAAAACAATCTTTGGGGTCGTCATGTGATTAACAAATTAAAGGACAACATATTAAGTGTGATTGGAGTATTCAAAGTAGAACATTTTCATGCAAATCTTATGCGTGCATGCATTATGATCAGAATTAGACATTCACATAAAATGATTGAACAAGAACAAGAATCGCATGACCTATATTAATTGTAATGTGTTGCATGCATGAATTCTTCAATGAAAGTTTATACTAATTAAATTTCTCAGAAGAACTTATCAAAGATCCCCTTTTTGACATATTCAATCAAATACTATACCACAACCGAATTCCGTTTTGGACCTAGCTACTCAAAACTTTCTAAAAGCTAGTCTACCTAGCTATTTGAAATTATCATTACAAATATAGTACTATAATAATATTTGAAATTGTTTGATAGTAATGTCTAAAGCATACCTAACTAATGTATGAATTGCATAGTAACTCAACTGAGCAAGCAGGTCAAATTAATTATTAATTAAGATTTCCAAGATGATCATGCATGTGGATCTATCGGATAAATACATGTGTCTAATTAGTCATTATTTCCTAGCTAATTGGCTAAAATCCAATACATGCATGTACATTGGTAAACAGCAAATAATATTAAAGTCTTAAAAGTAAAATTGTTGGTGAGATGCTGTTGGGATTTCAACTACTCCTTGTTTGTCCCAAGTTGAATATATAGTGGAAGCATGTAATGTGTGTCTAAATCTAAATCTAATGTAAGAAAACATATATAATAGACTATTTTTATAATCATCATGTGTAGGAATAACTCACGACGCGTATGCAAAAACTCATTACAGTTTGGGTGATTTACACTCAGACCCCCTCAGGTTTGGGTATATTACATGAAACTCCCTCGTTGTTTCAAAAATTATAGGGACATCCCTTTATGTTTGGGTATATTACAAGAAACCCTTCACGGCATTAAAAACAAACGGAATTTGATGATGTCAGCCATAAAAATTTGATTTTTTCAAATTTACCCCTGACTAAATGTACCTACATGGGGTGTCTATGTAATACTATTATACCAAAGTGGGTGTCGATATAATAATATCATACCACATGGGATGTCGATGTAATAATATTATACCACAGGGGTGTCTACGTAATAATATTATACAACATGTGATTTATACAACATCTAACGACCATTTTTAAAAATATGATAGTTGACTACAAGTAACTCCATGAAGTTATTGTAATCTTTTAAATACATCCCATGTGGTATGATATTATTATATAGACACTCCATATGGTATAATATTATTACATAGACACTCCCTGTGAGTATATTTAGCCAAGGGTAAATTTGGAAAAACAATTTTTTTGATGATATCATTAAATTCTGTTTGTTTTTAAAGTCGTAAGGGGTTTTTTGTAATATGCCCAAACCTGAGGGGATGTCCTTGTAATTTTTGAAACATTGAGGGGTTTCTTGTAATATGGCTAAACTTAAGGGGGTGTGAGTGTAAATCACCCTAACTGTTTTTATAAGAATCTGTTCCATTTATTGCATCCGAACAATTAACAAATGGAAGACCTGAGTTGAAATAATTACTATATTTTAATCAAAAATAAAGTCAACGATGGAGAAGGTGGTTGTAATTAACTGCACACTTTTCTTTTATTGGTCAAACTTGATCAAAATTTAATCTAAGTTATGATTGCCTTTTCTGGGCTTATTTCAAGATATATTGAAGATGATCATAAAAAGGAGGTTCCCCTCAAGTTAAACATCTACACACAGTCCAATGCATAATAAAACTCATTTGAGTACACGCTTTCGGTAATACTCATCAAATTAAATGTCGGTATTACTACAATGTTTTGGTAAAAGTTGAATATATAATAATGACCACGAAATATTATATAGTATTTTTCTATCAGACTTTGATGTTATATTTTGGAGTTGTATATATATTTAAATTTATGAACCCACACATACTTATAGGCCGGACGACATGGATTCATCAAGTGATACCAAAAATGTAACACCAAAATGTGATGAGGAGAAGTTGTGTTATCAACATATGATTACTAATATGTAAGAAAAATAAAAAGATGGTACTTGGTCTAGTTCAATAACCGAACCATAATACAGGCATTGCATTAGGTGATACAATCCAATCGGAAAACTCGTAGTGGTTATTGGACCAGAGTTCCATCGATGATTGGTAAGGATCGAGCTCTCAAATTCGGTTAATTTACCGAACCATGCAAACTTCTAAATTTGAATAAGAAATAAGGAAAATGTTGAAGATGGTGACCAACATACAACCTAACTAATATTGCTCACCTAGGAAAGAAAAAACAGTCACTTTATGCAGAGTAAAAACAAAAGAATTTTTTATATATATAAAAAGAAGACTTATAGGAACTATCTAAGAAACCACATAAATAAATTTAAACAAGAAGTAAATTGTTTTGGGCGGCAATTAGTGCCAGCGGTGTGGCTAACCAAATCTGCATGGTCAACCTCCCCCCCCCCCCCCCCCCCCCCATCCCACCCCCCACCTCTTCTATAAATTTCTCTGCATCTGTCCCTTTTCACTTCATAACTTCATCTTCTCATTCATTCACAAACTTATCTTTTCCTTTTGTCAACTCTTTAATTCATCATCCATATCCAAAAAATGACAGCACCACAATTAAAATCAATGGATCTTCCCATGATTCTACTCAGATTAGCAGATTGGTTCTTGTACCAATTCTTGGCAAACTCATGTTACAGAGCTGCAATGAAGGTAAAAAACAATGGCTTCTTCTTCAAAAACCATTCAATAAGATCATCATCAAATCAGTTCCTTTTACACCCAAGCATAACAAAATGCAATCTTTATGGAAGAAAATCTCAAACTATAGTGTGTGATATTAATGGCACTTTATTAAGAACTCACTCCTTCTTCCCATACTTCATGCTTGTTGCATTTGAAGGTGGAAGTATCTTAAGGGCTCTTTTGCTCCTAATCTCCTATCCATTTTTATGGATTTTGGACTATGAACTAAAAATGAGGGTCATGGTTTTCATTACATTTTGTGGGCTTAGATTGAAAGACATGGACAGTGTATCAAGAGCTGTCTTGCCTAAATTTTACCTTGAAAATATGAATTTTCAAGCTTTTGAGGTTTTGGATTCAGCAGGATGTAAAGTGGTTATTACAAGTGTTCCAAGAGTTATGGTTGAAGGATTCTTGAAGGAGTATCTTAGTGTTGATCATGTTAAAGGAACAGAGCTGCATACTTTAGGACACTATTTTACTGGTCTGATTTCAACCTCAGGTTTGGTTGTGAAACACAGAGCTTTAAAGGAGTGTTTTGGTGAAAAAAGACCAGATATTGGTATTGGAACCTCAAGCCTTCATGATCACTTATTAATCTCACTTTGCAAGGTATGCATCAATCTAAGCATTTCATTTTGATTCTTGGATTTCAATTAGGTAAAGGGAAATTGTTTTTCTTGTAAGATTTTCATTTCCTTGTCATTTTACTACATAGTCTTAGCATGTGTTAGGCTCATGGAATTTCAGTGAGTAAAACGATAAGGAATATCAAATGATAAAACATTATTATTCATTTCTTTAGATCAAGAACAATGTTAGATCATTAACCATTCTGTTTTTTCAACAGGAAGCATATGTGATAAGCAAAGAAGAAAGTAAATCAAATCAGATTTCGGTAATGCCAAGAGACAAATATCCAAAGCCATTAGTTTTCCACGATGGTCGTCTTGCGTTTCTCCCGACACCCTTAGCGACTCTGTCCATGTTCATATGGCTTCCTGTCGGAATTCTTCTGGCAATATTCCGAATTCTTGTTGGTATTTGCTTACCTTACAAAATAGCAGTCTTTTTAGCCATGTTAACTGGTGTAAACCTCAAAGTAAAAGGCTCAGCCCCACAAAAATCAGAAAATGGAAAAGGTGTCCTCTATGTTTGTACACACAGAACACTCTTAGATCCTGTTTTCCTAAGTAATTCCCTCTGCAAACCTTTGACTGCAGTTACATACAGTTTGAGTAAGATGTCTGAAATCATAGCACCTATTAAGACAGTTAGGTTAACAAGGGACAGGAAACAAGATGGTGAAACAATGCAGAAACTTTTGAGTGAAGGTGATTTGGTTGTTTGTCCTGAAGGAACTACATGTAGGGAGCCTTATCTTTTGAGGTTTAGTTCTTTGTTTGCTGAATTGGCTGATGAAATTGTGCCTGTGGCTATGAACACAAATGTGACAATGTTTTATGGCACAACTGCAAGTGGTTTTAAGTGTTTGGATCCAATATTTTTCTTGATGAATCCAAGGCCAAGTTATGACGTTCAGATACTTGGGAAATTGCCTAAAGAACTTACATGTGCTGGTGGGAAATCAAGTCATGAAGTTGCTAATTACATACAGAGGAAATTGGGACATGCATTGGGATTTGAGTGTACCACTCTTACAAGAAGGGATAAGTATTTGATGCTTGCAGGGAATGAAGGTGTGGTTGAAGAAAATAAAAAGAAATCATAGTGCTGTTAATACTACCTGGAATGTTTTTTTTTTTTTTTTTAATTCATAAATCTAAGTGATTATGTAGTTACTATTTTTTCTGAGGTACATTATTATCTTTTTTTTTTTTAATTACATTTGGTTAGTTTAATTGATATGTTTCACTTTTTGGTTCTGGCTTAAATTTTAGTGGTAGATGACATTGTTTGATAAGGAATACTACAATCATGAATTCATGTTGGCCCAGTCTTGTACGTACATAGCTAGACTTAAACCGAGTCAAAAGACTCAAAATCGATGTATGATCAAGTTGTGCTATTTGAATGGTCCAAACCTAATCCGATACATAACTCAAACCTCCTAACTAAGAGTAATTGATTTGACACATATCAGAACCAAAACTGATCCATAATAACCCTAGTATGACCGAACCCAGTCAATAAATATATGGTATGGCCTTGTTAAAGTGAGCATTGATTTTGAAGGTGTTAACAGGCAAGCATACAATAAATATTAAATAGTAGCACAAAAAATGGGGCAGGCCACATGAGTACTTATAAGATTAAATAATTACTTTGTCCCTCCCTTTGTTAGGTTGAAAATATAAAGAGAGTGATACCACAGTTTTGAACTAAATACCATGAAACATAACATCTTAAACGGTTACATTACTCAGCAAGAAAAGGCAAAATATATATATATGGACAATATTAAAAAAGAACGAGTGATCATAATAGGAACTAATATAGTTACTCGTACTACTTGTTTACATTTAATTTTGGTCATTTTTGACGTTATGTTACATGGTACTAGATTAGTTGGTGGTGTGCATGTACTTTGCACATTTCCTTTTCCTTAATTAATTAATTTCCTTAAGTGGCAAATTTAGCTCCTTTTATTGCCCCATCCAGTTTGGTTGAGAGAATGGCATTTATTATTATAGTTAAGAGTCACTGTCAAAAAGATGTTTGGTCTAGTGAAATGAATTAGTCCCTTTAATATGACAAAATTCAAACACCAATTCCTTCGGGGAAAGGTGCCATGTAATATACGAGAGAGACCGTATCTTAAATTTAGCCTATAAAATACCATGGGATAAAAGAAAAGGTTTTACTTTCACATGATTATATCATACAATACATGATCTCCACCGATTTGATTTTGGCATCAGTGTAACTATTTTTAATGGGAATAATTCTGGGTTGAAGCGTTTTGGAATGCGTGCATCTGTAATTATATTGTAGGCATGGTGTCTGTATACATGTAATGAATGTTACATTCAATTCGAGCATGCAATGCAAGCTGTATTAATGGAATATGGAATTTAATTCCTAATTCTGATACTGTTGCTGCAACATCGAAGATGCTGTCAATCACAGACAATTTGCTGTGTGCCATTCCCATGGACCTTTATGTTGCATCGACCATTTCTCCTTTTGTCATATTGTGTTGTTGCAACAGGGGTCCAAAAACATAAAATTACACTTCTAAACATATACTAATAACATTGGGATAAAGTTTCTTATGTTTTACATAACATAACACAACGAGTAAGTTGATGCATATAAAAACATCATAGGAGGGTAAAATCAAGACGCGTTTCATAATACAGAATAGATAAGAGTGTCACACATACAAATAGGGTGTTGAATATAAACATTAGTCATCCATCCCTTACTACGATTATTAGTCGGGCCTTACGAGCCGAGTCTTAATGGACTCAAACTCAAATACCATCGGACCTCATGGTTATATGCTCAAACTCAAATACCATCGGTCTACTATAGTTTTCTAGAACAACATGTTAGACTGAACCATAATCTACACATATTTTTAGATCATAAAAGAGTTTTTTGCACTTTGCACCCTCAAAATATGGAAAATAGGCACTTTGAACCCCCGAAACTTAGATTTAGCACTTTGCACTCTCGAAATATGAAAAATATTGCAGCACTTTGCACCCTCGTTTATTTTCAAACAAAAATTCAAGGGCAAAATAGGTAATTCAATAGTATTGGCACTTTGCACCCTCAAAACTTGAGAATTTCAAACTTTGTACCCCAAAAATAAAATTAGCGCTTAACACCCTCTAATTAAGTACAAATCAGCAACTTTCACCCCTGAAACACAATAAATGGGCACTTTCCACCCCAAAACACAAAATTAACACTTAACACCCTCAAATTTAAAAAACCCAAACCCCTCGTTTTTTTCGTCAAACTTGACTATCGGAGTGAAAAAATTCTAAGACAAAATAGGTAATTCATTTTTTTACTTAAATTTCGAAAAATATAATTATAAATACTTGAATACTCATTTCTCTTTCCATCTTTCTTTTCAACAATATAACCGTAACTAACTAAATAAAGTACAAGTAAACTTCTCAAAGACTCATTGTCTACTTCAACATATCAAAGACCCATAAATAATTACCTATTTTGCCTTAAAAAAATTTCACCTTAATGGTCAACTTTGCCGGAAAAAATGAGGGGTTTTAGTTTTTTTTTTTTTAATTTGAGGGTGTTAAGTGTAAATTTTGTAGGGGTGCTAAGTGTCTATTTATTGTGTTTCGGGGTACAAGTTGTTAATTTACTCTTAATTAGGGAGTGTTAAGTGCTAATTTTATTTTACGGGGGCAAAGTACCAAAGATTTTACGATAGAATTACCTATTTTGCCCTTGAGTTTTTGCTTGAAAATAAAAGAGGGTGCAAAGTACCCATTTTTCATGTTTAGGGAGTGCAAAGTGCAAAAAAATCCATCATAAAATTCCAAAATTGTACTACTTTCTTAACAAAGCACTCCCTTCCCAACTATCGACCAAACTCAAAATCAAAATAAAGTTAAACATGTTGCACATTATCTAACACAAAATTCTCAATTAGCCCTTCACATTTTCTTCAAAATCCAAATTACTTTTCGGTGTTATACTTTTCTACTTTTTAGATCTTTGCTATTTTGAGCCCATGAGCAGGCCGATGAATAACAAATTAGTAGTTTCTGGGCTTGATAGCCCAAAATTAATTTCTAATCAACATATTAATCATATGGAGCAGCAGCAGTAGCACTTGATTCCGGGGGCTACTACAGAGGTAATAAAAATTGGGCGATGCTTTAGGTACGCGAATTTGATTCTTAAAATTTTTCCATCATAAATTTATGAACTGCAAATATGTTCATCTCTAGACAAAAGAATCTTGAAAATTGAAGTAATGGTAAACAGATTATTCAGTTATCTTCTTCATGCCCAAGGTAAGGCATCATTTTTAATATTCAATCATACAGAGCCTAGGCTTTATTCGTTTTTTGCTACTTTTTTTCTTTCTTTCTTTTTCTAGTTCTACTTCTACCCTTTATTATTATTTCATTTCGATTCCAATCTGGTACTCTTTAAAAGAAACTGTCAGTCAAAGTTCATCTATAGAAGAATCCCCTTTTTCCCAAATAAAAGTACCAGAAAGAAAAGAAGTAGAACCAAAACAGAGCACAAATTCACACATTTCCTTTAGGTAGCTTCACCACAAAGATGTAAGTTTCGCACATGATTGAAAAAGAGCACAAATTAGTATATACGGCTATTTGGGTACTACTCAAATTCTACAATTTTTTGTATTAAAAAACTTAAATATTATTTGCAGAGCCAAAGAAGAGATATTAGTATTAAGATATAGTGAAAATAAGGGATACTACTACTTGGCTTGGTAGCTGCAGAAGTAGAGGGAGTAATTGGTCGACCTGCTCCGAAAACTCGGGATCCACTTGAATTTGTTATGTTTAACAATGATGAACTCGTGCTGCACATTTAAACACCAATACATAAGATGTTCTTTCGCTATTCAAAAGAATCTTAGTAGTAAAACTAATAAAATTCACTCACCTTGTTGATGGATATTGACATGTACCATAACCTGCACATTAAAAACCAATATCAAGAACATATACACCATTTGAAGAATTAAAATTTTCTTACTTGGGTTAGTGCTAGTTGTAACTGCAGTGCCACCAAAATTACAGCTAGTTGGGATTGGATTCTTCTGATAAAAACTGTTGAATGCGTAAGAGGCGTGATCACGAAGTGTGATCGGGTTAAAACAGCTGCCGCCTGGCTGTATGGGCGAGCAATCGGCCCCACCGTGGCCACACGCGTAGTCTAGTGCTATTTGCAATGCGTTTTGTGACACGGATTTGCTAGCTACACACCAGCTAGCGGTGGATGAAGATGAGGAGTTTGTTGATAATGGTGTCATTACTGGATTTGCAGGGTTCATGACTGTAGGTGTGTTTGGGTCAGATTCTGTTGGATTCAAGACAGGATTAGTTGTAATTGTTGTCATTGGGTTTGTAACATCCATTTGTTTGGTTGAAATTGAGAGGGAGTCTTTGACAATAGATCCTGAAAGCAAAACAAACCAAGTAGCTAGAAATTAAGGTTATATGTGAAAAAGATCGATGTTAATACTTACTGCAAAACAACATATGAAGATAGATAGGAGGAAATCATCACCTGAAAAGAGTAGAAAAGCAAACAAATGAATGAAGAATTGGGAATGATTAATAGTAACTGTTGTTCCCATTCTTCATAAGTTTGTAATTAGTTGGAGTACTTTTTTGTTTTGTTTTGTTTCTGGTCCTGTGATCTTGGTCAGGTTTCTGGATGTGGTTTGAGTTACTAATTAATTTGAAAGAGAGAAAATATAGTAGTACTATATGATAAAGAAGTATGTATGTATGTATGTCCCAATATTCAATTCAAAGAAACATGCATGATTACACTTTGAAAAGAAAGGATTTTGTGTCGTCCGTCCATGTCCATGATATATAGGAGTAATTGATAATATAAGAGAGGAGGGAGTATATATTATGTGTAAATGGATGAGTGAGGTAAAGAAAAAGGTAAGGTGGTGTAGAGTAGAAAATAGTAGGGTAGAGGTGCTGTTTGTTTGGCTGGTGGGGTTGAAGTAATTGATGATGGTAATGATGCTGATGATGATATTTGCAGTTCCACTTTCTGCTGCTTTATTACAACACCCCACTTTTCCATTTGAAGAGCCAAACCTACTACTACTACTTCTACTTACTTATTAGAAGAAACAACCAAAAATTATACTACTAATTTAGTTTTCTCTTAACTAGTACTTTTTTTTTATACAAAAAACTTTGGGTGGGTTCGGCTCCGGTCGCCACCACAGGCCAGGGCATGCCTCAGGGACCAAAGGTCGCTTACAGAGGTTCTCTTAACTAGTACTAGTAGTAGTAGTGGAACTCAAACCACTTGGCTTTTTCTCAAACAATTCTTAGTTTCAAGGCCTATTGTTTGGATTCCCTCAAATCTTTAGGACTTACAGGGTCTATTTGGATGGGTTTTGGCTCGGTTTCGCGGGTCTCGGTTTAAAAAAATTGGTTTGGGTGATTTCGATGAAACCTTTGAGATTTCATTTGGATGAGTTTTGATTCTTGGGTTTTGTGGTTTGAATAAGTTGAAATCCACTTGGATTGGGTTTGGATGTTGGGTTTTGTGGTTTGAATAAGTTGAAATATATATATATATATATATATATATATATATATATATATATATATATATATATATATATATATATATATTTGCATTGAACTCGAACCTAAAACCTATAAAATCTTCAAGTTGGACAAAGCATCATCGTTTGTGTGGAATTGAAATAGTAGTATTTCCTTTTTCTTTATATTGGACTGTTTGGGTAGTTAAGTCATAATAATAACATATAAGTGATCTTGACTACCAACTCCAAAGTGCTTCCTAACCAACGGAACCCCATCTCACCTTTAATATACACAAATTTCTCCTTTTCATTTTATGGACCTAACTATCTATCATGTCAAATTTTGCCTTTAAGGTTGGATGTGTGACCAATTAATTATCTAGGATTGATATATATATATATATATATATATATATATATATATATATATATATATATATATATATATATATATAACAATCCACTTATCTAATTAGGCATGAATTGATCTCGATCGACTATTACATTTTTTTTCAATTTATATATTCTTAAATACTACTTCTTAAGTTTTGAAATTTAAATCTTCTTCATTTTTACCTCAACTGCATGTCACTGTCTCACATGGTTCTTCAAAATCCTATGTTTCATTTGATTCTTTCTTCGTCCAAATCAAATTTTAATTTTAATAATCCATTTCTCATTTTTCTTTTGAGAAAAAAAATACATCTCTCGTTTAAATATAGTTAAGTCTCAATTCTAAACCAAAAAAACAAAAATATCAAAACAAAAGATAAAGTAAAAAGGAAAAGTATGTCGTATAGATCCAATTATTTCATTAATTAATCAAATATGCTGGATAAAAAAGCAATAATTGCGGTTTGCCCTTATACCCTGAAAGTCAAACTCACTCGTTGGTAAAGATTATCTTTAATGTTTAAAGTAGCCGTGGATCTTCCCAAATCATAGTAATTCCTAACCGAATATGAACTTTTTTGACCATTTGTTGTCCAAAATTCTACAAGCCACTTGGATAGTACATATTTTATGCATCTGATTTGCTTCTTTTATAGCCAGAATAAAGTCAATTATCGAGTGTTGCGCCAATTGTTAAAATTATTTAATATAGTTAAAGGGCAAAAAAACAACTTACTCATATTTTGGGAAATTTGTGCAAACCCCATATATTTTTTTTTTCCCCAAGGAATCATATTGTGTTTTACCAAATCTTGCAAGGAAATCTTTTTGGCAAAATTTTAAAAATTGTCCTGCAATTTTGATTTTTTTTTTTCAAAATAGTCCTATAACTATAATGAATACAAATTTAAACTTTCACCCAATTTTAACAAGTTCCGTCCTCTATTTATCGATAAGTTTCAATTTTTGTCTTGCAATAACAAATTTGATCCAATTATTAGATGGACGAAAATTTGTAAATGTGACAATGTTTTATGGCACAACTGCCAGTGGTTTTAAGTGTCTGGATCCAATATTTTTCTTGATGAATCCAAGGCCAAGTTATGACGTTCAGATACTTGGGAAATTGCCTAAAGAACTTACATGTGCTGGTGGGAAATAAAGTCATGAAGTTGCTAATTACATACAGAGGAAATTGGGACATGCATTGGGATTTGAGTGTACCACTCTTACAAGAAGGGATAAGTATTTGATGCTTGCAGGGAATGAAGGTGTGGTTGAAGAAAATAAAAAGAAATCAAAGTGCTGTTAATACTTAATACTACCTTAGAGATGCATACGCATAATATGGCATGACATTGAACGATGCTCCTAATTTTAATGTGGTCTTTTCAAATCTAGTGTTACCTATCTTACAAGGGATAGTAAATATGTCTGGATCTTTGCACTTTGCAGGTTTTTTTTTTTTTTTTTAATAATTGCAGAAACGTTCTCCTACTTTCACCTTTTCATTTCCTTAAGTCTTTGTTTTATTTTGATTGTGCACAGTTCTTTTAGAAATTTAGAATAACTAGGTACTTGTTTAATAGCATCTAAAAGTGGAATATTTACCTTGCATTTACGAAAAGTCTCATACAAATCTTTATTTTGTTCATCTTTCCTGGATTCTGCTAATGCTTGAGGAAAAGGGGGTGTTGGTTTATAATCAGAGAGATCAATGAAATTAAACAATTCAAACACAAGCGGTTGGATTTAATTTAGTCGATTTATCTTCTTAAGATTAACAAAGCAACAAATTATTGAATCTTAGATGCTTCACAAAATTAGATGGATCAAACAATTACGGATTTGATATCTAATGAAGCAATAGATTGAAAAGAATAATATACTAGTAGGCCTCCTAGCAATTAAACAAAACAACTGCATTAATTAATGCAGAAGAGCAATTGATATTCAAAATATAAATCAATTAATGCAGAAGAGCAATTGATATTCAAAATATAAATCGTATAATAAAACTAATTAGATCTCACAGTTTTTTTTGTTTCCGAAGCTTTAGTTTTCTTCGACCAATAACAAAGATTTAGCCATGTAAGGCCATTAATAACTCTAAGTAGAAGTGGGAGATATTTCATCCTTCCAAATTCGTTCATCAAGGATTGCCCCAATAACAAGTCTATTAGATTAGATATTTAGGTTTTTTTTTTCTTGTTTGTCATTTTCAACCAAATTTTCATCAACTTCGTTAGTGTTCACCAATTTCACCCGAATTTTTATTGATTTCACATGTTTCAATGATTATATTTTATCTATTTAACCATTTTCCACGAATTTCACCCATTTTTCATAAAAAGAATTATATAGAGGCTATGCATGTCTTGAAATTATTGAATATTATTCATAATTTATATTCTAGCCGAAGTAAAATTACATTATTAGCTAAGTTATAAGTAATTTTTATTCTTTTATAGTAAGATTCGATTCAATTTTAATTTTTTTTTATAACATTATGATATTTAAGAGGATTTCATTTTAAATATTTATATTTAGAGTGTTTATGACTTATGTTGTACTAAATCTTTAAATTAACATTTTCTTACTTAAAATTTTTTTGATGCTAAAATATAATAATTTATATATATATATATTAGGGGCTATTTAAAATGACAGTATTTTCTTAAGATTAAAATTACAAAAATTCATATAAAAGAGAATTTATAAATTTTAGAAGTTTATGTATTTGATAAATATAATAAGACTTCATGTCTATATATACCTCTTCAATTACTTTTTTTTTTTTTTATATATTTAGCACTTAATTTAATATCACTTTACAATTTAAATAAGGGTATTTTAGTCTTCACAAAAAAATTAAGAAATATTTATGATTTTATAATAGTAGAGAAAAATGAAATTGCTAATCTGAAATTTTATGTGAAAGTGACATAAATCTAAATGAATGACAACTCATTAAAATTAATTCAGAAAATTTTGTTTGTTCAAATTTTTTGGAAGAAATGTTATAACACATCTTATCAATTTAAATTTTGATTAGATATAGTTCTTTGGCAAGTACGAATAATGAGGATATTTCCATTAAGATTTTTAGTATTATCGGACATTTGGTATACAATCAAAATACAAAAAAGATAATTACTAAGTACTCATAAAATTAGTCACCTTAAAACTAACATTTTTTTTCTTTTAATAATACTAGAAAGGTACACGTGCGTTGCACGTGATTAACTAATTTTATATATTAATTCCATCATATATGTCACATTTGATCATATTATCTTGTAATTGAAATACATAATTAAATTTATTTAATATATTTCGAAGTAAAGTTGAGATCATAATTAACTAATACCAACCTTGAAAAAAAAAAACTATAATTACCAAGTATTCTTTATCCTAAAACTACTTGTCTATATACTATTATTCTAATAGTACCATTTGAATGATCAAAAACATCAATTTTTATCTTTTTTGACCTTGATATTTCCAAATGATATCTTCTCATTCGATTTGACCTTATTATTTTTCCTTTTTGTCATTAATGTACTAAGTGTCTCTTCGTCACTCAAAATTTCAATAGGGATGAAGTCTTCTTTGACCTTCTTTGTGATTCGCCTTTTTTTTCTTTCAGTAGTTTCTACATCAATTATAACCTTCTTTCCATTGATGTCCTTTGTTGTTTCATCGTCATCTTGAGCTTCGTTTGGAATTTCAGTGGAGATGTAGTCAAACTTTTTCTTTTTTGTGATTCGTCTTTTCTTTTTTTTCAGTAGTATTCGTCTTTTCTTTTTTTCAGTAGATTGTACATCTTTTAGAACCTTTTTTACATTGGTGTCCTTTGTAGTGTCATCACCATCTTGAGCTTCCATTGAAATTTCAGTGGGAATGTAGTCTTCCTAATTATTTTTTGTGATTCGCTTTTTCTTTCCTACAGTATTTTTTCGACTGATCACAACTTCTTTTGCATTGATGGCATTTGGTATATCATCGTCAGTTGCCTCACTTGTCTCTTGATGGTCACACGTCGCTCTATAATCTGTAGTTTCTGTTTCATGCAATGTTGGTTGCATCTTTTCTATTGCATCAGCTACAAAATTAAGTTGTCCGTTTGTTGTTTGTATTTTTGATGGGTTAACCATAAAAATATATTCTTCTTCAGAATGCAAGCTTAATCTCTTGTAATAATTTGATTTATCTTCTCCCTTAACAAAATATTAACACATTATTAATTTATGAATATTACATATTTCAGGAAAATAACTGATTTTAAATAATATGTATATATATAGAAGTTAAGACAAAGTACCTCATCGATGGATCTTATGTATTCTTCGGGAGGACATCCAATATATAATATAGCGGCATCCTCAAACAATGTGATTCGAACATTGTCATCTCCTTGTACGACATTTAGAACCACCATATATCTGTAATTAATTAATTAGCATAATAAATTATATTATATATATATATTATAAGAAATAACATTTGCTATATACAGTAAATATAGGTAGATGTGTTATACCTTGGTGTTGATTCTATTTCTTCATTGATGCACCTTTTGCAAATTATGTTATCTTCAACTTTGAAAACTGAAGAATAACATTTATCGCACGAATCATAGCACAATGATGATATATTTTCGACCTTGTCAACCATTCCCTTAAAAGAGAAATACTCATCCTGCAAAAAAAAGTATATTTAACATTAAACTTGTTTTGCTAATATAACATAGAAGGAAGTTGTTATAGGTAAAAAAAAATACCGTAGGATGTGAATCAATGTCATGTAATATATCTTTCAAAGTTACTTCCATTGCATTTTTTATTCTCCGTTTCATTGTGAGTTGTTGTATTTTCAAAGGATCACGTGGCATACGTAACCTGCATAATTGAAAAGTATATGTATTTTTAATTCTTAATATTAAATTAATGTATAATGTATTTTCTAGTTCATTTACCATTTATGCATGTCTATATCTTCTTCAGACGATGGATTTATTTGCATTATTGATGCTGATGTTGTTTGCAACTGCACCTCACCTAAACCAAATATATAGATTAGAGTATAATATTAATTAAATAGAATAGAATAATACTATAAACAGCATATGATAAAAAAAATTACCTAAGTATTTTTTTGCTGTGACTTTTGCAATGGTAACTATTGGTCTTTTCTCGATAAATTGTTGAAGTTCATTTCCTTCATGTATTGCCATATCTTCCCAAAGAGTAACCACCAAAGGTTGATATCTAAATATAAAAGTATTAATTGTGTATATAAATTTTTATATTTTTTCTAATAATTATTTTTATGAAACAATTTGAATAGAAAAATTGATAACAACTATTGTACGATATAATTGACTATTATCAATCAAATAATAAAATTATAGATGCATCTCATTATCCACATAGACATGATACTGAGAAACACAATTCTTTAGAAAATCAATCATGTGTGTCACACAGTGGTTCCAACCAGTTAGCTCTCCCAAGCACTTTACAAATCTATCAAGACGATGATCCAGAAATATCTCCTCAATATCTGAACCAACTTTCAGTATATAATTATTCCCAAATATTAGAATATCACCTAGAGGAGAAGACTGAAAAACCCTTCCCAAGTTCAGCTTCGTACGAATCTTTCATATATATGTATATATTCAAAATAGCTATTGTCCTAATTTTGATAAAATATAATAAATACAAAATTGTATCGTGATATGAAACTTACTCTTCGTCGATAATTGTTATTTCCCTCACATGTTTTGGTGCTCCCTTAGAAGGTGTCGTCATTCTGATTTGTTTGATTTTAGTGACAAGTTCACAAACATCTATATATACAAATATATAAAAAAATTATTTTTAAAAATAAGTATTGTGAAAAAAATGATATAATTTATTTTAAAAAATTAAAGATACCAATTGCTTCCTTGTCGTGAATATCAAGATTAATGCTTTTAAAATACATGAATTTGTAGCAGACTTTGGTAGTAAGAATGAGTTCTGAAGCTAATAGTTGGATATCATCATTAAATATAACTATTCTGATTCTTGTTCCATAAAAAAAAAAAAAAAAAAAAAGAAATTTTCTTTAAGTTGAATAATATAATATTGAATAGAAGACATTAACCCATTCCTCATAAAGAGATCGACTTCAAAAGTAAATAAATAATCTTAATTATTGCAGCAGCAAACTTCATTAATCTAATCAAATCTGGAATATGGATTTTTTTTTTCAGACACGGGTTGCTGTTTCGAACATATATAGCGGATCAAGAATTCAACAATTACATATTCCAGCAAGAAGAGAAATTGGTGCTGCATTCATGAACTTAATTATTTGCAATTTAATTAATACTTACTTCGTCGTCCATCATTATCATCTTCTTAAATCTATAGAAGAATTTGCTCCACATCTTGTCTCAATTCCTATTCGTAAAGTCTTTAATCGAATTGTCCATGTTTTTTGATTCACCTCTAAAGAGTTGATGGAATCATTCGTCATCATAGTTTGTCTTCTGTATTATAAATCATGAATTAAAATATATGTGTAAACAAAAAATAGAAAATTCAAATAAAAACCGTATAATTTTGTACCTGATAAAAACAAATATAACGTGATACTCTATAAACTGCTACTGAGAATTTTTATTATATAAACAAAACAAATATTGTCTTATTTATATTGAATGAATGAATAAGGCCACTTGTGAAATTAGAAGTATATTATATTTCAAATAGGATTAGTAGGAATAATAAGGCCACTTGTGAAATTAGAAGTATTTTAAATAGGATTAGTAGGAATAAGGCCACTTGTGAAATTAGACGTATATTACATTTCAAATAGGATTAGAAGTGTTTTATTAAAGATTCTCCATTAGTTTGTGAGTCTTAGTAAACATTAAATCGAAATAGGAAACTTAATAATATAATATTTTACGAAAATCATACCAGAAGGTTTAAGTTTGTAGTTATCTCAGATAATTAAACGGGATTCCAGATAGTAAATTGATTCCTTAATCCTATCTAAAACTTTTGGGCAGTAACTCAAAAGTGCCATTAGATTTAAGAATGAGAAAACGTGGTAACAAATTCAATTTGATATTCATGTATTTAAATGTGAAAATGCATAAAAATCATATATTTTATTCCTCTGGCGTAGAATCTCATTTAACGATATTAATGGGATATTGAATTTCTATGAATGTTTTCTATTATTTCAAAAAATAATTTAATTTATTATTTTTGAAAAGTTAATGTCAATTTACCTCCCTATAAAATACATATTATTCATTTTACCCCTCTGTGATTTGAAAATGTGCATTTACCTCCTCCCCTTCCCTCTTACATGAAATATGTTAAACTTATATTCCATGTGGAAAAATATTTCACACTTAAACTCTCTCTTTTATAAAATGTATTACACTAACACTTTTTCGGCTAAATTATACTGAATTTTTTTTATAGTTTTAATGTGAAATTGCCTTTGTAAAATGCATAATGTTCAATTTACTCCAATGTGACTTCAAAAAGAGCATTCCTAATCCAAATTGTTGATCATTATTAATTACACCGATCAATTTTATAGTGTTAAAAAAATAAAATTTTCGACAATAATTAAAAATTTTAGACGATAAGGAATGATATTCATGAATGTGACACAATAAATAACATATTTGTCGAACTTTCACAATAAATGTTCAATTTTAAAATGCATCAACTCTGTAGGGCCAAAATTGAAATTTTGCCCCCATTATTCACACCAAATATCGCCCTGGATAAAAACTTTTTGTACTGTACTTTCATCATTCTAACACCTAGGAAAAAAAAAAAAAAAAATCCTAGAAAAAATTGCCAAAATCTTTCCTTTTGGGCCTTATCTTCACTTCAACACAAAATTTGCCATCATATTCAAAAACCCAATTCTTTCTAACTTAGTAAAAATGGCACTCACTTTATACACATCAGCCGCTTATTTCTCAATCTCTAGTTTATCTCTTTCAAAAAATTTCTTCATCCATTAAAACCAATTTTGAAATATATGAGGGCCTCCCTTTTTCGCCTATGAACCACATTCAAGAAAATAAGACTAATATAAACACAACACAAAAAAGTATTTACAACATTCATAGATTATGAAACAAACCTTGAATGATTTTTTGAATAGTTTCGTAATAGTGTTGATTTTGTTCATTAATCGTCCATTGATTGTTCCTGGTAATCTTAGATCTCTTAACTTTTTCAATATACTTTTGTTTCTCTAGAGGATTTCGGCTAGCATACTTTCTTTTCATTTGATCCAAATTTCGTTGTCGTAATACATCTGTCGTACACAAAATATAAAATAGATTATCAAGAGGCATAGTTTAAATTTTTTTGAAAACTAAAACTTGACTTTATTATATGTAATAACAAACCTGAATTTGTATGTAATAGCTGATGCATCACCATTGTTAACTTTTTTTGTGCAAACCCCGATTTGTAAGTTGTTTTAAGCTAGAAGGACCCTTGTTTGTTCACAAATTTTGGACGGATAATGTCATATTAATTAGAGAGTAGTTTATTATAAGACAATTTATTGATCTCTTCAAAGTTTTGCAGTCCAAACGTGAAAGGGACTTTATGTTGGATTAAATATACTAAATGATTTTTATGTTGGATATGGACTTTGGAATTTTGATGGGGAAAGGATCCCTTAAATATACTAAATAGTTTTTATATTGGATATGGACTTTGAAATTTTGTATCTTTCAAGTAGTAGTGTTTATGTACAAGTAAGAGTCTTCAAGTTATTTTTTATTTTACTACAAAAAATTCATAGGGGTATATTAGTCTTCACAAAAATATCAAGAAACTCTATTTTCTGAACTCGTACTTTTATTTGTATATAGAATATTAAAACACAACGACTTTCTTATTTCACATTGCACCGCTCTCTGCTCTTCTATCTTCTTTTCAACAAGAAATGGTATCAAACTTTCACATATCTTAAAAATGAAAAGGAAAATGTCAATATTTTTCAAATTCTGAGTACTTGTCCTTAAAAAAGAGAAGGAAAATATTATATTTTGAACAATGAATGAAAACACGGTGAATGAGTTCAACTCGTACCCATTTCCCTGTTTCTATTTTTTACTTGTTCTTACGTATAACTTATTTCAACTGAATCAACTCTCACCTATTTCTCTGTTTCTATCTTTACAAGGTGAATGAGTTCTATATACTGGTATACACACACCAGATGTTTGATGAAATGTCTGTGACAAGTCATCAGATTAATTTGATATAATTCGACTCTTCGACTGATTGTTTGATTTTTCATGGATGGAGAGCTCACTCTATTACGGGTTTTCTAATTGCAATGGTATTACAAGATTTTCAAATGGAATTGTATTTGCTGCAGGAGGTAATAATAACAAGAAACCTAACCACAGAAAGCTAAAAATACCCAAGAACCTCCGTTACCCACGTCGGACCCAAATCCCACCCGACTTCCACCCGGTACTTCATCCTGAGAAAGAATCAATTCAACAAGAAATCCCTTTTAGTGATTCCGAAATTGATTCTGATGATGATATGGATGATTCAAATGTCGTATGGGATGCTGATGAGATTGAAGCCATTTCATCTCTTTTTCAAGGAAGGGTACCTCAAAAACCAGGCAAATTAAACAGGGAAAGGCCTTTACCCATCCCTCTCCCTCACAAAATCCGACCTTTAGGACTTCCCACTCCCAAAAAACTCAACAGGACACATCTATCCGTTTCTTTAAGGCAGCCGATATCGAATCAGATTTTCAAGAACCCAACCTTCTTGATTAGCTTAGCTAGGGAAATCAAAAGCCTTCCTCCAAAGGAAAATGTGTCCAAAGTTCTGAACCAGTGGGCTCAGTTTCTACGAAAAGGGTCGTTGTCAATGACCATTCGTGAGTTGGGCCACATGGGTCTTCCAGATCGGGCTCTACACGTCTTTTGTTGGGCTCAGAGCCAGCCCAATTTGTTCCCGGACGATCGTACCCTTGCTTCAACTATCGAGGTCTTGGCTAGAGCACATGAGTTGAAGATGCCATTTGACTTGGATAAGTTCATTAGCTTGGCGAGTAGGAGCGTTTACGAGGCAATGGTTAAAGGTTTCATTAAAGGAGGAAATTTAAGACTTGCTTGGAAGCTTCTCACAGCCGCCACAGATGTTAAAAGAATGTTGGACACTGGCGTGTATGCTAAGTTGATATTAGAACTCGGGAAAAATCCTGATAAAAGAATGCTCGTTTTTCCTTTATTGGAGGAGCTTGGGAAAAGAGAGGATCTTATGTTGACTCAACCGGACTGCACTGCTGTGATGAAAGTTTGTGTAAGGTTAGGGAAGTTTGATATTGTGGAGGCATTGTATGATTGGTTCAAAAAGTCTGGTAGAAATCCAAGTGTAGTAATGTACACTACTCTTGTGCATAGTCGGTATATGGAGAATAGATATAGGGATGCAATGGCTATTGTTTGGGAAATGGAGGCTTTGAATTGCACGCTTGATCTTCCATCTTATCGTGTGATGATAAAGCTTTTTGTTGCTTTGAAGGATCTCTCGAGAGCTGCTAGATATTTTTCTAAGCTTAAGGAATTTGGTTTTGCTCCGACTTATGATATTTACAGGGATGTGATTAGAGTTTATATGGCTTCTGGTAGGATAGCTAAGTGTAAAGAAATCTGTCAGGAGGCTGAGATGGCTGGATTCGTGTTGGATGAACAAACAAGGTTGCAGTTGCTACAATTATGATGACGAATCTCATCCCGGTAAATATTGAGTTAAATTCTAAATATGTGTACTGTGCTACTTTTATTTATTGATTATTTATGAAAGTTAATAGTGTAATTATCGCCTACTTCTAAATGAATAGAGGTGTTTCAAAAATTTTTTTTTTTTTTTTTTGTTTTTTTTTGCTAGAACTTCCATTAGACGCTATAAAACTTGAATATACAAAGTTGGAGAAGAATAAGTTACAGCACAATTAAAGCATTGCCATCTAGAACAAAAGAAAGAAACTCATGACAAAGGCAATCACTCAAATCAAACAACACAAAGAAAATATATATCCACGACGCATAAGCAGAATGCATGAAAGACCTCATCGCATAGCTGTCTTATTCGAAGCGTGCATCGAGAATTCGAGATACGCAGGCTCTTCTTCTTCGGGCTTCCATCTTTCTCAACCAGAAACCTCACTACAATAATGGGGCACACACAGTGATGCACGCACTAATCCCTTTAATTACTACTCCCTTTGGGTGACGTAGATGCCATTCATTTTCTCTGATACTTATTTAATTGAAGTTAGATTTGTTTCTTGTACGTACCATTATAATTTCCGTCAATGATAACATAACAAGTTTTACCATTTAATGATAGCTAGTGTTACGGCTACGGGTAAGTAAAGAATAAAAGTGAAGAATGGCCACGTACTAATGAAGATAATTAAAGATTCTTAAATGATAATAAGTTGCTAGGTAATCAAATATTCTATACGTGAGCACAAGTTGTTCCTTCTAAGTTCTAAACATACAAGCAAAGCAAAGAATAAAACAATATTATAAATTCTCATTAGCTACATACAATTTGTTTTGCACCCTAGAGCTCTCTTATAAACACACTCTCTTTAATTAATCCCTCCAAACACACTCAAATTAATTTGAAAAAAAAAAAAAAAAGAATGGCAGACACCGTAATCAGTACCACAGTGCAAGTTATGGTGGAGAAACTACTTGCAGTTGCAGCTGAAGAGTTAAGTCTTGTGCGGGGTTTCAAGAATGAACTCCAACGTCTCAGAGAATCATTGGCCATGATTCGAGCTTTATTACACGATGCGGAAAGTCGGCAAGTGAAAGAAGAATCAGTGAGGTTGTGGCTGAAGAAGCTTGAAGATGTTGCCTATGACGCTGACAACTTGTTAGATGAGTTTCAATATGAGAAGATTCGCCGTAAGGTAGTAATTAACAATCAAATGAAGCGAAAGGTACTCAACTTCTTCTCCTTATCCAATCCATTAGCATTTCGTTTCAAAATGGCCCATAAAATCAAGGAGGTAAATGAAAATTTTATAAAAATTAAAGAAGAAGCAAATGAACTTAGATTTCTTGAGAGAATTGTGGATTCTTCTTTTTCTTTGCCTCATATCATTGAAACCGACTCCATAAGTCATGATCCAATTTTTGTTGGAAGAGAAGGTGATAAATCAAAAATAATAGATATGCTTGTTAAGCCGAGCAATGAAGTCATTTCAGTCATTCCCATTGTTGGTATGGGAGGACTCGGGAAGACAACTTTAGCTCGAAACATCTTTAATGACCAACAAATTAGCAATAAATTTGATGAAAAGATTTGGATTTGCGTATCAGAAAATTTTGACACCACTAGGCTTTTGAAAAATATTCTCGATTTATTGGAGAAAGATAATCACGCTGAGAGCAGAGAAGCTATTGTGAAATCGCTTCAATATAAATTAAAGAACAAAAAATATTTACTAGTTCTTGATGATTTGTGGAATGAGGAAAGAGAATATTGGGATGATTTCCAAAAGTCCCTAACTGGGATCAATCCCAATATAGGAAATTTTATTCTTGTGACTACTCGAAGTAAAAAGGTAGCATCAATTGTGAAGCCAGGGCTTGGTAATTTTGAATTGGATAATTTATCAGATAATTTGTGTTGGTCCATAATAGAAATGAAGGCGTTCTCTGGAGGAGAAGCGCCTGAGGAATTTAAAACAATTGGAAAAGAGATTGCAATTAAGTGCAGTGGTCTTCCATTAGCAGCAAACATGTTAGGGGGATTGTTACAAGGAAAGGGAAGGGGTGAATGGACTTCAATACTTGAGAGTGAGTTTTCAGATCAAAACGGAAATGAAAGTTGTGTGATGCAAGTATTGAAAGTCAGTTTCGATCGTTTGCCCTCGATATTTCTTAAAAAATGTTTTACATATTGCTCCATCTTTTCCAAGGATGAGGAAATAAAGAGAGAACGATTGATCCAGCTTTGGATGGCTGAAGGGTTTCTTTTAGAAAATGATCAAAATGATATGGAAAGCCTAGGCAATAGAGTATTTGAAACTTTGTTGAACCATTCTTTCTTTCAAGAGGCAGTTAGGGATAAGTATGGCGACATGGTGCATTGTAAGATGCATGATCTTGTACATGACTTGGCATGTCTTGTTTCAAAGACAAGAAATTCAAATGTTGGAAGTCACGTTGCACGTAAAAGTTCTGAAGTAAGATATCTGGTGATGGATTCACTTAGTGAAGAAGCACATGAAAACATTAAAGATGAAGCAATTAATTTTCGGACTTTAGTTTTGGGAAGCAATGTGCCAAACACTGTGCTACATGACTTCAGACGCTTGCATACTCTAGTTCTACGAACGGAAAGTATAACAGAGTTGTCAGCTTCAGTTGGCAAGCTTATCCAATTAAGATTCCTTGATGTATCTCATACTAAGATTGAAGCTTTACCAAATTCTGTTTGTAAGCTTTTCCATTTGCAGACATTCAGAGCTGATGAATGCTCTGACCTACATACACTTCCACACGAATTCCAACAATTAGTTAGCTTGAGACATCTTCTTATGAATCATTTTATGACCGAAATGCCACCTGGAATTGGAAAGTTAACTTCTCTTCGAACATTAAGGTCTTTTACAGTAGGTGTTAAGAAGGGCTGGAGAATTGAAGAACTAGGAAGTTTGAAAAATCTCAAGGGAAAACTCACCATACGCAATCTTGAATTGGTGAATGATAAAGAAGAATCTGCGAGAGCAAAGTTGATTGAAAAGCCAAATGTATACGAGCTTGAGCTTTGTTGGATCCGGCGGCGAAGGGAAGAAGGCGACAACAATGATGAGGAAGTCTTAGACGGCCTCCAACCTCATCAACTCATAAAAGGCTTAACCATACAAAATTTCAGCGGTGATCACTTTCCATCATGGACTATGAAGATGAATGTCAAGGGTGAGGTAAGACTCAACCATTTAATCCATATCAAATTGACTGACTGTAGGAGATGCCAAGAAATTCCAACACTCGGTCACTTAACACTACTTGAGATCTTGGAATTGGAAGGTCTAAGTAAAATAAAAAGAATAGGGCCTTCATTCTATCATTCTAAGGATTGCTACGAGTGTACCATTGGCAGCCACAAATTGTTTCCAGCGCTTAAAACATTCTTTTTGAAAAAAATGTTTGAACTTGTGGAATGGGTTGAAGCGGAGGACAAGACCACAACATTTTCTAGATTTATTGTTTTCCCAAAACTTGAATCGTTGGAAATCAGGGATTGCCGTAAGATGAAGACAATTCCAAATTATGATTTTCCATCTCTTAGAAAATTGAGGATTGAAGATGGAGAGGTTGAGGCCATGATACGCGACGGCAAGTTACCCCATCTCACATACCTGTCTATTAGTGACAATACAAAACTCACTCTTCTTTCATTTCCATACAATGGTTGCCTCAAAGATCTGGCTGTATTCAAATGTTTTAATCTGACCCATATTGAATTTTCAGAAGGCCTCAACAGTCTTCGAACTTTGACAATTGAAAATTGTGAAAGGCTGAACAATTTGCCAAATTGTCCATCACTTGAGGAATTAGAAGTGAGAAATTGCCCCAGTTTGGCCTCCTTTCCAAAAGACCTCAATAGTCTTCGAAATATGGAAATTGAAAATTGTGAAAGGCTGAACAATTTGCCAAATTGTCCATCACTTGAGGAATTAGAAGTGAGAAATTGCCCCAGTTTGGCCTCCTTTCCAAAAGACCTCAATAGTCTTCGAAATATGGAAATTGAAAATTGTGAAAGGCTGAACAATTTGCCAAATTGTCCATCACTTGAGTATTTAGGAGTGGATGATTGCCCCAGTGTGGCCTCCTTCCCAAAAGACCTCAATAGTCTTCGAACTTTGACAATTTCAAATTGTGAAAGGCTGACCAATTTGCCAAATTGTCCATCACTTGAGGAATTAAGAGTGAGAAATTGCCCCAATTTGGCCTCCTTCCCAAAAGACCTCAATAGTCTTCAAACTTTGAGAATTGAAAATTGTGAAAGGCTGACCAATTTGCCGAATTGTCCATCACTTGTTCTGTTAGAAGTGGAAAATTGCCCCAGTTTGGCCTCCTTCCCAGACCTACCTCTGACGATGTTGTCTCTTTCCATTAGTGAATGCCCCAACTTGCCAAGGGGGATCGGTTGTCTTAGCAGACTGAGGGAACTGAGATTGGGTCCTTCTTCAGAAGAAATGGAAATGAGGACCGCTTGGTTAGTAGAGCCTCTAGATGGACTCAAATCTCTTAGGCTGTTGAAACTGAGTGGATTTGACTCTCTGCCCAACCAAATTCAGCATCTCACAAATTCTCTTGAAACATTATGTTTGAAAAATTGTGGAATGGAAGCTTTGCCTGAATGGTTTGGAAACTTTTCTTCTCTACAAGATTTAGAAATTTGGGAGTGTGAAAAGTTAAAGTATCTACCCTCTAAGCAAGCCATGCAGCGCCTCACCAAATTACAAACAGTAGGAATTTCTGGATTGGATTCTCTGCCCAACCAAATTCAGCATCTCACTTCTCTTGAAAAATTAAGTTTGGAATATTGTGGAATGGAAGCTTTGCCTGAATGGTATGGAAACTTTTCTTCTCTAGAATATTTAAGTATTTGGGGCTGTGAAAAGTTAAAGTATCTACCCTCTAAGCAAGCCATGCAGCGCCTCACCAAATTACAAACAGTATATATTTTTGGCTGTCCTTTGCTAGATTCCGAGAGGTCCAAGATATCCCATATCCCAAAGCTAAGGTTACGTATGTAATGTAAGTATCCTTATCTTAATCTCATGATTCATTCATTTTTAGCTAGTCTGCCTGCAGCCACAATGAAATGAAATATATTAATTAATAATTTCCCTTTTTTTCTTATATATATGTTAATGCAGGGCAACACGTACGTGTGTGTTTTGGTGCTTTGAATGATCGATCTTCCAAGGACTTGAGGAATAAACTAACAAGGTGGTTGCTTTGCAGTAGCTGAAATCATTATATTATATATAATCTGGCCCTGGCCGGTAAGTGTTTTTGAGTACTCATATCTTAATTAATATGTGTAATCTTTATATACAACTGTCATTCTTTATATATAGTAATAATAATATCATTAATTAAGTTATTTTAGTTAGTGTTCGATTTTCAGATAATGTTCAAAATTAAGTTATTTTTATTAATTTGAGGTTATTGAGGAGCCTAGTTTGAATGAGATGTCAATAGACTATTTTAGACAATAAATTTTGCTTGGCAAAATACCAATTGGCCCGCGAAATTAGAACACTAGCTAATTTTTTCGGCAAGCAAAATACGTCCTATAACTTTTCTATTCCCGCAATTTCAGTCCTACAAATTTTTGTTTTAAGTCGGCTTAGGCAATTCTTATTTGTTTTCAAGAGTTGTACTACTTAATGTTATGAATGAATTTGAAAGCATCATGCACATTCTAATACTAAATTCTCAAAATTACTTTACAAAATTTATAACTTAAACTGAAAAATTTAAGACCTATTTGACACACAAGTCCTATTTGACACATTTTGGTTACATGACATTAAATTTCACTTGACAAAATAAACACACACTTGACAATCACTTAACAAACTATCTACAACTATTTAACAACATCAATATTAATTCATATCCTCAAATTATTAGTCCAGTTGGCAATTATGCAATTTTCGGCGAGTTGTGGACTGAAATTGTGGTCAAGTGGACTAAAATTGTAGGTATAGAAAAGTTATAGGACGTAGTTTCCTTGCCGAAAAATTAAATGTCCTGATTCTGTAAACCAGTTAAAGTTAAGGGATGTAAAATGCTTGCTCGAAAATTAATTGTCCTGATTCCGCGGATAAGTGAAAGTTAAGGGATGTAAAATGCTTGATTAAAAATTAAGTGTCCTGATTTCGCGGACTGAAAAATTAATTGTTCTGATTCTATAGACTAATAAAAGTTAAGGGACATAATTGCTATTTTGCCGAACAAAATGTATTGTCTAAAAACTATTGACATCTCATGGCAAAATAGCATTTTTAGTCCCTTAAGTTTTACTAGTCCGCAAAAGTAGGACACTTAAATCTCCGGCAAGCAATTTTAGTCCCTTAAGTTTCGTAAGTCTGCGAAATTTGGACATTTAAATCTCCTGCAAGCATTTTTAGTCCCATAAGTTTCACAAATCCGCAAAAGTAGGACATTTAAATATTCGGCAAGCATTTTTAGTCCCTTAAGTTTCACTTGTCCGCGAAA
Organism: Penstemon barbatus; assembly: GCA_003313485.2. Lineage (NCBI taxonomy): Eukaryota > Viridiplantae > Streptophyta > Magnoliopsida > Lamiales > Plantaginaceae > Penstemon > Penstemon barbatus. The sequence goes on from CM064883.1 coordinate 101,723,647, forward strand.
TCAGGACACTTAATTTTTCAGCAAGCATTTTACGTCCCTTAACTTTCACAAGTCGGCAAAATCAGGACACTAAATTTTTCAGAATGCAAGATACGTCCTATAACTTTTCTATACCCGCAAATTTAGTCCACTTGACTGCAATTATAGTCCACAATTTGCCAAAAATTGCATAATTGCCCATTGGACAATTAATTTGAGAATTTTGCCACATTGAACAATTAATTTAGGGATTTTGCCAAACTGGACAATTAATTTGAGAATTTTGCCACACTAACAATTAATTTAGGGATTTTGCCAAACTGGACAATTAATTTGGGGATTCATGTGCTTTATCTGTAAAATTTAGAGCATCAACTTAGGCAAGTTCTTATTTATAGAATAGTGTTCTTTGTGTTTCAATAGTTGTACTATTTAATTTTTGAATGAATTAGAAAGCGGCGTATAGCCATTAAATTGAATTTTTTTTTTCTAATATAGCCTTTTAGATAAAAGTATTTCCCAAAATGACTCAAACTGAAAAGTATTTTCCTAAATATATGTACCTTTTATGAAAAATCGCAGTTGCCAACTGCGATTCTGCATTTTTACGAAATTATGAAAAATAAAATAAAAATTTTTTTACCAAAAATCGCAGTTAGGTAATTTTTTTATTTTTTTGGTTTATTTTATTGTAACGAAATTGCCTTGATAAACTAAAAATCGCAAAAATAGGTGAAAGTTAAGTGACGTAAAATGCTTGCTGAAAAAGAAGAATGTGCGACTTTTTATTATGTAGATGGGTGGTATGCAAATTTAAATAATTAACTTATTATGTTATCTTTTACTATGTAGATGGGTGGTATTATCTTTTTGCATAGATCGTTACAAACATAGTGCCAGAAAGCATCTCAAATAAACATTATTAACACAGAAAAAAATGGATCACACTCTAGCAATATAATTATACTCCAATAGCAATATTTGAACAATACATGAATGTCTTGGGCACAAATATATTTTACCTGATTATATATAAACATGCTTGATAAGAATGCAGGAGACACTTGATTTATTATTTATAAATATAAGAGATAACACAATGTCATACTTCTACTGAAATAGAAGACAAACATTTCATTTAAAATACTATTACTAATATAAATATCAAATAATTACAAAACTCAAGCCATTTTATATAAAAAAAAAAAAAAAAAAAAAAAAAAAAAAAAAAAAAAAAAAATTACCAAAAATCGCAGTTGCTAAATGCGATTTTTGGTAACTTTTTTTTTTTTTTAATAATTTTTCATGATTTCGTAAAAATGAAGAATCGCAGTTGGCAACTGCGATTTTTCAAAAAAGTACATTTAGGGAAATACTTTTCAGTTTGAGTCATTTTGAGAAATACTTTTATCTAAAAGACTATATTGAAAAAAAATTCAATTTAATGGCTATACGCCGATTTCCAATTCATTCATAACATTAAATAGTACAACTATTGAAAACAAAGAACATTATTCTATAAATAAGAACCTACCTAAGTTGATGCTCTAAATTTTATAAATAAAGCACATGAATCCCCGAATTAATTGTCCAGTTTGGCAAAATCCCAAAATTAATTGCTCAATGTGGCAAAATTCTCAAATTAATTATCCAGTTTGGCAAAATCCCTAAATTAATTGTTCAATGTGGCAAAATTCTCAAATTAATTGTCCAATGGGCAATTATGCAATTTTTGGCAAATTGTGGACTATAATTGCAGTCAAGTGGACTAAATTTGCGGGTATAGAAAAGTTATAGGACGTATCTTGCATGCTGAAAAATTTAGTGTCCTGATTTTGCCGACTTGTGAAAGTTAAGGGACGTAAAATGCTTGCTGAAAAATTAAGTGTCCTGATTTCTCGAACAAGTGAAACTTAAGGGGCTAAAAATGCTTGCCGAATATTTAAATGTCCTACTTTTGCGGATTTGTGAAACTTATGGGACTAAAAATGCTTGCCGAATATTTAAATGTCCTACTTTCGCGGATTTGTGAAACTTATGGGACTAAAAATGCTTGCCGGAGATTTAAATGTCCTAATTTCGCAGACTTACGAAACTTATGGGACTAAAAATGCTTGCCGGAGATTTAAGTGTCCTACTTTCGCGGACTAGTAAAACTTAAGGGACTAAAAATGCTATTTTGCCGACATCTCATTCAAACTAGGCTCAATAACCTCAAATTAATAAATTAACATATGTTTGTACATTATCTAAAAATCGAACACTAAAATAACTTAATTAACATAATGAACATAAAAATTTGTAACATATCAGATGATGCATAAAGCACCTTCATTGGTCGAATTATGTGTTGAGGTTGCAATAGATAATAATGTCAGATATATAGGGAACGTTGGAGACACAGACAGACTATCATCTCCTATTCCTAGAGCGTATTTTGTTTTACCACATTGAGAAGCTTTCATTGCCAATTCCCTATTCATAATATTTTTTCCATTCCGAAATAGTGAAATACTTATAGCTAGTGGTTTTATATTTATGGTGATCTAATTAAGTTGTTCTGGGGCTAGCTGTTTAATTTTCAAGCGGCAATTTGGTGTTGATAGAAGATGAGACAGAATTGTTTGTATGAGGTGATTTTGAATTGATTCAATTTTTGCTCATTCATTTTCTATGTTCAATGTTGATTCTGTGCAGGCAAGGGTGAAAGAGAGGGAAAAGGCAAAGCTAGATCTAGAGTTGACTTCATCAACAGGTAGTTAACTTTGTCCTTGACTTCACATAATAACACATACTTGATAATTGAGATCTTTGCCAATATATATTATTTCTAATCAGGCCATCCTAATTTGCTTATTCTTTAGTGTTTCAACTCGAAAGTTGGGTGCTAAGTCTACATCTGGATTAGCTGCTTCTTCATCATCATCAAAATTGACACAGCCATTTCAGAAAAAAGATTTTGATTAAGATGTTGGATCATCGATCCTTATACTATTACAATACAATAAACGATCGTTGTGTTGAATGATCAATAGCATGTGTTCAGGCAACAAAACCTGATGTTCTATTGGACACTTTTCTATGCTTGTACATAATTTTTACTCTCAATTTTGGTACACCCAGCCTTTTGCATATAGTTTCCTCAAAATCGAATATCTATCGAAAACGGGTATTCAATTCATTCACTTTGAAAATTTACTTTTAATTATTTTAGGAGAATATATACTGTGTAACGCCTTTTCTAGTTACTATATTTCTTTATTGAAAAAATTGTGGGTTGTTTTATATATTGACTGAATTACTCGGTTCTCTTTTAACTTAATTTCTGCTGATTTTTTTACCAACATATTTTGCCTGTTTGTATGGATTTTCTAATAATGTTATTATAGTTTTCGAAAAAGAATATTGAGAAATTTTTTAATATTGTGTATTTATGAAAAAAAAAAATTTGCTAATCTGAAATTTTATGTGAAAGTGACATAAATCTAAATGAATGACAACTCATTAAAATTAATTCAGAAAATTTTGTTTGTTCGAATTTTTTGGAAGAAATGTTATAACACATTTTTATCAATTTAAATTTTGATTAGATATAGTTCTTTGGCAAGTATGAATAATGAGGATATTTCCATTAAGATTTTTAGTAATATCGGACATTTGGTATACAATCAAAATACAAGAAGGATAATTACTAAATACTCGTAAAATTCGTCACCTTAAAACAAACATTTTTTCAACAAGAAAGGGTATCAAACTTTCACATATCTTAAAAATGAAAAGGAAAATGTCAATATTTTTCAAATTCTGATTTGTTATTACTTGTCCTTAAAAAAGAGAAGGAAAATAGTATCTTTATATTTTGAACAATAAATGAAAACACGGTGAATGAGTTCAACTCGTACCCATTTCTCTGTTTCTATTTTTAACTTGTCCTTACGTATAACTTATATCAACTGAATCAACTCTCACCCATTTCTCTGTTTCTATCTTTACAAGGTGAATGAGTTCTCTATACTGGGAATCAACTTATATGAGATGTTTGATGAAATGTCTGTGACGAGTTATCAGATTAATTTGATATAATTCGACTCTTCGACTGATTGTTTGATTTTTCATGGATGGAGAGCTCACTCTATTACGGGTTTTCTAATTGCAATGGTATTACAAGATTTTCAAATGGAATTGTATTTGCTGCAGGAGGTAATAATAACAAGAAACCTAACCACAAAAAGCTAAAAATACCCAAGAACCTCCGTTACCCACGTCGGACCCAAATCCCACCCGACTTCCACCCGATACTACATCCTGAGAAAGAATCAATTCGACAAGAAATCCCTTTTAGTGATTCCGAAATTGATTCTGAAGATGATATTGATGATTCAAATGTCGTATGGGATGCTGATGAGATTGAAGCCATTTCATCTCTTTTTCAAGGAAGGGTACCTCAAAAACCAGGCAAATTAAACAGGGAAAGGCCTTTACCCATCCCTCTCCCTCACAAAATCCGACCTTTAGGACTTCCCACTCCCAAAAAACTCAACAGGACACATCTATCCGTTTCTTTAAGGCAGCCGATATCGAATCAGATTTTCAAGAACCCAACCTTCTTGATTAGCTTAGCTAGGGAAATCAAAAGCCTTCCTCCAAAGGAAAATGTGTCCAAAGTTCTGAACCAGTGGGCTCAGTTTCTACGAAAAGGGTCGTTGTCAATGACCATTCGTGAGTTGGGCCACATGGGTCTTCCAGATCGGGCTCTACACGTCTTTTGTTGGGCTCAGAGCCAGCCCAATTTGTTCCCGGACGATCGTACCCTTGCTTCAACTATCGAGGTTTTGGCTAGAGCACATGAGTTGAAGATGCCATTTGACTTGGAGAAGTTCATTAGCTTGGCGAGTAGGAGTGTTTACGAGGCAATGGTTAAAGGTTTCATTAAAGGAGGAAATTTAAGACTTGCTTGGAAGCTTCTCACAGCCGCCACGGATGGTAAAAGAATGTTGGACACTGGAGTGTATGCTAAGTTGATATTAGAACTCGGGAAAAATCCTGATAAAAGAATGCTAGTTTTTCCTTTATTGGAGGAGCTTGGGAAAAGAGAGGATCTTATGTTGACTCAACCGGACTGCACTGCTGTAATGAAAGTCTGTGTAAGGTTAGGGAAGTTTGATATTGTGGAGGCATTGTATGATTGGTTCAAAAAGTCTGGTAGAAATCCAAGTGTAGTAATGTACACTACTCTTGTGCATAGTCGGTATATGGAGAATAGATATAGGGATGGAATGGCTATTGTTTGGGAAATGGAGGGTTTGAATTGCACGCTTGATCTTCCATCTTATCGTGTGATGATAAAGCTTTTTGTTGCTTTGAATGATCTCTCGAGAGCTGCTAGATATTTTTTTAAGCTTAAGGAATTTGGTTTTGCTCCGACTTATGATATTTACAGGGATGTGATTAGAGTTTATATGGCTTCTGGTAGGATAGCTAAGTGTAAAGAAATCTGCCAGGAGGCTGAGATGGCTGGATTCGTGTTGGATGAACAAACAAGGTTGCAGTTGCTACAATTATGATGAATCTGGTAAATATTGAGTTAAATTTTAAATATGTGTTCTGTACTACTTTTATTTATTGATTATTTTGGTTTTAAATTTCCATGCAGTGTATACTCTTTTCTTACTTGTGTTCTCCATTTCCAGTTGCATTATATTGTGATGTTGTGAAAACTTGTCTTGATTAGATTAAATTAATTATTTATGAAAGTTAATAGTGTAATTATCGCCTACTTCTAAATGAATAGAGGTGTTTCACTTTTTTTTTGTTTTTTTAGTAGGAAAGTGCACATACGATGTATGTGTCTGGATAATTTCATCGGTATTTTTTATAAATTAGAGTAAAAGTAATTTTATTATGTCATAAAATAGAGCAAATTAACCCATTTTCAGGGTTTTTTGCACTTTACACCTCCGAAACATAGGAAATAGGCATTGTACACCCTCGAAACATAGATTTAGCACTTTACACCCTTAAAATATGAAAAATGCAGCACTTTGCACCCTCTTTTATTTTCAGGCAAAACTCAGTGGCAAATTAGGTAATTCAATTATAAATCTTTGACACTTTGCACTCTCAAAACTTGAGAAATTGGCACTTTGCACCCCCAAAATAAAATTAGCGATTATCACCCTCAATTAAGAACAAATCAGCAACTTGCACCCCCGAAACACAATAAATGGACACTTTGCACCCCGAAACACAAAATTAACACTTAACACACTCAAATTAAAAAAAAAAAAAAACTCAAACCCCTCCTTTTCTCCGGCAAAGTCGACCATCGGGGCGAAAAAGATCTAAGGCAAAGTTGAACTTACCAATTTTCACTCATTCAATTGTTGTGAATAACACATTTAATTTGTACAAGCTATACTTCATGGCATGTTAATTTGTTATATGATATAATCATTTCAAATTCATGGTATTTAATTATAGTATATATGTATATAAATGTAGGTTGTTCAAACGGATTGGAAACTTACCTATTTTGCCTTAGATTTTTTTCATCCCGATGGTCAACTTTGTCGGAAAAAATTAGGGGTTTGAGTTTTTTTTAATTTGAGGTTGTTATGCATTAATTATGTGTTTCGGGGTGCAAAGTGTCCATTTATTATATTTCGGGGGTGCAAGTTGCTGATTTGTTCTTAATTCGAGGGTGATAAGTGCTACTTTATTTTGGGGGTGCAAAGTGCCAATTTCTCAAGTTTTGGGGGTGCAAAGTGCCAAAGATTTATAATTAAGTTACGTATTTTGCCCTTGAATTTTTGCATGAAAATAAAATAGGGTGCAAAGTGCTGCATTTTTCATATTTTGAGGGTGCAAAGTGCTAAATCTAAGTTTTGGGGGTGCAAAGTGCAAAAAACCCCATTTTTCACCTATTTAATTCATTAGTTTAATTTATTTTTCACCGGTTTAAACTTATTTTTAGCCGCTTTTATTTATTTTTACCAGTTTAATATTTTTTTAACCGTTTTACCCATTTTTTATCGGTTATAACTTAATCTCACTGTTTTTACAATTTTGTCCTTTTATTTTTGTTCGTTTTAACAATTTTTCTATTGATTTCACCTTATTTTGCGGTTAAACTCTTTTTTTTACTGATTTCACATGTTCTTATCATATTAACTCATTTTTAAACGTTTTTATCAAATTAACTCATTTTCACCTATTTCACACATTTTTTTCACTGATTTCACATGTTTTTTTCACCAATTTCACCTGAATTTTTTTTCGATTTGAAATGTTTTGGCCGACTTTATTCATGTTTTCACATGTTTTTTTATGTTGTTATTTCACTGGTTTCATCATTTTTCATGAATTACACCCTAATTTTCATCGATTTCACATGTATTTATCGATTTTAGGGACACTTTATTACCGATCTTACCCAAATTTTCACCAGTTTCGTCAATGTTTACCAATTTCACCCGAATTTTCATTAATTTCACATGTTTTCAATGATTTCATAGTTTTTTTTTATCGATTGCACAAGATTTCATCGATTTTTCACCATTTTCCACCTATTTCACCCGTTTATCACGAAAATAATTTCATGAAATTTTGAGGTTATGCATGTCTTGATATTATTGAATATTTTTTCTATTTTAGCCAAAGTAAAATTACGCAATTAGCTAAGTCATAAGTATTTTTTATTCTTTCATAGTAAGATGTGATTCAATTTTTGTGTTTTTGTAACATAATGATATTTAAGAGAATTTCATTTAAATTTTTATATTTAGAGTGTTTATGGCTTATATTGTACTAAATCTTTAAATTAACATTTTTTTTCTTATTGATGCTAAAATATATCAATTATATATATATATATATATATATATATATATATATATATATATATAAAAGCATGAATATTTCTTAATTTTTTTGTGCGGACTAAAATACCCTTATTTGGATTATTATTATTTAATTAAATGATAAATATATAAAAGTAATTGAAGAGGTATAATTAGACATAAAGTCTTATTGTATTTATCTTCTACATAAACTCCTAAAATTTATACATTATCTCTTACATCATTTTTTGTTATTTTAATCTTCTCTTATAATAGATAAAAACGAACCATAAAAATACACTATTATTTTAAATAGTCCCTAAATAATAGATGAACATTATTATATTATACCATCAATATTTATTTAAACAAGAAAATATTAATTTAAAATTTTAGTACAACATAAGTCATAAATATTCTATTAATCTTCTCTTATAATAGATAAAAATGAACCATAAAAATATGCTATTATTTTAAATAGTCCCTAAATAATAGATGAACATTATTATATTATAGCATCAATATGTATTTAAACAAGAAATTATTAATTTAAAATTTTAGTACAACATAAGTCATAAATATTCTAAATATAAAAATTTAAATTGAAATTTTCTTAAATATTTTGATGTTACAAAACAAAATTAAAATTTAATCGTATCTTACTATGATAGAATAAAAAATACTTATGGCATGGCTAATTACGTAATTTTACTTTGACTAGAATAGAAAAGTATAAAGAATATTCAATAATATCAAGACATGCAAAACCTTGAATTTTCATGGAATTTTTTTCGTGAAAAACGAGTGAAATTGATGAAAAGGGGTGAAATCGATAAAAAATAAGAAATCTTTAAAATATGTGAAATTGATGAAAATTCGAGTGCAATTGGTGAACACTGGTGAAATTGGTGAAAATTTGGGTGAAATCGGTAAAAAAGTGCCCTCCAAAATTGGTAAGCACATGTGAAATCGATGAAAATTTGGATCAAATTCGTAAAAAATGATGAAATCGGTGAAACGACAACATCAATGAAAAGTAGGTGAAATCGGTGAAAAATGAATAAAGTCGGTGAAAATGTTTCAGATTAATGAAATTAAAATTCAGGTTGGTGAAAGAACATGTGAAATCAGTAAAGAAAAATGTTCAAAATAGGTGAAAACGGGTTAGTATGATAAAAATGTGTGAAAAATCAGTTAAAACAAAAGGGTTTAATTGACAATATAAGGTGAAACCGGTAGAAAAATTGTTTAAAACCGAAAAAATAATGGGACAAAATCTTAAAAACTATAAAAATAAGTTATAACCGATAAAAAAAAAGGTAAAACATTGAAAAAATTAAACTGGTTAAACAAGTGAAAAATTAATTAAACTAAAAACAGGTGAAAACGGATTAATTTGCCTTATTTTATGACATAATCAAATTAATGTTACTCTTATTTACAAAAGACACCCATAAAATTAACTAGACACGTACAACGTACGTGCACTTTCCTAGTATATATATATATATATATATATATATATATATATATATATATATATATATATATATATATATATATATATATATATATATATATATATTAGGGGCTATTTAAAATAATAGTATTTTTAATGTTTTGTTTTTATTTATTATAAGAGAAGAAGATTGAAATTAGAAAAATTAATGTAATAAAGAATTTATAAATTTTAGGAGTTTATGTAGGAGATAAATTAAATATAATAAGACTTCATGTCTAATTATACCTCTTCAATAATTTTTACATATTTTTCATTGAATTAAATATCACTTTACAATTTAAATTGAATAAGGGTATTTTAGTCCGTACAAAAAAGTTAAGAAATGTTCATGCTTTTATAAGGAAAAAAAAAAAGGAAAAGAGAAGAGATGGAGATAGAGATAACTTCAATTAGACACAATAAAACTTTAATATACAAAGTTGGAGAAGAATAAGTTACAGCACATGTAAAGCATTGCCATCTAGAACAAAAGAAAGAAACTCATGACAAAGACAATCACTTAAATCAAACTACACAAAGAAAATATATATATCCACGACTTATGACATAAGCAGAATGCATGCGAGATACGCACAGTGATGCACACACTAATCCCTTTACTACTCCCTTTGGGTGACGGAGATGCCATTCATTTTCTCTGATACTTATTTCGGGGAGTCTATCCTGACTCTTACCCCGCTCAAGAGTCAGGATAAGACTTGCTTTAAAAATTGTACATTGAGCTAATAAAATTGTACATAGGTGTCCGATGGTATGAAATATGGGGTAAATGAGTATGAGCCCAGCAAATAGTGATCGGACACCCTGAATTGACAAAAATACCCTTTCAATTAATAAAAAAAAAATCATCACCTTCTCCAACCCACCCCACCCTCGCCCCGCCCCACCACACCCCCACCAAACCAAACCCCTCCCCCCACCTTCCCCCGCCGGCCCGACGGCCTGGGATCGCCGGTTCCAGGCCGGCGACGACCTGGGGAGAAGTTCCCAGGCCGTCGCCGGCCGGAAACGACAGATCGGAGGCCTGCGACGGCCGGGGGAGAAGGTCCCCAGGCCGTCGCCAACCTGGAATCGTTGATCCTAGGCCGTTGCCGGCTTGGGATTGAGGGGGAGGTGCAGGGGCAGCGGCGGGGTGGGTAGATTTTTTAGGTTTTTTTTTTTTTAATATATAAAAATAAAATTAAATAAAATAAATGTTTTTATATTTGAATTTATTTATAAAAATTAAAAATATTTATAATTTGAAAATTTTTGTATTGTAAATTAATGAGTAATTTTAAAAAACAAATGTTCCAATAAATAATTTTGTAATTACTTTTTTCATCACAACAATCAAACTCAAGTACATATTTACGATACTTTTTTATAAAAAAAATATTTACAATTGTAATCAAGTTTGTTTCAACAACTTTGCAATTATTAGAGTTGATATTTTAAAAACAAATTTAAATGTTAATATTTATTTGAATTTATGTTCATGAGCTAAGTGATCAAGAGATGAGTGGTCATGAGCTGAGTAATCAAAAGATGTGTGGTCATCAGCTGAGTTAGTGATCAAGAGCTAAGTGCTTATCGGCTGAGTGAGTGATCAAGAGCTGAGTGATCAAGAGATGAGTAGTCATCAGCTGAGTGGGTGATCATGAGCTGAGTGATCAAGAGATGAGTAGTCATCAGCTGAGTGAGTGATCATGAGCTGAGTGATCAAGAGCTGAGTGGTCATCAGCTGAGTGATCAAGAGCTGGGTGGTCATCAGCTGAGTGATCAAGAGATTAGTGGTCATCAGCTGAGTGAGTGATCATGAGCCGAGTAATCAAGAGATGAGTGAGATGAATGGTCATGAGCTGAGTGAGTGATCAAGAGCTGAGTGAATGATCAAGAGATGAGTGATCATGAGCTAAGTGAGTGATCAAGAGATGAGTGGACATGAGTTGAGTAAGAGTTTTTATGTATATAAATTCAAATAAACATAAACATTCAATTTTTTGTATTATTTTTAATGTTTTTATATTTTACTTGATAGAAAATATAATCACATATTCAATTTATTTGAATTTATAAACATAAACATTCAAGAGATAATTTAAAAAAAGTTCATCTATTGATCACTCGGCTCTTGATCACTCACTCAGCTGATGAATACTCATCTCTTGATAACTCAGCTGATGACTACTCGTCTCTTGATCACTCAGCTCATGATCCCTCACATAGCTCACTTAGCTGATAACCACTCATCTCTTGATCACTCAGCTCATGATCACTTACTCAGCTGATGACCACTCATCTCTTGACAACTCAGCTCATGACCACTGATCTCTTGATCACTCAGCTCATTAACATAAATTCAAATAAATATAAACATTTAAATTTGTTTATTATTTTTAATATTTTTATATTTTACTTGATAGTTAAAAACATTTAAACATTTACAATTTATTTGAATATAAAAACATTAAAAATAATAAAAATATATTTGAATGTTTATATTTATTTGAATTTATATACATAAACATATAAAAGAAAATATGAGATTTTTTTTTCTTACAAATGAAGGAGTTAATGTTACATAACGATTTGATTCTCCGTTTTGAATCCTGATCGATCAAATTAAAAAAAAATTGAGATTCTTTTTTTACAAACGGAAGAGTTAATGTTACATAACGACTTGGTTCTCCGTTTTGAATCCCGATCGACCAAAATAAAAAAAAAAAAAAAAATTGAGATTTTTTTTTTTTACAAACGGAGGAATTAATGTTATATAACGACTGAGTTCTCCGTTTTGAATCTCAATCGACCAAAATAAAAAAAAAAAAATTGAAATTCTTTTTTTCTTACAAATGGAGGAGTTAATGTTACATAACGACTTGGTTCTCCGTTTGGAATCCCGATCGACGAAAAAAAAATGAGATTCTTTGTTTACAAACGGAGGAGTTAATGTTACATAACGATTTGGTTCTCCGTTTTGAATCTCAATCGACCAAAATAAAAAAAAAAATGATTCGGTAATTTTTCCGATCAAATTTTATTAGATGATTATGTAACAATAAGTCTTCCGTAATTTGAAAATATTTTAATAATTTTAAAAAAATGTTGATTCGGTTATTAGTGTTACAACATTTTCAATATTTGATGTTGCACTTTTTTACACAATATGATCAGCATGATAAGGATAATGTTCAAATGCAGAGTAAGATGCATGATAAGGAGGATATGCATGCATTGGATGAGCAGGATATGGTGCATAGTAAGTTGGAAATTGAGGTGCATGATACATAGGATGATATGCAGCAGGTTGCACATAATAAGACTCATTTCCATACCAAGCATTTTGATTTTTCTTATTCTTATGCTTCTTTGGTTTACTACTTGCTTGCTCATTAACAGACGACTTAGTTTTATCACTAGTCTGATTAGTTTTAGCCTTATCAGAGGACTTCCTAGGACTCTTCTGTTTAGGCTTACTAGTCTGTTTTCCTACACTAGGCTTTTTGCTCTTTTTAGCCTTAGGAGTTTTCGTCTCCTTTAATACTTTCTCAGGTGAAGTAGGTTTAGTAGTCTGAACATACAGTATGACCTAACTATTGTCAGCTGATATAAATTTTTCAGTATGGTTCAGTTCTAACTTGTCCTGATCTAAAGGTGTCTTCTGTTTACTAGACATATGAGTGGATGCAACAGATGACTTCTCATGAGACTCAATAACGTTTTCAAGTTCCATGATTTTTCCTTTATAGACTTCACATTCAGCTTTCAGAGATTCATGTTCTTGCTCAAGCTGCTTATATTCAGCTGATTCTCTTGGCCTTTCAGCTGAGAGTTTCAGTGAACTGTTTTGCTCTTTTAGCAATACCATCTCTTCCTTAAGCTTTTTATATGCTTCAGCAATAGTAGTATTGTTAAGCATCATTTGTTCAAATGAACTAAATAGTTCATTGAGTTACCTCACTATCCTCAGAGTCATCAGATTCCTTAGCCATCAGGCAGAGAAGGGCAGGGCTCTCTTCATCAGAAGTGTCAGAATCTGAATCAGATGAGTAGACGGCAGCTGGCTTTTCCGCTTCTGCTACCATCGCCTTAGCTTTCTGATGCTTTCTTTCTTTTCTGATTCTCTTTTCTTCTTCAGTATACTTCTCAGCTTTAGGGTATGGGCAGTCTCTGATGAAATGACCCAGTTTCCTGCAATTATAGCACATTATTTTGGATTTATAAGAATCCTTATCCTGAGAAGAAGAAGTAGGGTTAGAAGTAGAAGCATTGTTATATTTGTTCTTCATTTTTCGTCTGTAGAACTTTTTGAAGATGTTCATCAGCAATGCAACGTCTCCAGCAGTGTACTCCTTTTTGTTGAGTAGTATGATCTTTGCTTTTGTGAGCTGGCCTTCTATGATTTTCAGCAGCAACAAGTGCAGCTGTGGGACTTGAAGTTGAGGTTTCTTCAACACCCATTCTTGGCAGTTTATACTCGTATGCCTTGAGTACTGAGAACAGCTCGGTGAGAGAAATCTTGCCCAGATCTCTTGACTCTTCCATGGCTGTCACCTTCATGTTGAACTTTGGAGGTAGGGCCTTCAGAACTCTGACGGTTATCTCCTTGTCCGTAAAGGTTTTTCCAAGCTTTAGCACTTCATTCAATGTCCTTGTAAACCTTGTGTCCATCTGGTCAATGGTTTCCGCAGACTTCATCTTGAAGTTGTCCAGCTTTTCCAGAGCAACACTCAGCTGATGCTCTTTGATGGCGTCGTTTCCTTCGCTCATGTCACGAACCTTGTCCCACATCTCCTTTGCAGTTTTGCAATGTTTGACTTTGTCAAACCGATCATTGTCCAGGGCTTTGGTCATGATGAAACGGCCAACTTTATCCAGATTGAACAGCTTTATTTCTTCGGCTGTCATCTCTGTCAGATCTTTTTCCACCACTAGTTCAGCTTCATCAACTATGATAGTCTTGGTGAATTTGAATGGACCTTTTATGATACATGTGTACATGTTATCATTATAAGCAGCTAGGAAAATCTCCATCCTGATTTTCCAGTCTTCAAACGACATACCAGCAATGTGGGGAACATGGCTGATACAGTCCATTTTTCAAAAAGTTTTTATTTTTCAAAAAGATGCTATTTTGAAAAGTTTTAAAACCTTTGAAAAACACTTTGATCAAGCTCGTTGATCAGGCAGCTGATTCAAATGAACAACCTGCTTTGATACCACTTGTTGGTCCCAAGTGGTCAGATGAGGTCTAGAGGGGGGGGGGGTGAATAGACCTCTAAACTGTTTATAATTTGTAACTTTAAAACCTTTTTGTTAACTTAAACAGACTAAGCTGTTATCAACAGTAGATTCCTCGGCTGATCGCGAACAAATCTTTGAACAGCTTCGTAGACCACTAAACTGATAGTTACTTAGATGATTTTGTCAAAATCAGTTTTAATACTTAGAGTACTTGCAGCGGATTTTTCAAAGTGTTTTTCACAAGTATTCTCAACAGTTTGAAAAATGTTTCCCCAGTTTTATAAACTCCTTTTAAACTCTTTTCAAACAGTTAAGTAAAGTGTTTTATGCAATCTTGAAATATGCAAGTAAAAATGCAAATAAAAACACAAGTGATTTTTATAGTGGTTATATGGATGTAAATATCCTTTAATCCACTCATCCAAGTCACAAAGATCTTGGGTTATACTAGAAACACAAAGTAACCAGTACACTATGCTTACGCCGATCAACAAATGAACAGGCCGTAAGTGCGCAGTAAGAAATCACAAAGAAATCCTACTCTCTGAAGTAATATCACTCACTTAGATGGATATCTACTTCTCACAACACTCTATTTTACAAATTCACTCAGAAGATGTGTTTAGCTTTGTTCTTCAACTTCGCTTTTCGTCAACAAATGACTAAGCTGATGAGTGAGCTGTTCTTGAGACTTAAAGAATTCTGCTTCGAAAATTTCTCAGAGATTGTGTTGCTTGTCTTCTCTTCGTCTCTTTCAGCTATTTATACTTGAGGTTTGAAAAATGTCCGTTGAAGAGAGACAATATTCAAATTCGTCGAGTACTGGTCCTTAAAATCCGCGAACGGCTCTTTTGCAGTCTGTCCATACTGTCAACAGTACTATTCTGCAGGCAGCATTAAATGCACCCAGCTGATGCGAAGCCTTTCTTCAATCATTTGTCTTTAATATCCTTGTACTTCAGCATTTATTACTTCCAGGGACATTTATTACCGTTGGGAAGACTTTATGATCCTTTCCACTTGGCTGACGAAAGTGCAAGTCTGATGGCGAACTAAGCTGATCCCAAACTTGAACAAATCTGATTTGAGTCGGCTGATCTTCATCAATCTGATAACTTTCCTTCAGCAGATCAGAAGTCTTGGACCTTGAAAATTTTGACTCTTCTGATGTCTTCTTATACTTAGTCAAAATTCCTTCCAAAGGGATCATCAGCTAATTTACTCCGCACTTAGCGGATTTTGAAGTTTTGGAATGCATCAAAACCTCCCTTATAATTTTGTCTTCAGTGCCTTCATCTTCATCCTTATCCAACATTCACCAATTTCACCTGAATTTTCATTGATTTCACATGTTTTAATGATTATATTTTATCTATTCCACTATTTTCCACGAATTTCACCCATTTTTCACGAAAAGAATTACATAGAGGCTATGCATGTCTTGAAATTATTGAATATTATTCATAATTTATATTCTAGCCAAAGTAAAATTACATAATTAGCTAAGTTATAAGTAATTTTTATTCTTTCATAGTAAGATGCGATTCAATTTTAATTTTTTTGTAACATTATGATATTTAAGAGAATTTCATTTTAAATATTTATATTTAGAGTGTTTATGACTTATGTTGTACTAAATCTTTAAATTAATATTTTCTTACTTAAAAAATTATTGATGCTAAAATATAATAATTTTTATATATATTTTAGGGGCTAATTAAAATGATAGTGTTTTCTTAAGATTAAAATTACAAAAATTCATGTAAAAGAGAATTTATAAATTTTAAGAGTTTATGTAGGAGATAAATATAATAAGACTTTATGTCTATAAATACCTCTTCAATACTTTTGTTCTTTTATATATTTACCATTTAATTAAATATCACTTTATAATTTAAATAGGGATATTTTAGTTTCACAAAAAATTAATAAATATTCATGCTTTTATAATAGTAGAGATAGAGATAGAGCAAAAAGAAATTGCTAATCTGAAATTTTATGTGAAAGTGACATAAATCTAAATGAATGACAACTCATTAAAATTAATACAGAAAATTTTGTTTGTTCGAATTTTTTGGAAGAAATGTTATAACACTTATCAATTCAAATTTTGATTAGATATAGTTATATGGCAAGTATGAATAATGAGGATATTTCCATTAAGATCTTTAGTATTATCGGACATTTGGTATACAATCAAAATACAAAAAGGATAATTACTAAATACTCAAAAAATTAGTTACCTTAAAATCTGCAAGAATAAATCAAAAACTTTCACATATCTTAAAAATGAAAAGGAAAATGTCAACATTTTTCAAATTCTGATTTGTTATTACTTGTCCTTAAAAAGGAGAAGGAAAATATTTTGAACAATGAATGAAAACACGGTGAATGAGTTCAACTCGTACCCATTTCCCTGTTTCTATTTTTTACTTGTCCTTACGTATAACTTATTTCAACTGAATCAACTCTCAGCTATTTCTCTGTTTCTATCTTTACAAGGTGAATGAGTTCTATATACTGGAATACACACACCAGATGTTTGATGAAATGTCTGTGACAAGTTATCAGATTAATTTGATATAATTTGACTCTTCGACTGATTGTTTGATTTTTCATGGATGGAGAGCTCACTCTATTACGGGTTTTCTAATTGCAATAGCATTACAAGATTTTCTAATGGAATTGTATTTGCTGCAGGAGGTAATAATAACAAGAAACCTAACCACAGAAAGCTAAAAATACCCAAGAACCTCCGTTACCCACGTCGGACCCAAATCCCACCCGACTTCCACCCGGTACTTCATCCTGAGAAAGAATCAATTCAACAACAAATCCCTTTTAGTGATTCCGAAATTGATTCTGATGATGATATGGATGATTCAAATGTCGTATGGGATGTTGATGAGATTGAAGCCATTTCATCTCTTTTTCAAGGAAGGGTACCTCAAAAACCAGGCAAATTAAACAAGGAAAGGCCTTTACCCATCCCTCTCCCTCACAAAATCCGACCTTTAGGACTTCCCACTCCCAAAAAACTCAACAGGACACATCTATCCGTTTCCTTAAGGCAGCCGATATCGAATCAGATTTTCAAGAACCCAACCTTCTTGATTAGCTTAGCTAGGGAAATCAAAAGCCTTCCTCCAAAGGAAAATGTGTCCAAAGTTCTGAACCAGTGGGCTCAGTTTCTACGAAAAGGGTCGTTGTCAATGACCATTCGTGAGTTGGGCCACATGGGTCTTCCAGATCGAGCTCTACACGTCTTTTGTTGGGCTCAGAGCCAGCCCAATTTGTTACCGGACGATCGTACCCTTGCTTCAACTATCGAGGTCTTGGCTAGAGCACATGAGTTGAAGATGCCATTTGACTTGGATAAGTTCATTAGCTTGGCGAGTAGGAGTGTTTACGAGGCAATGGTTAAAGGTTTCATTAAAGGAGGAAATTTAAGACTTGCTTGGAAGCTTCTCACAGCCGCCACGGATGGTAAAAGAATGTTGGACACTGGAGTGTATGCTAAGTTGATATTAGAACTCAGGAAAAATCCTGATAAAAGAATGCTAGTTTTTCCTTTATTGGAGGAGCTTGGGAAAAGAGAGGATCTTATGTTGACTCAACCGGACTGCACTGCTGTAATGAAAGTTTGTGTAAGGTTAGGGAAGTTTGATATTGTGGAGGCATTGTATGATTGGTTCGAAAAGTCTGGTAGAAATCCAAGTTTAGTAATGTACACTACTCTTGTGCATAGTCGGTATATGGAGAATAGATATAGGGATGCAATGGCTATTGTTTGGGAAATGGAGGGTTTGAATTGCACGCTTGATCTTCCATCTTATCGTGTGATGATAAAGCTTTTTGTTGCTTTGAATGATCTCTCGAGAGCTGCTAGATATTTTTCTAAGCATAAGGAATTTGGTTTTGCTCCGACTTATGATATTTACAGGGATGTGATTAGAGTTTATAAGGCTTCTGGTAGGATTGCTAAGTGTAAAGAAATCTTTCAGGAGGCTGAGATGGCTGGATTCGTGTTGGATGAACAAACAAGGTTGCAGTTGCTACAATTATGATGAATCTGGTAAATATTGAGTTAAATTTTGCCTTCTAGGTTGGATGTGTGACCAATTATCTAGGATCGATATATCTATATAACAATCCACTCATCATTACTTAGGCATGAATTGATCAATCGATCGAGATCGACTGTTACATTTTTTTTCAATTTATATATTCTTAAATACTACTTCTTAAGTTTTGAAATTTAGATCTTCTTCATTTTTACCTCAACTGCATGTCACTGTCTCACATGTTTCTTCAAAATCATATGTTTCATTTTATTCTTTCTTCGTCCAAATCAAATTTTAATTTCAATAATCCATTTCTCATTTTTCTTTTGAGAAAAATAAAAAAATACACCTCTCGTTTAAATATAGTTTAGTCTCGATTCTAAACCAAAACAAAAGATAAAGTAAAAAGGAAAAGTATGTGGTATAGATCCAATTATTTCATACATTTTGATGATGTCATGCTCTCGAAATGTATGATGTGGTTTATTTATCACCACAGAATTTATAGACCAGATCTATGCAAGAATATTCCAAGTCAAACATGTTACTTCCTATCACAAAAATCCAAATTAGCTTCTTCAAAATCCTACTAATTTTCCTATCCCAAATTACTTTTCAATATTCTTCATTATACTTTCAAACTATTTTGAGGCCATATACCTATTAGCGGGCCGATGAATCACAGTACTTGATGGGCCTGATAGCCCAAAATTAATTTCTAATCAACAATCTACGGAGGAGGAGCAGTACCACTTGATTCTTTCCTAGAAATCCTAGATCCCCTTTTCGTCTGCACACCAATTTCCGATTCAGTCTCAATCAGTATTGTTAACCTCTTCACCAATCTCTCCAATACTGCAGAAAGATTCAAACTTTACCCCCTTCTCTCCCAAGGCTTCGTCTTTTCCACAGAAGAACACATTTCCAGCACAGGGACTTCATAAACAGTTTTCTCCCTCATTATTTTCAGGTAATTTTCATTTTTTATTAAGTGGTTTTATCATTTTTTATTAAATTAATGGATTTTATCATTTTTTATTTATTTTGGTTGAAGGTGTTTCATTGATTGATATTTAATTTTGTTCGAATAGACATGGAATTATTACAAGATTCTTGAATTTTCTCTCTTATGTGTTAAGATGAATATACAAACCTGAATTATATATTCAACTATAAAGCATGTTGAATGAATTTAAAGTCTTAAACAATAAAACACAACAGTCTTAACTCATAAATCAAATTTTAATTAGTCAACAATTGGATTTCTGTATTTCAAATTATGAGTTAATCCTTTGTTATTGAAGCTAAAAAGCCAATGATAATTGGATGTTAATTGAATTGAGTGATAGCTTACATGACAATTTTGAATCATTTAATTTGCCCGAGAAATTAGTATAAAAAAGTACATATTTTTATTCAAATAGTAGAGATGAGAATATTGAATTGAAACTTCCCAAATGAAGCTCGGTTTATTTGTTATATTTAGATTTATGTTTTGGATACAAGATGGTTGATTCTTGAATTGTTGTCTTGTTTTAGACATTTGATGGTTGATCTTTTAATCTTTTTTTTTTAGTAATCAATTTTGATACTTGATGGGTAAAAAGTATCATACCCACCAGTGTTCTGGGAAATATGCATGAAACCTCCTTGTGTTATTCTTTTTGCAAGGAATACCATGCAAAATGTTGCCCACTCTCCTTCTGTTAGTTTTCTAAGGTTAACTACTATTTTATCCTCCATCTTTATTATATTTAAAAATATATTAAACTAATTCGATTATATATGTGCGTGTATATATATATATATATATATATATATATATATATATATATATATAATACATTACTAAATTTTACTATTTAATATAAATTCTTTAAAAAATAAAAATATAATTTTTCAAATTATTTAATATCTATGTATTATTTATCCTATTTAATCTCTATTTAATAAAAATTAAATTTTATATATTATTAATAATAATTATAATTTTAAAAAGAAAAAGAAAAAATACTTTCGCACCCAAACCCACTCACTCACCTAGAACCCTCCCTCCCCAAAGTAACCCAGGCCGCGGCTGGATTGAAAGAACATACGAAGGTAAGTGAGTCAAGGTGATTTCAAGAGACATCAATAAACGAAAGGGAAGTAGACGAAGTAAGATCTTTAGGGATTTCACCAGTTAAATTGTTGTTAGCCATTTTAGTCCTTGGAGTTTTGAAAGATTTCCAAGCCGATCGTGTTTGAACTCGAAAGTCGATTGTTTAAAATCCTTACTCGCATCAAAGACGGGCAATTTGAGAGACATATTGAATTAATCAATGAGAGTTACTGAAAATTATAAGTTTGAGATTACTTGAGTCGCATAAACCTGGTGGAAATCTCACCTGATAATGAATTTGATGAAACATCCATTGCAAAGGTGAGCTTTTTCCAAGTTTAAACGGCAAAAGAACAGGTAAAAAAATTCTTTCATGGCTCAAGGTGGGGGTAGGGGTACGTGAAGAAGAAGGTATGTTTCTTTTAGTTATTTTGGGTAGTTTGGTAATTTGTTGATTTTCACTCTCATAAAAGGCGACTAAGAGACACTCTCGATCCTATGCAATATCTTATAAAATACACGGGGAGTCCTTGCAAGAAAAATAACATAAGGAGCAGGGCTGGTTCGACATATTAAGTGGCCCTAGGCAATTGTGCCCACTTTTACACAAGAAAAAGTATTATTTTAAAATTAATTTCTTACTTTTAAATTAAAACTGTAAGATTATTTTCAAGTATTTATTTACATATTAGTAATTGATGGATAAAATGATAAATTAACTTATTATGCCTGCTGTCGCTACTATTTCAGGGGTGTGTATTTACTGAACCAAACAAATTTCGATAAACACTTGTACTATCAAATAGCATAGGGCCTGTTTGTCTCGCATTTCGGAAAAAAATTTCGTCTTTCCGAAACGCGAGACAAACAGGTCTGATGATTTCCGAAAGTTGCGGCTAAAATATTTTGTTTCCGGAATAAGTTTATGAAAGCAGCTGTTTTTGACCAAATTCTGAAAATAACTCTACACCCCTACCTATTTCTCTATCCTATTCCTCTGTCTCCTCTGTCAGTCTACTTTCTTTCTTTTCTTTCTTCCTTCTTTCTTTTCTCTTCTTTCTTCTTCTTCTTGTTTTTTTCTGCGGCCTATTTCTCTCTTTGGCAAAATAGCATTTTTAGTCCCATAAGTTGTACTATTTAATATTATGAATGAATTAGAAAACGGCGTATAGCCATTAAATTGAATTTTTTTTCCAATATAGTCTTTTAGATAAAAGTATTTTTCAAAATGACTCAAATTGAAAAGTATTTTTCAAAATGACTCAAACTGAAAAGTATTTCCCTAAATGTACCTTTTATGAAAAATCGCAGTTGCCAACTGCGATTCTGCATTTTTATGAAATTATGAAAAATAAAATAAAAAAAAAATTTACCAAAAATCGCAGTTAGGTAAATTTTTTTATTTTTTTTTGGTTTTTTTTTATTGTAACGAAATTGCCTTGATAAACTAAAAATCGCACAAATAGGTGAAAGTTAAGTGACGTAAAATGCTTGCTGAAAAAGAAGATATGTGCGACTTTTTATTATGTAGATGGGTGGTATGCAAATTTAAATAATTAACTTATTATGTTATCTTTTACTATGTAGATGGGTGGTATTATCTTTTTACAAATAAAGCACATGAATCCCCGAATTAATTGTCCAGTCTGGCAAAATCCCAAAATTAATTGTTCAGTGTGGCAAAATTTTCAAATTAATTATCCAGTTTGGCAAAATCCCTGCTTGCCGGAGATTTAAATGTCCTAATTTCGCAGACTTACGAAACTTATAGGACTAAAAATGCTTGCCGGAGATTTAAGTGCCCTACTTTCGCGGACTAGTAAAACTTAAGGGACTAAAAATGCTATTTTGCCTTTTCTTCTTTTTTCTTTCTTTTGTCTTCTCTCAATTGTAGAAAAACCACGGACCAATAATTTTTATTCTGCTCGACAATATGAAGACAGCTTAATATGTTATTTTAGTATGTAGATTAATCTCGATATTGTGTAATAACTATTAGGTTAATATTTTAAGGATATTGTGTAATTTTTAGCATATTTAATATGTCATTTGAATGAATTCGTCGGTGAGATAAAATGATTAAAAGAAATTTATTACAATATTTTTAAAAAAAAATCAACAAAATAAAAATTAATCTACTTTATTTTTTATTATTTTAGAAAACACAAATAACTAATTATAAAATATTATTTATCACATATATATATATATATATATATCAATTAATTAATTATATATAACTAACTGATGTGACATAAAGTCTTACATATTCTTACACCTAATTAACTAACTCAAACCTACAAAAAAAACCTACACCTACTTTTTTTCCCAAACAACTCTCCCAAAACCCAAACAAACAACATTACGCAAATCGAGATTATTTCTCAAACCTCTATCACTTTCCCAAACCACTCTCCGAAAGGCCAAACAAACAAGCCCATATTATCTTTATCATTTGACACCATTTACATAAAATAGCTCAATAGAGCTTACATATGAAACACAAGGAGGATTTCAATAGAAAGTGTACTGTTAATCAAAAAGTTAATTTGATATGTTAAATCTAGTTTAATGTCTTGCTTCGATCACGTGTCAAACACATCTGAACCAATACATGACCCATTAAAATATGCATCACGATATCTAAGATATTCTTTTTGTTTATACATGGTTTCAAATTATGGAGGAAAACATTCTAGATAGGTACGCATGAGAAGTTCTAGATCATTAATTTTAACCAATGGATTAAGTTGATTTTCACCGTTTGTTTGAGAATGTGGTTATATAAATACAACAAGACCTCATTTGAAAATATCCAAGTTTGTCGCATTCTTTTATCATATTTGAATCTACTTAGTCCAACATAATTTTTTAATATAAAATTTATGTACAAAAAATTTATAATTTATCAAATTGAAAAAACTGAGATACATATACATTTACAAAACAAATTTTTTTTAGGCTTTTTTTATAGTCGGGGCCCTAGGCAAGGGCCCAAATTGTTTGGTTATATGGACAACCCTGACATGGAGTTTGGTTTACCAAAATACAAGTGGGTATTTGCCTTTTTTCCTAATGCTTGATAATTATTGTAAGGCCAAAAATCCATGTTCTTTTTTATATTGAAATTATTATTTTGAAAAAATTTACATTCAGATGTTACTTTTATTTCAAGTAGTGTTGGGAAGATCGTACTTGTGAAACTTTGTTTGAACTGGAGATAGTTTACATATTTAGAACGAAATTCCTGTCTTCTTCATATTCAAAACGTTAAAAAAAATGAAATATAATCATATCATCTGTTATTTAAATGTATATCAATTACTGTGTGGCCATTATTATTGTGTAGTGGGTTATGTTGGGTTGTTCACTTTATCAATAAGTCGGCCAAATTTGTTAGTTGATCTGGATATATGATTAAACCCAAAATAGTAATTTTATGAAGCAAGTTTGAGTTAGGGGAATTTAACTTGGTCAATCTCAATTTTAAGCTAATATAATTTGATTGATCTTAAAGAAAAAATATCATGAGAGTTAAATAACAATATTTTTTTAATACTGATTATCTTGTAATTAGAATTATTGTTAATTGACAACATTATTAATATTTGCTTTGGAATCATTTTTCCATTGATTATTGGCTCTATGTCGTTTATTTCTTTGTTATGTTCAATTCCTTGAATTTTTGTGGTTTTCTTGATTTCAGATCTCTGTCGTTCTGCTTCATGTTGGAATTTTGATCAGTTTGTGCAAAAGTTGGGAAGAAAATTTGAGAGGGTTTATAAAAGGGGGGTCACATTACCGCAACTTTTGGTATTTCAATAAATTGGAAGTAGATGAACGAAATGGACTGCGAAAAATCGAATGTTCGTATTGATTTTTTGCAATACCTTGAAACAGATCTATCCTTATATATAATGAGTTTCTTACATGATCCAGCTGATCTAGTTTGTGCAAGTTCTGTCTCTCAATTTTGGCACCGATTTGGTGAGTAAATATTTATTCATGGTAAACAAAATTTATTATTTATGATTCTGCTACAAATAACATATCCTTAATGATTTGTTCACCAGTGATTGAAAATGAAGTTGCAAAAAAGTTGTGCTTGAAAACATTCTCGGGATGCTCTAATATTCTTGGTACAGTTAATGTAAATAAGGATAGATCTGTTTCAAGAATCAGAAATTTATGCTCTAATAGTCTTGAGACGGATCACGAAGTTTATGCTGCTCTACTTTTCGCGTTCCAAGAATCAGAAATTTATATACCATCTGGCATAGAGAAAGGAATAAGAGCGTCCAGCACTAACAATTATCATAGTCAATCCATTGCCAAAACTATCGATAGTTCATTTTTTCCCAGTCCTGGTAAAGGTTGGTCAAGTAATGGACAAAGTAATGTCGATGTGCCCGAGACGCTAACATATAAATTGTGTCGTGGTGTTTGGGCTATTAATGAATTTTATGTTAGACCTTGTCCAGGTAAGCACCTATTATTGCTAGCGACCATTTGCTTTTTCCCAGTATTCTTAATTCTTCTTCGTCATTATGCATATTAATTTATGCTATTTATATATTTAACTATAATATGTTAATTGTTTGCTTGCTCAATTCATTCAGCGGAAGGAAGCCCCAACGTATGCTCAGCAAAATATGTGAGATTTAGAATTGGTCATTCAAAATCTCCACTAGAGAATAGAATGGACCCGATTACTGATGACGAAGTTGAGTGGACTTACACTTCTCCAGAGTTCCCAATGATGCGGGAACATAGGATACAGTCTTTCAAATTATCACAACCTGTCCTTTGTTTTGACGGATA
The DNA here is from genome assembly GCA_003313485.2 of Penstemon barbatus. Classification (NCBI taxonomy): domain Eukaryota; kingdom Viridiplantae; phylum Streptophyta; class Magnoliopsida; order Lamiales; family Plantaginaceae; genus Penstemon; species Penstemon barbatus. The sequence goes on from CM064883.1 coordinate 101,749,198, forward strand.
TTTGAAGATTGAGTTGTTGGGTAGGGTTCAAAGACATCAAAAAGATGGATTGTTCTATATATGGTAAGTTCAGTTTTCTCCATATACTTAATTAAACTATATGTATGTGATTTGATGATATTGATTAATGATACTTTAATAAACATAATTTGGAGTCAATGCGAAACACCTCTTGTGCTTTTTATTAGAGGAAAAGAATCCTATGTTATTGCGAAACACCTCTTGTGCTTTTTATTAGAGGGAAAAGAATCCTATGTTCTTTTTATTAGCAAACCACTTCCCAATTAACACAAAATCGTTTTTCCCAATTAGACACAAACTTCGTTCTGGCATTTTACTTGTACAATTTGTGATCATAAGGCCTCTAATTTGCTTGCATCTTGCAGTGTGAATTATGTTCGAGCTCTAGGACATCGTTTGTTTCCTGCATTTAATGTAAAGATACAAGAACGATATGGAAAGCCTTTGCTGCTGTACAACCCTGACGAGCTTTGGTATCTTTTCAAAACATTTCCAAATTATGAACGGATACTACCATGGATAAAGAGGCTCCCTATACTTTTTTAAGTTATGCTTGTATCGAGTCGAACTTGGGTCGTGTTTTTAAAGCTATTAAACGGTAATTGTTATTTATGTTTGATTTGATATTTTAGAACCTTATAAGAGTGCATGACTTTGGTTCTTTTGGTAGTTTAATTATAGTACGACGTCGTTTGATGCTCTGGTATCTCTAATTGATGAAAAAGGGGAAAATTATGAAATAGTAAATTGCTAAAAAAAATGTTAACCGGTCAAAAAATATTAAAACAATGAAAGTATATGAATTGATAAAAATTCGAGTGATTTAGATGAACACCGGTGAAGTTGGTGAAAATACAAATGAAACTAGTAACAAAAAGTATTGTTCGTGAAATCAATGAAAATTCGGGTAAAATTTGAAAAAAAAAAAAAGGGATGTTATCGGTGAAAACGGATAAACTTAACATGAAAACTATTATAATTGAATGAATTAAATAATAATCTTATTTTAGAATAAATTTTACTAGACTAAATCAATCAACATTTTTTGTTTTATTTCAACAATTTAAAGCCATCATCTTTTTTAATAAATAATAATTTAATACTAATAAATTTCATAAAAAATAAATAGAACATTAGTCACTAATCAGATTAGTTTATGACATAATGAAATTAATTTTACTATAATTTATAAAAGTTACCAATACATTGAGTAGACATGTATAAGTTTTTTTTTTCTTTTTTTTCTTTATAATTTATAAAAGTTACATTAAATTTGATTTTATTAAATAAAAGTTACATTTTTATACTAAAATTAACTTTTTAAAAATAGTACACAAATGAAATAAAAGTAAGATCAAATAAGACTTACATTTTATTAAATAAGGTATTAATTTTTTTTTTTTAATTTATAGGATTTTTATTAAATAAAAACAAAAAATAACAAAAAATAAATAAATACAAGGAGCAGGTGGCCGACAATGCAGGCGAGTGTGTTCACTCGCCTGCATAGGCAAGTGACGCTCTCGATCGGTGAAGCAAGCCAAAGGTGGCTTGCCTCACCGATTTAATTGCCAACATCACCCCTCAATCCATATTTCCCTTTTCCATCCCTCTATACATTTTTCTTCACTTTTTTCCCCCTCTAAATCCAAAATCCAAAAACCCCCAAATCCACCTTCCCTTCTTTACATAGGAGATGGCCTTATGGACAGACGGTCTAATCTGCGCTTTTGAATTCATTCGAGGCAATATGAAGCCTATTGATTCTTCAGGTGGTGAATGTCATAATCATGAATGCCAATTAGGTTGTTACCATCCTCATGAAAGAATTTTGGGCAATTATTGGATACCTATAGGCTGGAGTATAATTTCTGAACTACTTCAAACAGTTCAAGTTGATACCATTTGGGCCTCGCAACCATTTGATAGTATAGATGAAGAAGGTGATATCGTTGTTGCAGATGTTGCAGCTCCCTACTGGGAACGTGCTGTGGGGCCTACTTGGTGGTGTCATGTTAATGCAGGTCATCCTTTTATCAATTCTTGGTTGAGCAGTGCTCAGTGGTTGCATCGTGCAATCAGCATTGCTTGCCTTGCGAACGTATGAAGCACCTCCTGTATGAGGTAAATAATCTTGTGAATCATTTTAATTGTTTTCAACAATGAAATACCTCTTAATGACCTGCACAGACAGTGTGCTATATCCCGTATAATCCAAATAAGTTTCTTCAGGATTTACGTTAGTTGAACTCGAATATTGAAGGTAAATTTATCTCTTTTGTCTTTTTTCCAGGGGTTGGCGATGGGGATAAAAGCTGGCAAACAAGGTTTCCAACTAATAAAAAATGGTTTAAACTAGAAAAGACACAGGTAATCGACAAAAAAGGGAAAATTATGAAATAATAAAGCACTAAAAAAAATATTAAAGGGTCAAAAGAATGTCATTGAAAATATATGAATTGATAAAAATTCGGGTGAATTTGGTGAATACCGATGAAGTTGGTGAAAATACATATAAAAATAGTAAGAAAAAATGTTCGTGAAATCGATGAAAATTCAGGTAAAAATTAAAAAAAAAAAAAAATTGAATGTTGTCAATGAAAATGGATAAACTTAACATGAAAACTACTATTGTTGAATGAACTAAATAATATTCTTTTTTTAAAACAACTTTTATTAGACTAAAACAATCATCATTTTATGTTTTATTTCAACAATTTAAAGCCATCATTTTTTTATAAATAATAATTTTAATAGTAATAAATTTCATAAACAATAAATAGAACATCAGTCACTAATCTATATTATTTTATAACATAATCAAATTAATTTTACAATATCTATATCTATTCTATATATATATATATATATATATATATATATATATATATATATATATATATATATATATATATATATATATATATACTACTAAAAGTGTGAATAATTTAAGTTTTTTTCTTTTTTTTTAAAGGCAAAAATACCCTTATTTTAATTGTAAAGTAATTGATAAAATATAATTAGATATGAATTTTCCTTAAATTTTCTCACCAAAAAATTGATTGATATACTAAAAGTGTGAATAATTTAAGTTTTTTTTTTTTTTTTGTGAAGACAAAAATACCCCTTATTTAAATTGTAAAGTAATATTGATAAAATATAATTAGATATGAATTTCCTTAAATTTTCTCACAAAAAAATTGATAGAAAAAATATTTTAAGAAAATTTGAAAACTCCTTTCCTTAATCAAACACCATAAAGAAAAATAAAAATTAACTTTCCAAAAATTTGATATGGAAGAAGAACAAAATTATATATTCCAAACGTCATAATATAGGTATAATTAGACATGAAATCATATTATAATTATTTGCTCCATGAACTCCAAAAGTTTAGAAATTAACTCTACATCACTTTTACAATTTCATTATTCTTCTCCTATAACACTAAAAAACAAAAAAACGCTATTATTCTTAATATTTGCTATTATATATATATATATATATATATATATATATATATATATATATATATATATATATATATATATATATATGTGTAAAGTTATATATTAAAATGTATCATCAATATGTTTTTGAGTAAAAAATATTGTTTGTTTCATTAAAGATTTAGTACAATGTAACACTAATAAAAAATCAAATTCTCCTAAATTCATAAATGATAAAAATAAAAAAATAAAAAAAAATAAAAGAAAAGTAGAATTGCATCTTACATATGACTAAACAAAAAATATTTACGACTTAGAGAACTAAGTAATCTTTCTTTGGCTTGAGAAATAAAATATAAAGAGTATCCAAGAACATGCATTGCCTTAAATTTTCACGTAAATATTTTCGCAAAAAACATGTGAAATAAGTGAAAAAAGGGGTAAAAATCAATGAAAATTGGTGAAATCAATAAAGTAAATTCCATGTAATTGATGAAAATATGTAAAACCGATCCGGATGAAAGTTATGAACATTGGTGAAGTTGGTGAAAAATTGGGTAAAATCGTTAATAAAAAGTGCCAGTAAAATCGATAAATACATGTGAAATCGAAAAAATCTAGGTGACATTCATGAAAAAATCGATGAAAAATGGGTTAAATCGGTGAAAAAATCTAAAGTTTGTGAAGACATGTGAAATGAATGAAAATTGAGGTGAAATTGGTAAAAAAAAATTATGAAATCAGTGAAAACTAAGTTAAACTGGTAAAACAAGTAAAATTTGTTAAAAACAAAAGAGTTTAACTAGCAAAAACAGTGTGAAGTCGATAGAAAACTGTCTTTTTTTTTTTTTTTTTTACCGGGGGAAAATAAAAGAAATCAATGAAAAATGATGGAAAATCGGTTATAACTAATTAAGAAATGAGTGAATCGGTAAAAAAAAAGTATTAAACCACTAAAAATCAATGAAACCAAATTAAACTAATAAATATAAAAAGTGAAAATAGCTTAAGAAATGCCTTTAATGACAGTGTAAGTGTAAGAGAAATAATTTGATATCTAATTAAAAGTAATTGAAGTTGTATAATTACTTTAGTTGCAAATTTGATAAATAAATGTGAAATCGATCGAAATTCGGGTGAAATTCTTGAAAAAATGGATGACATCGGTTAAACGGTGAAATCAAAGAAAAATGATGAAACAGATGAAAAATGGGTAATATCGGTGAAAATGACTAAAGTCAGTGAAACGTGTGAAATCAATCAAAGTTCAAGTGAAATTGATCAAAAAATGTAAAATTAGTGAAGATCGTGTGAAATTGGTTAAACTGGTAAAAACGAGTGTATTCAATAAGATGAAAAAAATTTAACCAACAAAAACAAGGTTAAACCATTAAAAAAATTACTTAAATCGAAAAAAAACTAAAAAATAGATCAAAATGTGGAAAACAATAAAAATAGGATGTAACAGATAAAAAATCGGTAAAAAGAATTTTTTTCACTAAAAAATAATGAAATCGGCAAAACGATGGATTAAACCAGTGAAAAACATGAATTGAATAAGTGAAAATGACATAAGTCAGTGAAGAGATGTAGTACCAAAAAAAAAAAATTAAAAAATAAAGAGATGATTTTCAAATGATAGGGCAAGAGAAATAATCGAAATCTACTTAAAAATATGGTTTTAATATATAAATCAACATAATTATTTTTACTTGTATCATAATTGATGTCACTATCACATTATAATTTGTGATAATAAAACTTTCTCGTGTTTGACAGTTACAAAGACAAATGATATTATTTTATATTGATAAAATAAAAAAACTAAAGAATTCCTTAAAATGGAATATGTAACGAGCTAAATAATTTTCTTATGATATTATCTTAGAACAAATTTACAGGATTTGTGGACTAAATCATTCATTATTTTATATTTGATTACAGTTTGAAAACCATTATTTTTCTTAATATAAACTGTAATTTTAACTAAAAAATTATAGAAAATACATTTTTTTTTTTTTGAGAGAAGTTTATAGAAAATACATTGAATATGAAGCATTAATATATGTTATTTTATAACATAATAAAGTTAATTTTGCTCTAATTCACAACAAATATCAAGAAATTAACTAAACTTACACTTTCCTAGTTTATAAAATTTAGCCATACAATAAGTAGACATGTATAAGGCAATTGCACTTTAAATATGAGTAATATCTAGAGAAGCATTATCCAAAACCAAAAAAAAAAAAAAAAACATAGCAGAAAGATTACATGCATAAACAAAACCATATCCAGAACACATTATCAATCTGGCACTTTCTGGAGCTTCGTTGAGCAACAATTATCAATTTCTCGTAAGTTATTATCTCTACCCAATCCTACCAAAAAGTTAGAGCACTTTCATTAATCAAGGAGAAAGATTAATTTCGTGCCTAAAAGAGCTATTTGATTGTTATTATGTTAATCGTATTATTTTCATTGGTTATGGAATTATTAGCTTGGTAATGGTACCCGAGCCCAAATATTGGTGATTGGTGTTCCTAATTGAAGATTCAGATTTGTTGATTGGGCAATATTATATTGGGATAATTGCTATCTCATGGATACCTGCTTGATTGTGATATTTAATTAGTTTTTCATTGATATATTTGTTAGCTTCTAGTTACTCAATCCCTAATTTGTTAAGATTTAGTAATTGGTCAAAATCAATATGCTTTGCTCTGATTGTACATAGCACAAACACAAAAGTGTGATTTCGCTAGTTTACTTGATGATATTATGCTTGTCATCCTACCTGTTTTCTGTGAGAAGAATGATGTAAAATGGGGATTTTGTCTAATCTTATGTTTAGTTGTAATCTTGTTAATATATGGTTATCTTGTAATTTTTTTATAATTAGATCACCCCTTTTGAATTATCACATCAGTTGCAGCTCTTGTTATGTGAGATCATGTGTTGCAGTTGAATAAGTTACTCATTGAGGATGTAGGTTCATATTTGATTGTTGACTTTAATTTCCTGACTTTGGGTTAAGCAATTATTATTTGTCTAAGAGTTTGGTAAAGTCGAAGGGTTGGAATCATTATGCTTTACTTTAGATCGAAGTAACACATAAATTGATTCATCCTATTTTAGGGATTTCTGTTTATCATGTTAAGAATGGTGGAAAATTCAGAAAATTTTACTATCTCGTTGATCTTCTTTAGGTGTATCTGAGTGTAAGCAGCAGTTACTAGGACATAACAAATCAAATATCATCATATGGATCAGTAAAGTATATTAGACTGTTTAGTTGGAAATATCATGACTAAACTTTAAATTGCAATCTGCTTTCTTGGGTTGATTATGAATTCTTGAATTGTTATGTTAAAACATTACTTTCTTTTGTTTCAGATGTTCAAGCTTCTATGATCTTAATGTTTATGGTCGTGAGTTAATTTTCTTTCTTCAACTGTTAAGAGAAAGAATATATGACTTTTGGAAGCAAGGATGAGACTACATCAAAGAGCAATGATGCAAAGAAACATGAAAATCAAAAACACCAATTCTCTAGAGATGTCATGCTGGGTAGTGAGTTATGGACAGACGGTCTAATCTGCGCTTTTGAATTCATTCGAGGCAATAGGAAGCCTATTGATTCTTTAAGTGGTGAATATCATAATCATGAATGCCATTTAGGCTGTTACCATCCTCATGAAAGAATTTCGGGCAATTATTGGATACCTATAGGCTGGAGTAGAATTTCTGAACTACTTCAAACAGTTCGAGTTGATACCATTTGGGCCTCGCAACCATTTGATAGTATAGATGAAGAAGATGATATCGCTGTTGCAGATGTTGCAGCTCCCTACTGGGAACGTGCCGTGGGGCCTACTTGGTGGTGTCATGTCAATGCAGGTCATCCTTTTATCACTTCTTGGTTGAGCAGTGCTCAGTGGTTGCATCCTGCAATCAGCATTGCCTTGCGAGATGAAAGTAAGTTGATAAGTGAACGTATGAAGCACCTCCTGTATGAGGTAAATAATCTTGTGAATCATTTTATTGTGTTCAACAATGAAATATCTCTTAATGACCTGCACAAAGATGAGACAGTGTGCTATATCCCGTATAACCCAAATAAGTTTCTTGAGGATTTACGTTAATTGAACTCAAATATTGAAGGTAAATTTATCTCTTTGTCTTTTTCTTGGGGGTTGGCGGTGGGGATAGAAGCTGGCAAAGCAACAGGGTGAGTCGTTGGAAATACGAGTTCTTTAAATTGGTTTTTTTAAGTAAAATTCTTTGAAGACCTGCTTAAAGTACGTCTACTATGTTTTCTGCAAACAATAAAACCCTTTAAAAAGGTGCATTATTGTGACAAATTAGGTAGTCTTACAGACATCCAACCAAATATATCACAAATCATTTTGAATAATTAATGGAATTATGACAAGTGAACATGTACATTTTATGAATTCCACTTCCGTGTGAAATGAAAGCTTTGATATTGTCTTTGTCACCGCTACCTATATAAATCTCCGATTAATGTGCCTACAGTAATACTTGAAGGAGTACTACCACTTCAGTCATGATATCCTAGATTTTTAGGGAAAAAGGTCAAGTAGAATAGCACTTAATCATTCGATATTTATTTTGCTTAAATGCCTCGCTAACTTAACATTATAACAGGTTCCTGTCAGGGTTGCTGGTGGACTACTTTTTGAACTGTTAGGGCAGTCAGTGGGTGACCCTCTTGAAGAAGATGATATCCCAGTTGTTTTACGATCTTGGCAGGCACAAAACTTTCTGTTGACTGTATTGCATGTTAAAGGCTCTTCATCAAATATTAACGTGTTAGGTGTTTCAGAAGTTCAGGTTTGTTGATGCATAGCTAGAGTACATAGCTCTTCTCTATACGGACATTGCCATTTTGAATCTCATAATCTAACAGTGTGATTTTATCAGGAATTGCTTGCAGCTGGAAGTGGTAATATACCACGGACATGTCATGAAGTTATAGCTCTCCTTGCTTCTCGGCTTGCCCGTTGGGATGATAGGTACAAGTTAAACTTTTATTTCATTTGCATAGAACCACTATTCAATTAAGTTTAATTTCCATATGGCCCGAGTTCAACTCAGAAAATATTTCTCTCTTCTAAGTTATTATTATAATAAAGTTTCCTCTGCTCTTTTATCTATCTAGGCTATTTCGCAAATATATTTTTGGGGCTGCAGATGAGGTTGAGTTGAAGTTCATGAACAGGTTCTTTCTCCATCCAAACTGTGAAATGATTTTTGTATTTACTAGAGAGGATTCACCTTCTTGCTATTTCAATAGGAGAACTCATGAGGACATGCATATGTTCACTATAATTCTGAACCAAGAAATTACAAGGCTTTCTACCCAGGTATGCTTCCACGGTCCACTTCAAAATAAAATTTGGTAAGTAAAGATAGCCCAACTTTTTTGTTTGGTTATGATGGGTCATTAATGAATCCGTAATTTTTCTCTTGGAAGATTCATGTTATTGTAAAGATTTGTTTGGGTTGACTCCCATATTATTGTTCTAGGATTACAATTCATATCATCTTCATCTTTTCATGCTGTGACTTTTTCTTTAATGTTTCATATGAAAAAGCTATAAGCTATCAATTAAGCATATTAACTGGTAGATTTCGTTCCTAAGCTGTGTAAGTGAGACAATCTCCCCAGGATATCTAGTTGTTAGCCAAATTTCGAGGGAAGGGTAAGGAGGTAAACAATGATAGATTGTCAAAAAGCCAATGTTGCAAGCACTCATTTACTGACTGTACAGAATATCTGATATAATATAAGAGACAACGCAGTATATGAATTTGAACCTTAAGAGCCTCAGGTTTTGATACCAAATTAATGAAACCATTGACATTCTATGAATGGTAAATCATGGATACCCCCTGAGGTAAGGTCAAATTACAAAATCTCCCTCACGTATTGGATATAAAAATTTCCCTCAGCTTTGTCGCCGTCTTATTAGCCCCTTACCCCTGAAAAGTTCCAATTTTGCCCCTGAGGTTATTTGTAATGTCTTGTAATATTCTAAACCTTTGATATTACTTGTTAACTCCACGAAAAGTTGATAAAATTGTAAAGTTGCACATATTTCAATAAAAATTAAAAAACACTATTTTACATATTTATTAACATTTTAAGTTTAATAATTACAAATTATGCAAAAAAATTATAATAAATTTTTATAAGTTTTAAAATTTTTATTTACACATTTAATTAGATAAATTATTTTTTTATACTGAATTAATAAATTTAATTGAAGTTTAAAATTATAAACATTATAGACTATTAAAAAAGCTTATTTAGTTGAATGTGAAATTTATTTTTTTATTAAAGTATAATATTATAAACTTTATAAATTAATTTATTTTAATAAATGTATAAACCAAATTTTTATACTTATGACATTAATATTGAAATTCAAGTTAACTTATTATTATAAAAATTAAATTTTAAAAAATACATAAATAAGATTTCCTTCTTAATATTTATTGAAACTTAGGTGCAACTTCACTATTTTATCAATTTTTTTTGGTAATTATTGGCAGCCTACTTTCTTGGGCTCTACTGTCTAGACTTTTCTAACCATTTTTAGTCTGTTTTGTTGCTTAAAGTTATTCATCCGGTAATAAGAGAAAAGAGTAGGCGTTTGCCTTCTTTTACAGGTCATCAGAGTAAAATGGTCTTTACATGCAAGGGAGGAGATTGTGTTTGAACTTCTCCAACACGTAAGAGGTAAAATTGGTAGAAGTTTGCTCAAAGGAATAGCAAAGAGTACTAGGCAAATGATTCAGGAGCAAGAAGCAGTTCGTGGTCGCTTATTCACAATACAGGATGTAATGCAGAGCACTGTCCGTGCATGGTTGCAGGTGCCATAGGATTTCTATGCACTCAAATTTTTTTCTATGATGCAGATTGTTAATTTAGTAAAACTACGAACTTAACCTCCTCTGCACGGTTGTGTGAAACCTGATTTCAGGATCAAAGCCTTCGAGTGCAACATAACCTAGGAGTCTTCGGAGGTTGTGGCCTTGTTCTTACCATTATAACAGGACTCTTTGGAATAAATGTGGATGGAATACCCGGATCTGATCAGTCGCCTTACGCGTTTGCCCTGTTTTCTGGTGCACTTTTCTTGTTAGGAGCTGTGCTAATAGCAATTGGATTAATCTATTTAGGACTCAAAAAACCATTATTTGAAGAGAAAGCTGAAGTAAGAACATTGGAGCTACAAGAACTTGTCAGGATGTTTCAGCAGGAAGTTGAGTCTCATGCCCAAGTCAGAAAAAATTCTTCAAAATTGGAAATGTCTTCTGGTGCTCAAGGCAGGTGACAACTTTGTGTCTATCCCTTGAATATATTCATTGCAGTGTTATATTTAAATTTACATAATTAGGTGAAAATTGTATGGTAATTCTGAATTCTGAATTATGAGTGATATATCAAACAAAATTGAAGCTTTATTCAGAATAAGCAATCCATGAAACATACCTCAGATTCTACACCACATGACCTAATGACGTTAAAAGAAAATCGTGGGTGCTAGTTATACCCTTAGATTAATCGATAAGTTAACTACCTAAAACTGCAGCAACTTTGATAGTCATAGAACAAGATCACCTTTATATACAACCACCAGGGTTCTGTTTTCCATAAGAATAGCCAATCACATTAGAACACAATGATTTCGCCTTTCCTCCTCGACCATGATAACCCAAGTCAATGTTTATTAGCTTAACGTTTTTGCAAGGCAAAGCTCCACTGCACTGTAAGTTCACTGCAATTTGTGTTCTAGAAATGCCCCTAATGTTCCTGAATGTCACATCTTGTATTTGCACAGCCGAGCTCGACTGGTCCGTAAAGATATTACCATAATTAGTAATACAACATAAATTGCATAAAAATAAAAATAAGGCAATAAATTGAGATAATTACCTGAATTCTGCAACCCTGATATGGACAATACTGTTGATCTATAACTATAGGATTGCTAACATTTCGCATAAAAAGGTTCTGAAAAGTTAGGCCTGAAGCTTTACTTTGTAAAGATGGTGCCATTGTTTTGATTCTCACACCATTATCCGACCCTAAGAAAACGGAGTTTGTTACACTTATTCCTGAGACAAATTCAGTAGCATGGCTTCTTCCAAGGCTTCCGATACTGATTCCATGGCCGGGACCACAAGCAACATTGTCTATATCAATGTCTTGGCTGCCAGAGACCATAGCTATACAGTCGTCTCCAGTCCGAATGACAGCGCGCGAAATCTTAATTTTGTATGAGGTGCCAATGTGAATGCCATCTGTGTTAGGGCTGTTTGCTGGTGCTGTCAATCTAATGTTGGTTATGTTCATGTTGTGGCAAGCAAAGATGTTGATATGGGAATTTTTGCTGTTGACTGATTTTATGTTATTGACTGCTGAATTTGTAACGAAGTCGAATCTCAATGTCTGCATATAATTAATAAGATTGAAATTAAATACATTAAAAATCTATTCTAAATAATAATTTTGAAAATAAAAAAAAATTACCGTAGTAGATTAATAATAAAACTTACTGTTGGAAGGGTTCTGCAATTAGTATTCCTACTGCAATCATTGTAGGGCCATGCAGCAGCCCCTTGGCCATCTAAATATCCACCACCTTTTACAGTTAATTTGTCCAGATATCGAAAACCAATCCATGTATCTGTAAAGAATTGTTGGGGATCTGTAGATGCTTTTAGAGTCCCTTTTATCAAAAAAGCCATGGAACCTTTGCAAGAACCTTCAAATGAAATTGATCCCAACAAAAATGTTCCTCGAGGAATCCAAAATCTACTCCTTCCACCATATTCACATGCATCTTCCCATGTTTTAAGAAAGGCCTATAATCCAAACAGACTATATATTTTTATTATGATCAATAAAAATAAAAGACCTCATCAGAGAATCAAATTAATTTGTCATTGAGAAAATTAATTATCGAAAAAACTTAACTCGAACTAACCTTTGTGTTATCTGTCTTTCCATCTGCTACTGCACCGTACATTCTTACATCAAAGGTTCTTGGTGGTAAAGCACCATTTACATATACAATAATGGACAAAAAAGAGAAGAGAAGCAGAACAAGATTTCGAAAACCCAAACCACTTTTCTTTGCCATTTTTCTTTACTTTTATCAGGTTGTTATTGTAAATCTTATGGTTGAAAACTCTTAAATAGTTGCAAATGTAGATTAGATACGCTTCACATATACATATATGCACTCAGGAACGGAAGTTTGACTGACGAATTGAATCCCAAAAATTAATTAAATCTTGCCATGTAAATATATTGAGAGATTGGTATAAGTACGTCTATTAGTTTCCATGTTTTGGATGCCATTTCCGAGGAAATCGAATTATGGAATATATAGTCATTGTCTTTATCAGTTTAAAAAAATAGAAAGAAAATAACCCTCCTAATAAATTATCAATATTTGATTCCTTTATTTACTTAATTACAACTATGGAAAGATGTTTATTGCTCTGCCACAAATCATTTCTATCTATATTCATAATTAAAACATAAAATTGTTCAAATTTGTCAATAGCATTTACCAAAAAATAAGAAATAATACAAATATACTTGGCTGACTATAATCAAGTTTGATATATAATAAATAATTTTGTTGTGTGAATATAAAAATAGTTGTTTCAGTTTGGCTGATTCGTGAATTGCCATGTTTAGAGATACTCATAATTCAATAATTGCAAAATGTATTTTTCTAAAAGGAGGTAATCTTGTTAAGTACAGGATAAGAAGAAAATTAATCCGTACTTCATACAAATGGACATATCATAATTAATTTCAATACGGTAGTAATTAAGGAACATTTGACTTATAACTTCAACATATATATATAGTACAAAAGTGAACGACTTCCTTCCATTTACTCTCTCATTCTTTTAAATATAAAATATTCAGCCAATTTTCTTCAATGAAATTAAACTCCTTTTATCCGAAAATCACATCACTAATCTAAAGATATTTTTTAATAAATTCAAAATTGGTGATCTTACGATCTCCTACTTTCTTGACTTATAAAATCTTTTCAATTATGTGCTTGATTTTTTCAAATTTTATTACGATAAATTTCCACATTTTTAAATTTAAAGGAAAGAAGAAAATTGCTAGGATATTCTTTAATCTTCAAAGAGAAATATCATATATTGAAAAAAAAGAATATCTAATCCTACTTAAATTCAATTTTCTTCTTATTCGGCTATCATATCTAATTACAAAATATCAAACGGGTGTAATTTGTTCAAAGTTTAGCTTTAACTTGTTCCCGTCCTGTGTGTAACAAATTTGGTAACTCTTTAGTAAATTTCAATTTACGTCCTGCACTTACAAATATACTGAAAGTTTACATGACTGAATAGTTACATGTTTGAAGGAGTCTGGACTGTTTTTTTTGCATTTTAGCTCATTTCATACTATAACCAGTACTTTTCATAGTAGAACATACTCATTTAGCTTCATCAAGAACTCTAATATATGTTGCTTTACAATTTACATGTCCAATTCTGCAACTACCAATAATACATTGAACTCTTTCTGCTGAGTTGTAGCATGCAGATCTTTTTCCCAGAAATGAATCATTCTCTTTTCTCAGTCGAATCTTACTTGAAGCTTACCAGGTGATCGTAGATTTTTAATAAAAAAATCGCAACCTGGTTAAATTGAATCCATCAAAAAGGTGCTTCATTAAAACTTGTACTTGTTTGTAGGATTGTTGCAATTCTGCAATGGTTAAGATTTTGAGTTAAAAACAGTACTGATGAGAAATACATCATAAATACGTATGTCAATCAATATTGGGTTCATAAAAGTATTACCTTTCTCTAGTTTGATGAACACCCTCAAGAATTTCAATCACATGCTGCACTTTTGAATATTCTGGCTTCTCCTTGTTTCCCAATACTAAGTTTGAATATCTCAAAAATGTTTGCAGTTCTTCTTCGATTTTGTTTAGATGTTGATCTATGTTTTTCATGAATTCCTCGTATGGAGAGTTTGCCCTCAGAGCCTCGGTGTCCTCTTGACTCTCGGCAAAAACTAGCAATTCTTGATCCTCGACGGATTTAAGATGATTTGAATCTGATTGTTGATTATCATCTGAATAATTATTTGGATTCACCTCTTTCGGAGATACAATTCTAATGGGACTAGAGGACTCTGATTCACTAAATCCAAGATCCAATGCCATATTCCCGATTAGTAGACCTTCCTTCATCGAAATTGCCTGAAACCAATTGGGATGTTTAATCAAATAATGCAGATTTTAGCACAACAAAAAAGCGAAGAGAAAGAAAGAATATATATATATATATATATATATATATATATATATATATATATATATATATATATATATATATATATGTGGTTTTTTTTTTTTTTTTTGTATTACCTCGTTAAGTTTTGCAGAAAGCTCATCAAACAATTCAATACGATTCTTCAATTTTTCCATGGCTAGCATTACCTTCTTCTTTTGAAATAGCAAATCCCGAGCATCATTTTCCTTTCCGGTTTGAACATTGACTGCTGCTTGTCGTCTAAGCTTCTCTGCTGCTTCAGACAGCCTCATGAGCCTCAACCTTGCATTATTTGCTGGAAACACAGACAGTAGTTAATTAGTGCTTTCGGATTGTCTATAACTACTTCCCTATACATACTAATTACTAAGAAAAGAATATAACTATATATTGAAGTAAGTTGCATCATCAATATATTAACTTATAGGGACAAATTTGGCTTTCACCTTAACTAGGGCATTAAGCTTTGGATACCCAAGTAAGATATTGTTTTTCATATTCATTGGGTAAAGTTTAACTCATTCCATTGTTAATGGAAGGCAAAAAATGGGTAAATAGGGCTTATGTTCTTCTTTTTCTTTTTCTTTTTTTTTTTTGGTCAGAAGGGCTTATGTTCTTCTTACTTATATATACATATATATACATCACCATGCAAAGTAAGATCTAATGAAATGAATAAAAAAATTGGATGAAACATCCACATAACTAGAATAAGCAGGCATACACTGTAGTCTAGAATTTTTTTGTCTTGAGACTCATGTGCACCACTAAACCTAACACGACAATCTGCTATTCATTAGCTTAATGAAAGAGACATGAAAGCCAAGTATAGTAACATAGTCTATATTATGTTACAACTGAACCGTCGCTCACAATGAAAAGGAAAGAAGAAATTAGACAAAGTTCTGCATGTCACCTTAAATTTCATTCAGAGTCTACATCTCACGAGTCTTGCTTCATCCAAGATACTACCCACATATCCAACTCCTACACGTAACCTTCAATCATGTCAATGCCTTGGTTTGAGAGAGAGCGTGCGTTATACTAACTGACTTCCAGAGAGTATGCCCAGAATCCCACTAGATTTTGTCGCTTATACTTCTCGTTAATTGTCCCTAGAAGGGCCAACGCTCTAGATGAAAGAGGTTCCTTCTTTCGCCATTTTGACAACATATGCAAAATCCCTTGGCACAAACTAATCTCATAACTAAATAACTAACCCCATATATATTTATGCTCAAATTCCTTGGAAATATTAAGTTAACCTAGACACAACCAGGATATTCTTAAGCCATACATTTCTACGTTAACGTTCACTTTATGTTCAGGCGAACGAGTTGTTTGCTTCAATTCAATAGGTATAATGTATACAGTGTAATTTTAGTCCAAATTTAACAATTTTTAGCATATAAAGATAGAATTACACATAAAACATTTACCTATTAGTGCATTCCAGATAATTTAATTCATCAAAACACTAAATTCCTACATTGTTTGCAGTCCTTATGGAACAAAGATATGAACTTTATCTACATATTAAAATAATTGGGAAAAACATAAAGAGCCCAGATCAAAATTCGCTAACATCTAAATCCCAGGCTAGACAATCAAAGATTGAGATATCAATGAAAAGGGAAAATCAGGGAATTTATTGAAATTATAGAATTGAAGAAAGAAAAGAGACCTTTGGCTCGTGCGGTGTTTGCTTCCTTGTTAAGATTATCAAGTTGTTGACGGAGCTGCTCTGCAGTAGTAGATGTAGAAGCCGAACACGTCGTTCTCATTTGTGAACAAGTAGGGCGCCATTGAAAAATCGCTGCGCTGCAGTTCAATATCATCTGCTTCGTTTTTCTCTCTCTAAGCAATTACTCTTAACTACTACTATTATTATAATTTATAGTATGTTACTTATTTACTATAGTAGAATAACAAACAGAAATACTAAATTAATTGCTGTGAAAATCAAATACGAAAAAAATGTATCCTCCATTAAATATGAAAAAGAAAGAAAATTGATCCATGGCCCTTATTTCCATGTTAAATCTTTTACTATATATTTTGCACAATTTCAATTTGCTCGTGTCAGAATAGTTAAAATTCAGCTATAAGATTTTCTATTTTATTTTACTATATATTGTGCTTTTTAAAGATTCATAAAATTACAAGCTACGTTGCACGGATATGGACTCGGCGACTCGGATTCGACACGATTCGATCGGCGACTCGTTTAAAAAAAAAATTAAGATACGACTCGGCATGGATACGTATATTTTAATAAAATAATTTTATATAGTTATATATAAAATAAAATACCTTAGCATCAAAGTTATTGAATAAACACTCATTCAAATATTCATAACACAAAATCAAGAGAAAATATCAGGAAATATGTCTAAATTCACTACAAATACATGATAAATGATTCAAAATAATTAAATAAATCTCATATGCAAAAAACATCAAAGCAACTCTCATAAGAGTACATAATTATTAGTCAATTACACAACAAGATCATCATTGGGATCTTCATTAACTTCATCAACCAATAACATTGCCTTTGAATTGATATTTGGAACTTGGAAGAGAGAAATTCTTGAAATATGGCCTAGGGTTCTTGTTAAATTGAGGATCAATCTAGGTTTGTAGATTCAGATATACTACCTGTTAAAGTGTGATGGTAGTGGTGGGAGTAAATGAAATGAAGAATTTATTTACTTAGTCATGGTGGATCTGGTCTTTGGATTTGCCGATTTGAATTTTGGATGAAACGGGAAGAAGAAAGGAACAAGTAAGTAAGGAACTCAATTAGGAAAGTATAGTTTCAATTCAATTTTTTATTATTTAGGTGTGTAATTTGCATTTTCAATCCAAGATTTTATAAAAAAAATTGCAGAAAGCCTCTGCCAAGTCCTTGACCGTGTCAACTCAGCAGTTGACCGAGTCGGATTCGAGTATCCGATTTTTTTTTTTTCTCGGACTCGCCACGTGGCGAGTCCGACGTGTATCCTAGCCGAGTCGAAGGCGAGTCCGAGTCCCCGACAAATCCGACTCTTCAGCTTGTTATTTTTTTAAGTATCCGTGCTTCATAGATTACAAGGTAGGAAAAAGTAAAACACAAAATGATCAAAAATCTTTATTATGGCATTGGCAGGCGGCAACACATGAATTAGCACATTGGGCCTCAAGTCTGGTTTGTTCCAGTTCTCATTTCAAGTCACGATGGAGGCCCAATGGGCCGTTAGAATTCCTTTCATCTTTATTATGGCATCTTTTCTATTTAAAAATAAAAAAGGTATATTGTAGACCACACCTATATATCCTATTACTGTAAATCAAATTTTGATATTCTAAAGTATGACTTTTTGAATTAAATTTGAATCGACTATAGTATATAACTATTCGAATCCACGGGCCTTGACCAGTCCTAATTAAAATGTAACTTGCACTTCATCTACTTTTTGTAAGCTATGGTCACGTGGGGCTTCCATAATTAATTTTTCCTATAGTTTCTGTTTGTCCTTTTTATTACTTTTCTATAGCTTTACACTTTACAGGTAACTACTATAAGAAGCGGCGAAAGGAAATAATTAAAATCTTGACTTATACAACAGATTTTTATTTTAGTTTTGGCACATTAGTTACACAAATAATTGGACGAAAGAAGATATTTTGTTTATAAGCCTGATATTGAACATGGATAGATGCAGTGTACAAATTTATGGGTTGGTCCCATTTTGTAATCCTTTATTTCAATCTATCAACAAATTTAGGTTGAATTCCCAAAGTGTGGGCCTTCTTTGATTCTTCAGTTTCCCTATTGGACTTGGGTGATTTAAGGCCTGTTTGTTTGGTGTATGGGAAAGTAGTTTGGGAGAGTAGTGAAAGTTTGTGAAATAATCTCGATTTACGTAATGTTATTTGTTTGAGTTTTGAAAGAGTGGTTTGAGAAATAAAGTAGGTGTAGATTTTTTTTGGACGAGTTAGATTATAAGTGTAAGATGTGTAAGACTTTATGTCAAATCATGTTTTTTGTGAGATAAATTGTGTAAGAGATAAGTTACTTTATATCAAATCAGAGTAGAGTTTGTGTAGATTTTGTTTAGAGATAAAAAAAATTATTATTTATTTGACATTTCCCAAAAACAAATTTTTTTGGAATACACCAAACTAATATATAGGCCCACAGACTCATTGCAATTTCTTGGACCATTTTGAATGGGACTACTGAAAAGACTTTGGCTTATCTTCATTTAATCATTTGATTTACTTTCCCTTTTTAAGTGTTGGTATAAATATGATTCATTAAATACAATTATCAAAATTTACGAATATAAAATATCAACTTAGAATGAAATTGAAAATCTGAAATGAAGCAAGTCATACTAGCTAGTTACTACATTTGACAGGGAAAAATACAATTTTTTTTAGAAATACTATCAAATCATTACATTAACCATTATCATCATAAATATATTCAATCGTTTATCAGAGTACAAAGATTAATAAAATAAAAATATTAGTATTAAACTAAAACGATACCCAAGTCTAACACGAGATATCTTGCTCACTTGATTAGTTGATTTTGGAGTATTCAGTCTACCATTAAATATGGTTTTTATTTTTAGTCATTTGTTAAATTTAATATTCTATACAAGTATATATCTACATAAAAAGGTATTGGAGTCGTCCAAAGACTAACTCATGCGAAGTTTTTGAACGTAACTATATATGTCTAGCTTTTCTTATATACTTTTTTTTTATTTTTTTTTTTGAAAACTTTTCTTATATACTTTTTAATTAACTACGAAATATTGTCTCTGCAAAACTTAGCTATGCACCATTTGACTGCTATACTAAATAAAATAAAATAGTTCACAAATAAAGAACAAATTGTGCATGTATAATTAGTGTTACAAAAGTCATTAAGCACTAGATATTGTGGATTGAATTTGTTGAATAAGATAGAACAGGTAATTACCTAACTTGGAATATTGTATTATCACTGCTTGGTCTGGGTTTAGACACGCTAAATGTAGATATATATATATATATGATCAATTGTTGTATTTTCATGATTTTCCTATAACACGTGCTCTGTCTAATTTACATAAGATTTGATGTATTATTCAATGTATTTACTCGATCGATGGAGATTCATCGCTTGACAAACAAACGGGGAAACTATCCTTTTATACATGATGATATAGTTCAATGGATTTTATTTATTAATTATTTGTTTAGTTTTTACTATATTCTTCTTGTTGTACATGTTTATGGCTTTATGCATATATTATGTTTTTTTAAGTCAACAAAAGATAATTTTGTTTTTGTGTTTATACATATTCAAATTAATAAAGTATGAATATAAAAAGTTGATGTTTTTTCTAAAAGTCAAGAGTTGGAGAGTTGGATTTTGTGTAATGTCAAAATTAAATTTGATCAAGAGCGTTGGTCTTAAATCAATAAATTTAGAATTGACCTAAGAATAAAGTGTTTCCCTGCCATTGACCATATATATATATATATATTAATTCAAAGCATGCACCCTGATATCTAATTTTATTTCAAACAAATTAAATGAAAATTGTAAACTTTTGTCTTAATTATTAGCGAATTAGAGAATTAGATATAATTATTAAGGGGGAGATGGCGATCAAAGAAAATAAATTATCTATATATAATGAGATTCTGAGAGTTGTAGGTACCTTAATAAAATGAAAACGAAAATGTTCTCTCCCAACAAATTAATAATCATCGAATTTGAAGGAAGATACTAATTAATCTCTAGCTTCCACTAAACAAATTAAATCATCAGTTATATATATAACAACATATCAATTAAATTGGTATAGACTTAACATGCATGCACACAATTTAAATCTCTCTTATATTATAAATTAAGTGGATGGGATGCAGTCAATTAACTTCATGAGTACGTACTCCCAGTTTGAAATATATATATATATATATATATATACTTGATCATAATTATGAAGAATAAACATGCAAATATATATGTATATACAAGGATGTGACAAGCTAGTAACACATATATACTTCATGCATGGTACACACACATATATAGTCTTGAAATCCTGCTCTCAATTAATTTCTTGAAATCCATAACAATTCATGCAATTAATATGTATGACTGGCTAAGTCCAATAACATTGCATTAAAATATCTTACATACATATGCTGATATACATACAAAGATGCTATATAATTAAGAAGACGAAAAAAAGTTGGGCAATGGGCTGTTGTATTGATGTGGAAGTTCTTGAGCCTGCTGACCATGGTTAATTATATATTGCGTGTAAAAATTGGAACTTGGGTTGTTATTTGAAGGAAAAATTAGATTTTGTGTCGGAAATGGATTTAACATGGCGGCCGCACTGCCACGGAGAGTAGCTGGGCTGTGGTGGTTGTGTTGGCCCTCGTAGGTGGTAATCACCGTTGATGGATCTTCAAATGATCTTTCGATGCGTTTCTTCACATTGCATTTCTGGCTTGTGCACCTGTAGTAACTCCTATATGTATAAAATCATGACAAAATTATAACATACATACACATAATTTGTACTCAGAATTATTTAAATGAATTTAATTTGTAGCAATGTACATCTAGCTAGTTAACACTTATAATGATTTTATTTTATATTGAGTAAAACGGACGAATAAGTACATCATAACATTAGGCAAAACTATATATATATATATATACAAAAAAATTCTATCACTATCTAAGTTCAGAGATAAACCACGAACTATATATGAAGAGTATTGTATTAAATTAGAGAAATATATAACATAAGTGGGAGTCGAATTAGTACGTAGTGGGAAACTTAAATGAAATGTGGATTGCAGAGTTAAACTTGAGGGGAATTTGATTATGCCACAATTTTTTATAAAAGTGAGAGTTTAGTGCCTGCCCAAGAAGTAATTTCTACGAGTGAAAGTACTGCAGCCTATATTGAATTATTTGTATGACCATGACACTATATAACATAATTTTAAAAAATGCAAGTCTTAGTACGTACTTGATTAAATGACAGAAATTAAGCCATCAATTTTGGAGAAGACTTGAATTGTCACTTCAGTTATATATATAAATTCTATTTGCCAGTACTTTAAGTAATTAAGAACAAATTAATTTAAGTATATATATAGTTCATTTTTCCTATGTTTAACAAATTAAACATTAATTGCGCAACTGATAATCAAAATTAGAAAATGTACGTATAGAGATTATGATCATACGTACCTTGGAAAAGGGCTATTTTTGACTGCTTTCTGTCCATACTTTCTCCATCTATATCCATCTTCCAGATTATCTACCTCACTTTTAGTCATGAATGCAAATCGTGCCTCTCTTTGTTTTTTCTCTCCTTTCTTTTTTGATGTGCTGCTGAAGAATCACAAATATATATTATAACTTCACCTAAGAAATTACTATTTACCATTTAAATTAAGTATTTAATTATGTATTTGCATCAAATCTTAAGGAATTAGCAAGCTAGTGATGGAAATATATATAAATATATATATGAATAAATGTACATGAATCCGGCCTCTTATATATATATATTGAAAACATCCAATTGGAATCATGAGAAAATTAGTCCACCCTGAAATATATATACTGAATGTAAGTTATAACTATATGTTAATTTAACCAAATGTCAAAAGATATATATATATATAATTTGTTGGACAAATTAAATAAAACATTAATTAATACCCTTTCTTAGACTTTCCAGCAACATCTCCTAATTCTTGATCATGTGGATCTAAACCCAGCTTCTTGCTTTTCGAAGAATCTTCTTCAACTCCAGCCTCCGACGAAGAAAACGACACCGTAGAATTTGGCGTGGCTGGATTTTCAGCAGTAGCAGTACTAGCAAACCCTGCCTCGTTAATAACTTGTCGATCGAACGATGAATCGAAAACATTTGTTGCATTAGTCATGTTGTACTGATCCATTTCTCCATGCAATGAATTTGTGAAGCTCAAAACATCAAGATTAGGGTTTTGAAGTTGGTGGTTGTACATAAAGGGATTGTAGTTATGCACTTGATCATCACTAGTGCCAATGAAAGGAAATTCAAACCCTTGTTGTGATCCCATGTTTTGATCAAATGAATTGTAGGGATTATAATTCTTGTTTTGATCATTAGACATGGATGTATAATTAATAACATATATATATATATATATCAAAGATCAATTCAAGAATATTATAAATTGTGAAGGAAGGAGGAGATGGGGTTTGGGGGAACAAGAAGTAATTATTTAGGGAGAAGTTTAATTTGTAGAGGAAGACTTTTGTTTCATTGTTTGGCTAGATAGGTAGCTTGTGCTTTTTGACATACTATACTTTTTCGCTTGCTTTTTTCTACTTTCTTTAATTATTTTCTAGATGGAAATAGAGTTACGGATAAAGACCAAATGTGAAAAATGAATTATAGCCCACACAATAATTATAAAGATAGTTTGAATACGTGTATTATTATTCGGTGGGCTTGTGTCCTACCGTCAAAATACGTTTTCACATCTATCTGTTGTTATTCTTTCTAGTACTGTTTTGAATTATATATATTGTATGACTAATTACATGTACATATTAATTTACAAAAATGTAATAAATAAAGATAAAATCAAACAAGATAAATTTTAATATATAGATTCGCGCGATAATATAATCGACGATAAATAGTCCACTTTACATGTAAAATTTTAATTAATTTCTTTTCAATTTTTTGGAAACTAGACTAAATGTTTAAAGATATAATGCATGAGGTAAAATGGCATGCAGTCCATGTTTAAATGAGGACAAATATAGTTATTGCCTTGACTTATGTATAAGTAGGTTACTTAAAATAAGAGTATTCCAAGCATGTGAGGATCGCCCCCAAATTGAGGCAAATGATAGGGACAATTATTATATTTATTATATATGATACCTGTATATTATATAGTACAGAAATAAAGTGAGTTCATTTAATTAAACTTGCTGAATAAATTATATATAGTCTCCTGTCATCCATGACCCGTTTTAATTAATTGTTCATGTGTCACACATTCATGTTCATATTTGGAAAATAAAATATAATCAGTAAAGTGAAATATTTTCCTTGTAAAAAAAAAAAAAAAAAAAGGCAAATTAATACTTTGACATATACTTCATAAGTATTTCTTCGTCTACAACAAAAATAAAAGCAAATTAAAATTGTGTTCATGGTCTACTTGCGTTGCGACAACCTATGAACAACTTGTCACATTCTTCTTTTTTTTTTTTTTTTTTTGAGATCAAATCAAACAACTTGTCACATGATTGATAAAATATTAGGCAGCATAAACTCCATTCAATATATATTACTGGTTTCCAATTTTCCATACACGAATACATTCCATATCTCAAGTTGGGTATGGAATTAATTTTTATTGCACAACAAATTAAAATACCAAAAACAAAAATATTACTAGTATAATTTAAAGACCAAATTAAAAGACGGAATGAGCATGAAACATGAATCACAGAAAATATTTGGTTAAAAATCTGGTGTACGTGGCAATCCCGTATTTTTCTACAAAAGGGGTCATAAGATAGAAGGGATGTAGTCAAAATTCAATTATATATTTCCTTCCTTCAATTGATTTCACACGCACGTGTATGTACATGAACGGCACCGTCATTTGACATCCCAACAGACACGTGCGAGATTTTTCATTTATTTGTAATTTTCCTGGAATTAATTGGATACGTACTGCTGACGAGTCTTCATGTCATCTTCCAGAATATAGGGTGCAGCTGCAGCATTGCTTTTTGGAAAATGTGCTCTTTTCTGTTTTATTTTCAGAGTGGGACTTTTTTTTTTAAAGAAAATTTTGAGAGTGGGAATTGAATAGGTGTTTTATTTCTACCGTGTATTAATATATCAAAATCAATTTTATATAGATTTTACTCATTTGTCATGCCAATTGTACATCGATATTTATGTGGCTAAAATATTTTTTTACTCCCGATTTTTTGTTATATATTTTGAAATGCCTAAAATAGTGAAAAATATATAGGAAAAATACATATAAATACAAAAAATTGCTAAGATATGAGGAAAATACGGGGAAAATGTAGGATCATTTTGTTTGGTTGAAAATAATTATTTTTGCATCGAAAAACAATTTTGTTGGTAAAATTCTCGTGTAATCGCGTAAAAATATGAGATCGTATGAAAAGATGAGTATGAACTCACTATCTCGGCTTCTTTAAATTCTTCAATCTTTCCAAAGAGTCTTTTTTCTATTTTGATAAATCCCAAAATAGTCTTTTGGGAGCTAAACGACGTATACACTATTTTCTCCTCCTATTATTTTTTGTTCCATATTTCATCATACTTAGAATATTTCAAATTATTTTAATATTTATTTAGTTTATTTTAATAATAATTTACTACATTAAATCATATTTGATTTACAATATTTGAAATATCATAATATAAAAAATCTACGATAGTAAGCTATTAATATAATTGAATTAAGGATAAACATCACATTTGGTCCCTCTTATCATTAACTTTTTATGAGTGGTTCCTCTTATATTTTTTTTATCAGTTTAGTCCTTACTATGTATTATTTATTTCACTTTAGTCCTTTTCAGGTGTTCCAAGGTGGTTTCGGTAACATGTGATATGCTCATAAGGGCAATTTCGTCATTTCAAGTAAACTAACATGGATATTTTTGTCTTTCTAATCATTTGAAAAAAAAAGCTAAAGATTTAATCTCTTCCAAACTAGACTTTCATTTCAATCCAACTTAATCGTCCATTTCATTTCAAACTAAAGTTTTCTCCCAAAATCTTCTTCAAACACCAAAATTGCTCACCAATTAAATAATATCTCAAATGGTCTTAATAGCGAACGGACGAAAATGCCCTAACAAATATTCATATGCATGTCACGTGTTATCAGAACTAGGGGTGGGCGCGGGTAGGGTATTTCGGGTATTGGGTATTTCGGGTCGGGTACCCGACTTGGCGGGTAGTGAATTTTTATACCGAAACCCTACCCGATTTGGCGGGTACCCGAAGTTCGGGTACCCGAAATTTTCGGGTATTGGGTATTGGGTACCCGAAATTTCACACTTTTTTTTTTCAAGAATTTTTTTTCAACATATATGTACGTAAAATTGTAAATAAATGAATTCAAACATTAATTGTACACAATAACTTCAAAACAAAACAATACAAATGTCTCAAGCCTTCAAGATTCAAGTATTCAATAAATTACAATCAAATCAAGATTGAGCAGTAGTAATACTAAAATTCATTTTCAGATTTGGGAGTTCAAATGTCGGCTGCTTGAGAGTGTGAATAGCAGAATAGGGGAGAGTGTGAAACTGTGAATAGGCAGTTTAGGTTTTTTTTCCTTTTCTAGCCCAACTAATTGTTAAAATAAATATTGGGCACATTTTGGGCTGTCAATTATTTAATTGGGCCAAAAATTTTTTTTTTTTAAATACCCGAACGGGTACCCGAATACCCGTTCGGGTGTGAAATTAGTACCCAATACCCTACCCGAAAATATATTTCGGGTTCGGGTACCCGAACCCGAATGTCAAAATACCCATTTTTTTGTCCCAAACGGGAAATACCCAAACGGGTCGGGACGGGTCCCAAAATACCCGACCCAAACGCCCACCCCTAATCAGAACCACTTAATAAGGACTAAAATAAAACACATAATTCATCACAGGAACTAAAGTGGGAAAAAAATATAAGAAGGACCACTCTGTAAAAACTTAATGATAAGAGGGACCAAAAGTGAAATTTACCCAATTAAGGTTAACTTCTTTGATTCTGTATGTAGCAAATGAACCATTTTTTTTTTTTTTTGGGAATTCAGGAAGTTACAAAATCTGCGCGACTATTCAACAATTCCAGAAACCTTAATTCTATTAATTTTAATAACCAAGAAACAAAATTTTAGTGGGATCAAGTTTCGGAAAAATTGTATTTGTTTGGTCAGGCCAAACTCGTCTTTTGGCTTAATAAAACTTTTCTAGCGATAAAAAATTCTATCATAAATCAAGTATGATTAAACTAAAGTAATTAATGAAAAAGTGCAACACACTTGCTTTAAAATTGAATAAAACTCCTACGAATACAATAAACTACCTTTCAGTTGGATAGATTTGGTCACACCCAAATTGAACAATAATATTCCTTACACAACACATCTTCAACATGATAATCAACCCCCCCCCCCCCCCCCCCCCCCAAACCCAAACTAGCCATATCATCCCATATTCCCATAGTCAGTAAGTAACATGGATCAAAATTTCGGTTCAAATGTATGTTTCGGTCAAATAAATATTGAAAATTTTTCGAGACTATTCGAAAATATTTCGAAAACACTGAGGAAAATTTGTAAAAAAGTTACTAAATTTAGGAAAATAACAGAGTTGAAGGCAAATAAATAATTTCGGAATTACATCTTGTTTTCGTTTCGCCTGATTCAAAAACGGAAATTTTTCGATGTTTTTGATGGAAAAGATAGAAATTTTGATCCATGGTAAATAAACATGAAATAAAGACAATAGAAACAACTATAATAATAATAATAATTGGCCAATTCATCTGTTGAATACTGTACAGCAACATCTTCACACTCTCTCTAGCACTTTCTCATGTTAAGTATGACACTTTATCTTTTGGAGCTAGCTAGCTAGATAACAACTGAGTACCTGAATTGTTCAATATTTCCAACTGGGTCCTCATCCTTTTTCTTCACTCACTCACTCACTCACTCTGTCATAGACATGGAGGAATCTTTACAGAAAACACAAACTTTGAAAATGTGTAGGGACTAGGGACTCAATATGTAACTCACTGAATGATGCTCTCTTTATGTAAGGATATCCCAATTATTGCAACTCAAAACTCATGTGTTGTGTTTGTCGGATGTAATATTACTGCTCTCTGATGGGCCCCCTTCTCTGCTTTCCGAATCGCAACTCTCCCTCATCGAGGATTCTATTTCCATGCTCGTAGTTCTGCTTCTCCTGCTCCTTCGATCCTGCACGTATTAGTAGTACTTCCGATTATAAACAGAACAAACCCGTAAGTAAAATCGAATTCAGATAAGGAAGAGCTCAGCTCACCTCTCGATTAGGAAACTCGTCATTTTCAAGCATTCGTACGACCTGGCTCATTTTCGGTCGTTTTTCTGATTCGGGATCCACGCATCTAAGTGCCACGAGAAGTGCCCGTTTCAAAGCACGGGTCGTGGGCCTTACTTCGAGGTTAGGGTCCACAACTTCCTCGGCTTTTCTATTCCCAACCATCATTTTTAGCCACTCAACTAGATTAACCTGCCACGGATAAAATTACAGAGGCTCATTACAAAAATCAAAGAGAGAAAAGAAATTAGGGTGATTATGGTCGGACCCCCTTAGGTAAACCGTAATTACTAAAACAAAAAAAAAACTCGAAGTTCCATAAATTACAAGAACACCATTACAGGGAGTTTGTAAAGTTTTCCAGAAGTTGTAAGGGGTGTTTTGGTTCAGAAGGGAGGTTCTTGTAATTTTCGAATCAGCAGGGGTAGTCCGTGTAATACGAGTAAATATCAGGGGGTCCGGATGTAAATCATCCAAGAAATTAATTTAGTACTACCTCATTAGCTGGGCGTCCATAGTCCACTGGGTCTCTGCCGGTAACAGCTTCGAGGAGTAGAACAC
This sequence comes from Penstemon barbatus, assembly GCA_003313485.2. Classification (NCBI taxonomy): domain Eukaryota; kingdom Viridiplantae; phylum Streptophyta; class Magnoliopsida; order Lamiales; family Plantaginaceae; genus Penstemon; species Penstemon barbatus. The sequence goes on from CM064883.1 coordinate 101,777,782, forward strand.
CGAAACTGTATACATCACTCTTTTCATTCAACAAGCCAGTGTTTGCATATTCTGGAGCCACGTACCTGAAAATTCACTAAGGCTCTTGTTTATGAATAGCCCTGCAGATTAGGAAATGAGCGAGAGAGGAACGATAAAAAAGCAAAAAATACCCGAATGTTCCCATGACTCTAGTTGTAATATGGCTTTCTCCAGAGTCCAAGAGCTTGGCTAATCCAAAATCAGAAACTTTTGCATTGAACTCGTCATCGATCAATATGTTACTTGATTTTATGTCACGATGGATAACTTTGGGTTCTATAGCTTCATGTAGATAAGCAAGTCTGCAAAACCAACATGAAATACCATTTTATTGAGGCATATGTAGCCATTTTTACCAATTATGCAAGCAAAGGCTATGTTCACATTCTTGAGTTTTGGTGAGTAAAACGCCAAGGAAAAAGTTTTTCTTGCATCAAATGATACTGTATTGAGCTTTGCTTTTTTTCACTTCCTTATTATTTTACTCACTGGAATCCAAGAATCAAACATAGCCTAAGTAATTCATAGTTTAAAATCGACTTACGCCTTTGCAGTACCAAGCAAAACTTTCATTCGGGCTTCCCATGTTAGAGTGCCATATTGTCTCATAGCCCCGTGAAGCCATTGTTCGAGGTTGCCATTATTTACATACTCATATACCAACATTCTGCACACACAAACAATAAAATCTTATATAATAAAATCGCAGGTTCAAGAAAATAAAATAGATTGGACACCTAAGCATCTACTAAAGAAGCTACCTGTGAACTCCTTCAATGCAATATCCAAGAAGTCGTACAAGGTTCTTATGCCGAACATGGCCTATGGCCTCTACTTCAACTCTAAATTCTTTCTCTGCTTGACCCCTGCACATAAATTTATCATTCAGCCTTAAAGTGAAAATCCGATGTTTATGGCAATGCAGAACAAAAAAACGGATACTCACAGATTGTTAAGAAGTTTCTTTACAGCCACCTCTGTCCCATTGACTAATTTGCCCTTATAAACAACCCCATAACCACCTTCCCCAAGAACATACTCTGCTGAAAATCGATTAGTAGCAACTTGAAGATCTCTAAGAGTGAACCAATGGCCCCACCCGAGCTGCGATACTTCCGGCAAACCAACCAAAGGAGATGGCATCACAAGCCCATGAGGCAGTGAAGATTGATTACGAGCATTGCCAGAGCTTCCTTCCTCTCCTGACTGAGAGCTATAGGTTCTTTCTTGATGATACATTGAACTACACTGGCTAGCATTATCTATGTCACTCGATCTACTCCTGCCTAGATGAACTATCATCTTCTCTGAGTTCTTTTCACTTGATTTATCATTGCCAGTCAAGAATAGACTTTCCAGATGATTCTGTGTGTTCTGTTCCTCAACTTTGTCTACCCTTATTTCTTTTGAAACATTGGGAATTTGGGTAAGAGAGTACTTTTCTAATGTTCTTCGAGATTTTCTTCTAAACATGACCCATATTGATAAGATACCCAAAATTAGAACTATGAATGCACCCACACAAATACATATCAGAACCCATAGTTTCAAAGCCCCGTATTTCTTTGATAATTCTGTCTCTAGACTTCCAGATGACATTTTCCAAAATTGTAAGTGACTGAAGAAGTTGTTGTTTATGCCTTAAATTATCAAATCCATTGAGTCCTGGATACCTCAAACACATCAAATTAGCATAAAGTACAAAATGGAAATAGATATCTGAAAGTTACAATTTGAAATTCCCTTTGTATCTAATAAACTGTTCTATAATTGATTTGAATTAGCACTTGAACTCCATCATCAATAGGGAATAGTTTATACAAAAAATCTAAGTACTTTTAGATTTAACAACTTCTGAAGCAATTCAGTCAAAGAAACAGCCATATAGGCAGGTAATTAGAAACTAAAGGTTTATAGCACATAACATTGAGCCAGACACTTGACCAATCAATAGAAGCCCTTTTTTTTGGGACAAACCATTTAAATGTCAAAATCATTATACTAAGTACCAGCATTTCAAAAATCAAATACTGAGAAAATACATAACCAAGAATCTACATCATTAAATGCAGATACTAAGAAACAAATCTACACCATTAAATATTGAACCCGATCCCAAATCTAAATCTTTGTGGGGATTACTCAGAGTAAAATCAAGAAAAAAACATGACTTACGATTCAAGCAAGAGAAATACAAAGAGAAAAACAGATTAAATCGAAACGAAAGCAAATTAAATAAATAAAAATAAAAAAGAGAGAAAGCTCTTACCTTTACATTGATCTGAACTTAACCCCCTTTATCTTCTTCCTTGAGAACCCAAAGAAGGGCTCTTTTTGCATCAACAGAGCATAAATATGCAAATGCAGAAACGAAATTGCAAAAAAGAGAAAAAAGAAAAAGGGGAATTAGCCCAAAAGAAAGTTAAGCGGCTGAAGAGGAGTAGTTTAGAAGCAGAAGGGGTGGCTTGTGGGCCAAAAGGGAATTCAAAAAATATGATAATTACAAAAGTAATGGAAATGACAAAGTCTTAAATAAGGCCAGACAAAAATATAATCTCTATGAAGGGCTAAAGCGGTGGAAGATTTAGAGTTGTGGGGATGCTCTACTAAAAGCAAAGTTGGGTAAAAATATGGTAGGTAGGTAGGGTTGTGTGAATGTGGAAGGTTTGTTTGCAATGGAGGTGAATGAATAGTGAAGAGAAAGGAAAGATGAGGTGAATTGAGAAGACTGCATTTATAGCAGGGGCGAGATAAAGAAAATGTTATACTTAAGAAAAAAACCACAAATCAGGGGGTGGGGTAGAAAATATTTGTGAATTTCAGAGAGAGAAGACGGGGAATAAGATAATAAATTAAATAATAAAGTTAAGTTGAAAATGTAATTTTACATAATTTCTATTGTTTTTTGAGCCAATCAAAACCATCGAACTAACAAATCAATGAAGAAGAAAATAAGGTGCTGTTTCAAACTCTTTATTTGCCTTCTTACTTTCTTATTTTTCTTAATTTAGAAATTGTTTTATAGTTTTTTCTTGTATTTCTTAAATATATTCTATTCTTTTTTTTTTTTTTTTTTGAAAAATTGTCAATCCGATTGAGATATACAGTATCCATGATATTTATTGTAGCACATTAAAAACCAATAAGTATTATACTATAAATTTGATTTTACAAATAATGACATTCTGAATTTGAAGAATATTTTACCAATTAAAATTAAGATGGTTAATTAATCTGATTCTTAGTCAAATATGAGTGAGGGAACATTTCCAGCATTTGCGAGTAGAATGTAAAAAATTTGTCCATTCTTCTGAGGTAATAGGGTTTCAAATTTAGGAACAATTTATTTGTATAGTTAATCTCTTTCGTAATGTGAATATATAAATTTTTGAACATATACTTGAGAAGTTTGACCATTACATGTCTAATGACATATTCAGTATTTTTGAGATTTGAGTCAAACTCCTACTCACTCATTTGACCTCGTCTTCTGATCTTTCTACTCCCAATGAAGCCATCTCAAGAGAATATTAATTCCTTAAAAATTGCAATCCCTTGCAATTTTTTCTTTGTTAATGTGTGGTGAAAACTATGAATGACTAAAATTTAAGATTAGGAAGACCTGCAAAATAAAATAAAAATAAAAAAGTAAATGCACTTAACAAACAAATTAATCGAACATGCCTTCTCCAACTCTTCACATACAAACCCATATACCAAATTTGCAAGCAAATTCGGAAACAACAATGCTAGCATCACAATCCATGTGTCACAAACTTTTGCACAAATTTTTATACAGTCGGTATTCTCTTTCCTAAATCAACTATTTTGACAAAAATGGACTATAAACTTTAAATTGTAAAAAAGGCCCAAACTAACTATAAATAAGAAAATAAACCCTATTTATAAAATAATTAAAACAAAATCATCAATTTCAAACATATCATGTCTACATATACTGCCAATAAAATACTGAAAATATTATTTTAATATAAAAGAAAAAAAACTAAATTGATAATATGACCCCTAAATAATTATCAAGAAAATATAGCCCCTATTTGTAAAGGATAAACCCTAAACACTAAATCATAAACCCTAAAACTCTAAACCCTAAAACTTAAACCCTATTAAACATTTTGTAATAAATCCTAAATTCTAGATATTGCAAATGCTTTTAAATTATGACTTTATATTTTTATTGTAATTTTCCAAATATTTTTTATTCAATAATGATAAATGATAAATTATCATTTGAAAAGTAATAAATTATTTTTTATACGAGTAATATCGTAAAAGTTAGGTGCTCTTTTGTAATTTTTTTAAAGTTGAGTGGGTTGTTAATAGAATAAAAAGATTATTTACAGAAAAAACCTGTTACACAGGTAGTAGGTAACACAATTAATTTTAAAAACATAGAACAGGGATTGTACAAAGGACTGTGAAGTTTTGACAGTTATATAATCATTTTCCATTCTGAAATAAGGAACCCAACTAAAAAGAAGGAGAATAGAGAATGTTGAGAGAAAACGGGAATTGGAGATTGATAACTGGATAAGTTAAGATGGTTTTTATGTAATAATTTATCTGTCAATATTTAGTAACTGCAATTATTGTATCAAGGCCTCCTAATAAGTCGGCCAGTGGGGTTAGTGGGAAGAGATGAAAAACTAAAAAGAATATTCAATATACGATTGTGTGGGGGTAATATTGGAAAGTAGCCCATTTTCGTATTTTATCCCATATAATCAATCTACTCGTTTTCTCTGTTTAACCTAATTTAGTCGATTTAACCTTTTTTTTTTATGATTTAACATATTTTCTCATATATTTCACATTGTTTTTGCCAATTTAACTCTTTTTTTTTTCTTTTTTTAATCGATTTGATCCCCACCCCCGACCCCTACTTTTTTGTTATCCAATGTTTATCCAATATCATTCATATTTTACCAATTATTCATTTTTTGTTGGATTGTCTCTTTGTTTTATTAATTGCACCATTTTTTTTTGTTTTAACTCGTTTTTTCTTATGTCTAATCCATTTTCTCATGATTTTCCAATTTTTTTATCATATAATTTTTTAATTGAATATTATCGTCCGATTTTAAGCATTCCATGTTTTCCCTTATTTTGGGTTAATCCAGTCATAAGTTTTTCAGTTAACTAATTAAATAGTACTTTTTTTTAAAAATTAACATAGTCCGAATGTAGCCTTTTGTTTTTAGGTTCTTTTGTGTTTTTGAGGTTCTTTAATCAGTGATAATTTCTAAAGAACTTTCCATAGAGATATTGTTTGTATCTGTTGTTACATTGAGTTTATAATTTCTTTTTTGTTAATTAAACCCGTACTTTCACCAAATTCACCCATTTGTTAATCAATCTATATATTCATTCCTTTAGTTTAACACAATTTTAGTCAATTTTATCTCATTTTTTCATCAAGTCACACATTTTCTCCGATTGAACCCAATCTTAGTCTGATTTTACTTTTTTTCATTTGCCGATTTAACCTATTTTCTCACATATTCCACAATTGTTTTTTGTCAATTAACTCATTTTTTTGTTCTTGTTCTTTTATCTATTTGATCCCTTCTTTTTATCCCGTGTATATATAGCCGATGTCATTCATTTTTTTTAACGAATTTATCCATTTTTGGCCGGTTTACCTTCTTGTTTTATCAATTTTACCTTTTTTTTGTGCTTTTTAACTAGGTTTTTTTTTTCCTATATAATCTATTTTTCCATTGATTTTTACCATTTTTATCTAATATTTTTAGATGAATATTACCAATGTTTACCAGTTTTAACTATTTCTATGTTTTGCATTATTTTGGCTTAAGCTATTTATAAATTATTAGTTAACTGAATAGTAGTTATTTATATTCATGTGGGGCATACTTTTTTTTTATTTAGGTTATTTTTTTTTTTTGGATTTTTCAAGGGTTTGATCCCTTTCGAGGCGCGTCGGACACATAAAGTGAGAATCTCTCCCAAAAGGGATTCGAACATGAGTCCGCTACTTTGTAGTGACTAGTCCCTTCCACTAGACCAATCACCTGTTGGTAGGTTATTTAATAAGTGATAATTTCTTAAGAATTTTTCAAAGAAAATTTTGAAGAAATATCGAATAACAGTTGTTTTTTATTATAATTATTATTTTTATTTTTACTATTAATATTTTAACGAGTTATAAAATTTTAAAAGATAATTATAAGGTTGATATAGGCGAGACTTAGTACCTATTTATACTTGTAGGATTCTTTTATTTTATCATAGAATTAAATATCATAATATAAATTAAATAGGAGTACTTTAGTCTTCACAAAAAATCAAGGAAATTATTTTGATCAACTCGTACTTTTATATGTATATAAATTTATATAAATAATATAAATATAATATAGTATAGATAGATAGATATAGAATATAGAATAGATGTGTATACATATTATTATATATAAATTAATTGTGGGACGGTTTTTAACAATTACATAGACTACATATTGTAAATACTTATGGTCCTTTGGCAAGTGAAGTATCCCTGATGCTTTGATGATTCTTGTTGAATCTGGATCTAACACACCAACAATAGTTCAGATCCTTCGACCGATTCCTCGCCAAGAATTAGAATTATTCATGCCTACTGAATGAATCACAAATTTACTTATTTAATCGCAACATTCACAATTTTTTCTCTTGCATAATCTCTTATCTCTTCTCTTATATATATATTTGAGATCAGTCCCTTAACTGTCTCATCCTAATTTTGACCCAATTCTTTTTTTACAGAATTTAGAATTTTTTTAAAATCCCCAAAATTATTTCCACAGTCAGTTACCATTCAAATTCCCACACCCATATACCCACGTTCTCTTTCTTCCTCTACGATCTCCACTTCCAAATTCCTCAACCATGAAAATTCTCCACACTAAAACTCATTTCTTCTTCTCCCAATTTCAGGCTTTTAAGTATCAGATTTACCACCACAATTCCCACTCCAATTTATTTTATAGCAACCGGCTTCTTCTTCTCCCGATTTCAGGTATGACGGACTAAATTAGGATAACCATTGGGCCTTCTTTACCTGTAACTGATTCATCCCTCTTTCTCCAGTTAAATAAATGGTGGAGAACTTTTGTATGTTCTGAATTACAAAAGAAGACTATCAACAAGAGAAACCGATTCAAGAAAAAGAAAAGATATGAAGATGTGCAGTTTCAAGAGATGTTAACGATTTGGGTAAAGGTTTACAAATCAAAATTTACGGGACGTGGATTTTCAAATTGGAGTGGGTTTTCAAATTGGAGTCTACTAACAGGTATTACTTTGACTTAATATATAGTTTATGTCTGTCAAGTTAGCATTGATTTCATTGATTTACACCAACTAGCATTGATTTTATTGATTTACACCAACTAACTCATTAACAAAATGTATAATGCTGGAATAAATATCATTGATTTGCCTTCGTTCATGTCATCCTTTTAGTAATATGTTTTCTGTCTTATTTCAGTAAGATGAAGAAACATCTGATCTGAAAAGGAATCTAACGTGAGAGGTCTTTTTATCCTTGCTTAACTCCTTGGGTTCTTGCTCAAACAACAATTTGTTCATTAACTGGGTTTATTTAGAAGCAAGGTAAGATTCATATTTTTTGGCTGTCTTACAACTTCTGATCGTATTTGTTTTTGGTTAAATCTTTTTATTTGTTGGAAAGTTTTGAAAATAATTATAATTAGGCATGATATATATTTGTTAATTCGAGTTTAGTTAGTTCGTATTCCTTCTTTTAGCAATATTGATATTATAAGTAGCATATAATAGGAATGATTAACATTTGCAACCTCCAAATATAGTTCTATTTAACTATTAGCACATGTAATCAGTATTTATTTTCTTATATTGTACATATAGATAAATGCAAATTAACTCATTACGCATAAATTTGAAACATCTATTGTTATTCAACCAGGATAGTTTACATATTATGGATAAATAAGTTCAATGTATATATATATATACTTGTTGGTGTCTAACAATCTGTGCACTTATATGTTTCACAAAAACATAGAACATAATAAATAAAATTCTAACAAATAAATTCAAGCATTATTAAAGCATATAGATCATACTTACCTGGTTATGATTAATTTGTAGAACACTTTAATCAACACATAAAATAGGAAATAAGACTGAGGCTTGCCGAAACAAATTTCCTTAAGACAATATTTCCGGGGCTGCCACGGTGCATACAGTTTGATTCCCGGTAGTCTCCCAAGATACAACAGTCTGTTGTTCATTATTTGCACAAATAATGAACCCACGACGAACCGAAGCAAATAGAAGATTTGACATAATTTTAAAGTAGAGAAGAGAGTAATTTTTTGTTATTATCTGAAAAAGGAATACTTAATTGGCCAGATTAAGTCTCCTATTTATAGGGACATAAATGTCTATTTGCAAGAGACACATCACTTGGATTGCACTGTTTCGGTCCAAAGGGTACCTCTTCAGATCGAACAGACGCAACCCCTTAATTACTCTCAACTAATTTTATTCACATATAAATTGTAAAATCCAACAATACTTAGACTACACGTGTACTTTTTCTTCTTCTTCTTCAAATTGTTTTACGAGGTTAGTTTGAGGAACCTACTTGATGATAAAGTATCAAGATGAAGGATTTGTTTGTTATATACAAACTGTGGTAATCATGTTTAGTAGAACTTTTATAGGATTATTTGGTTCTTATTTGATTCGTAAGAGAAAACTCATGACTGATTTTATATGTAAATTGATTGGTGTAATTTATTAATTTCTGTGCAGCATTACAAATATAGCTTTGTTTAAATTGTACCATTTTTGTTATTGAAATTTACTTTATGTTTTATATTTATTCTTTCTCAATCTTAATTACCACATGACTGATGAGATGGGTATTTTGATACATATCTTCCGTATATATTTATTAGTGGTGCTTACTTATCTATGGAATTGTCTGATTATCTTATTAACTATCGTTCAAAATTCATTCTGCAGGTTCATTGACTGGAAGTGTAAATAGCTTTGCACCACTTCCCAAAAGAAGAGTGCGTGCTTAATTGCAGGTTTCTATATTTCATACCACGTCTCAAATATTTAAATATAATATTATGGATGTTGATGCATATACTATTCAATATTTCTTCTAAATTTTGGCAATCTGAATTTGTACAGGGGTTATAGAAATTACACGTAGTTGGTGTTGGTGTTGGTAAAATTCTATTTTGACATTGCTTTTGCTCTGGTGAATGGTTATATTTTTTGCATTGCCAATTTTTTTATATAAATTATGTATATCTTTGTAGACTTTAGTACTATTAATAACCATTCAACTTTTATCTTGGTATTAGAATTTTTTTTAAATTCCCAAAATTATTTCCACAATCAGTTAGCATTGTAAAATATGTTGGATCCCAGCGGATTCTTGTTAGGAGTAGGTGAGATGAACAATTTTTTAAAAAGGTTGTAAATGAGATAAGTCTTTTTTTTATCTCACTTTTACCTCTTTATTGCCTCATCTTTACAGGTGACCTACAATTCTTTATTATATTAACTGCTTTAGTATAAAGTAGACTACATATAATTGTTACTAGCTTCTGACTTTATTTTGGGATCACCGGCTTCACATGTATCTTCTTTGGTTTGTTTCACGTGGGGTTAAATTTGTTTTGCCTGTTGATTGGTCTGAAGAATGTTCATATCTTCCAAAGAGACTGCCGATTTTAGGTTAAAACAAGTAAGTCATAATTCATTACCTTGAATCCTATATATATAACTCAATTATATTGAGATATTATTGACTTATCTCTTGCTCATTATACAGGTATCAGTTCCACATCAATTGAGTATAAATAACCCAGGTTAAATTATATTTGTAAATATTATAATTATTTCCTCTACCAAGCTCTAAGGATATTTAACATCTAAGATATATTTTTTGTTTTTTTTTTTTTAAATAAATATTATCATTTTAAATATTGATTTTATACGTTTTAACCATGCCGTACGTTACACAATTTTAACATATCATACAACTTAGTTAATAAAAATATATTTAGTAATAGTCTGTGCATAGCACGGAGCGTATATTAGTTATAATTACCTGAACTCGGTCAAACAAAAATTACGATTTTGTACTAACCCAATTATTAATTTAAATATATGGCTAACGGTACTAGAGGGAATATGGTCATTTTAATCAACTAAACAAAGCTTTTTTGACCGTCATTATGGAGAAAAGGCTATATATATTAGAGTAATAGGACAAAGTCTTTGATTTGAAGCATAAACTTTTCATTAAAGTATGACTCAGACAAATAACATCCAAGCTTTATTTACTTAAATAAGATCAATTAGGTCAATTAAGTAAATGGTATATATATATATATATATATATTCTGTTAAGTATTGCTCCATTAGCATGTTTGGTGCACCCCTATTGTTTTGATTCATCTAAATTGATCATTACCACCAATATGCTCCCCATTGGTAGTAGCATATAATATCTTTTGTTATCGTACATCAAAATTTTCGTTGAAACATTCATATATTTCAATTATCTAGGTAAAGGAATTTCGAAGAGACATATTATATTTTAAATTACGACTTGAATTAAAAATAGATAACCTTCGGCACCACATACAAAATAAGCTGTTCACTAATTCACTTCACGTTTTTGGATAATAATAAAGTAATTTCTAAATAACTAATTTTAATAATAGCCATCACATTCCTGTTTCTATTTAAAAAACAAACAAAAACACACTCCTAGTCTCTGAAAGTTTTGTGAAAAGACACGGAAATCATGTAACAGAATTCCAAAGTTTTGTTCTTTTCTTTGTGTCCCTTTAAAACTCCAATTAGATGCTCCTTTTTTATAGATGCTTGCACGAGGTCTCTCCAGCAAAGGAATAATTAATTTAATTAACTATATATTAAGTTTATATAACAACCAGTTATTAATTAAAATAATAGTATAAGTTAATTATTTTAGGATTACATCCACACCCATTCCATCATCTTTCACTATTTAACTCCAATAAAACATCACATCGTGTGTGTTGGTTTTAATTAAGAATAGTTTAATCATTATTAATTATTTCGTAGAGATATAATGCGATTAGGTGACTGCCTGCAAGATCTATAATTTACATCATGCACATTAGAGGTAATTGAAATTGATCGAATAGGTCGAAGATGAATATCTAACTCGGAAAAAAAAATTGTTGGGCGAGTTAGAAACTCTCACACGTTTTCAAAAGAGAAAAATGTCTCACACTTTTAATTGGTCCGGACAAAAGTGATCTAAATCATGTTTAGGACCGTCAATCGGGTCTTGTGAGTCAAGCTTTTAATGGCTTGAACTCAAATATTTTCGGGCTTCATAACTCTAGACTTAAACTCGACTTATAAATTAAATTTATGATTTATATTGTTCAAACTCGACCCATGTAACTTTTCGGGTTTCTGACCTATATCGGCCTCATATCGGGTTTGTTAATATAAGCAAATTTAGCTCCACATATAAAAAGTCAAGATAACCGAAACACATATGGATAGACTACTATTATTACTTAATACACGAGTATATAAAAATTCCACACATATACTTCATAATATAAAACGATAAATAATATTTAAACTGAAAGATCGAGTCATATGCTCACATCTGATCAATATGAACAAACAATAGTGTTATAAGTCTCAAGACTCTGATTTATTGATCTTTTGTGCTAATTTTTGCCTTTTTATTTGTTAAATTTTTTTCCTTTGAGCTTTGGCCTTCAATATGTTATTGAAATACTAATATATATGTGAGTATCCACTATAACTTTTTACAAAATTTCCTTGTTTCAAAATAAAAATAGTAATTGATAATACAACTATAATACAAATAAATTATCATAATATTTAATATAATTATACATTCGGGCTTTATTCGAGTTGAGCCGTATTAGACTCAAGCTCAGCTCATAAAATTGATCGGACTTAATATAATGGCTCAAATTCGACTTGGGTCACAAATATTCAAGTTCGGGCCAGTTTTAATCGGATCAAACCATCGACCTTCGAGTAGGCCCGGCCGCCTCAATTGACAGCCCTAATCATGTTTGTATACCAAATTAATTACATTCTTTTATCGAATTGTTATATTTCTATTACACAAAGTTGTTGCCCTTCATTGATGTTGAACTATTCTAATCCAAAAATATACAAGTAAATTTATGAAGGATATTTTTATCTAATTTGAGTTATTTGTCCGAAATGGGTTGATCCGCGCGCATATGGATCGTTTCTTTCAGCATTATTAAGGCGTGTAAAGTCAACAAGAGTGAACTAGGTCAGAGATAATTCAAACGAAACTCATACAATGCTCAAGTCATATTATAATGTTCTTTATTAATTAGTGGTTGAGATTATATGAGACATTCTCTCAATTTCTCCGATACAATTTCAGATAAAATTTGTAATTGCATGCGACCTCGAGCTCATGTTAATTGACCACTCAATCTCCGATTCATTAACTAAGTACTTGTTGTTTCTTGTGAAGATTTTATATATTGGTTGCTATTTTTCCCAAAACCAAAGTTATATTAATTCCCATACCATAAATACAGTAGAATGGTATGCGTCTTGTATATCTCTAGGCCTATGGCGTCTCAATTTTTTTCATCAGTTGATGTTTTGTATCACAATTAAAAAAATCGAGTTCATAGAGGAACCATCATATGTATTAAACAATTTTTTTAGATGATAAATACGTACATTATTACATTTACAATTATATATATTCGAATCTATTCTAACTATTATCCAAGTACAAAGATAACTTAATTACAAAAATTTTTATTCAACGATTTCTATGTACTTGTATTATCTGACTACTATACATGGCAGCATGAACATGATTTTTAAATTTTTAACTTAATACGTGGATCCAACTACTTATTAATTAACATCTTTGGAGTGCTAATAATATTTCAAATTTTGGTTTAATATTTTGGATGAAAATAAGCCGTATAGAAATATGTACGCGGCGAGGTTTTGTGAGTGGAGAAATAAATTGGAATTGGTTTCCATGTTAATTAGGATATATTACGTGAATTTTGTGGACTATTTGAATTATATTTTAAGAGTTTTATTATTGCGTACTTGAATTTCCTTTTAATGTTGAGTTTTTTTTTGTTGGAAAAACATGTGCAACGTGCTCTTTATTTTTATATTAAATTATAGAATTTTAAAAATACTAGAAAAATTGAAACTCTCAGAGTCAAATTTCATCCTAATGGCAAATAGATGTGATTTTGTTGATTTGTAAACTTTATTCAATTGCATTTTGAGACCAGAATTTCAATAATCTTACTTTGATGTTTGCTTGCTTCAGGGCGCATTATCATGCTAAGATTAAGATTTAAGTAGATGTTTTGGGGTGTGTTCGCAAACTCTTACCTCGAACGTAGGCATGGCAAGATGAGTCTGGACCCGCGGGCCGGCCCGTGACCCGTCCAGGCCCGCCCAGACCCAACCCATTAATTTTTGTGTTTATTGGGTTGGGTTGGTCTTGGGTCAGCTTTATTATTAATGGGTCTTTAATGAGTCTTCTAGTGGGTCTGTTAATGGGTCTTGTAAAAACAACAAAAAAATAAAGTATTGGACCCAATTTAAAAGCAACTTTGCTACTATATTTAATTCCAAAAAGAAAATCATCTTATATCTTGTTTGCTATCATTAAATTGAAGGCCTAGACCCAACTTTTATTATTTTGTAATTACTAACCCATTATTTTGGAAGTAAAAAAATTAAATTATTAAAATATCTTAAAATCGTTGGTCTTTTCTATACCAATTTCATGGCCACTTTTGACTAATAAAATATTATTATCGACTTTCGAAAAGGTGTTTTTATTTATTTTTAAACAATATATTTCTATTCCTTTATATTTCTTAGATATAAGAGAATAATAAAAATTATTTTTTCAAATCATATAATTAATGTTTCATAATTTGCATGTTAACTTTATTCTTTCAAATCTTTGCATCAATTACTCCCATTTTTCAACCCATATTACAACAAATTTTTTGTGGATTTTTTAAGGAAAAAAAAAAGTTAAGGATTAAGGGGCCGACCCAGACCCGACCCGGACCAGGCCACGTAAAGACCCTACCCGTTTAAGACCCGACCCATTTACAACCCGTTATCCCAGACCCATTAATGACCCGGCCCGTTTTGACCCGACCCAAACCCGACCCGGCCCGCCCATTTGCCATACCTACTCGAACGCAATAATTTGGTGTTTATAAAATTAGCTTTAACTTTTACTTTTTTTAAAATGAGTTATTTTTAATTCATAAGTTGTAAGTTTATCTTAAGATACTTCTACTTAAACTCATAATTTCATATTTCAATTTATTTGCTAGAGTTTGTAAATAAAAAACCATTATTGTCCACGGGTCGCAAAATTGAATTGAGGACGATTAATCCATGTGTATTCGTTGGCCCAATCTTGTTGCCATTGGCCCAGAGGTGTCCATGATCCCATAAAAATGATATATTTCACATTTCCCCTCTAATTTTCTTCTGTATATTTTAGCGTAGGTGGCTAGGTGTCTCTTAAATATTAAACCTTTGGGACTGAAAGTACCTCAAATATCTAATCACTAAAATCACACGTCAATTCAATCTAATCATCATCTTAAAAAATCAATTTAATCGCACAAACCCAATCATAAAGAATAAAAATCGTTTGGTTAGAGCAATAGGATCATGGATTATAGGTTGGAACGATAAATTTAAATATATACACTGCATATTTGATAATATAGTAGTATAATATTTTTTGGAAAATTTTTATTTAAATTGGGTTTGATCGAATTTAAAATAATTATATAATAAGTGCAATATACTTGCTTTGAGATTGGATATAACTTTTAGGAGAGTGACCAATTACAAAATAAATGCAATATAATTGTTTGGTGGTTGGATGAGTTCGATCAAGCCAAACTTGAACAAAAATTTTCCCTATTTCATAGAATATTACCTTTTGCATGATTAATTAGAAAACTTATGTACATTTTCCTAAGATGATTTAAATTCAAATTCAATTTGAACACATATGCACAACCACAAAGTAGATGTAATTTAATAAAGGGTAAACACCACTTTTGGTCCCTCTTATCATTAACTTTTTACAGAGTGGTCCCCCTTATGTTTTTTTTCACACTTTAGTCCCTACTATGAATTATTTGTTTCACTTTAGTCCTTTTCAAGTGGTCCAAGGCGATTCCGATAACATGTGATATGCTCATGAGGGCAATTTTATCATGTCAAGTAAACTAACATGGATATTTTCGTTTTTCTAATTATTTAAAAAAAAAACTAAATTTTCAAACTAGGCTTTCATTCCAATCGAACTTAATCGTACATTTCGTTCCAAACTAAAGTTTTTTCCTAAAATCTTTTTCAAACACCAAAATTGCTCGTTAATTAAACAATATCTCAAATAGTCTCAATAGTGAACGGACGAAAATGCCCTAAAAAATATTCATTTGCACGTCACGTGTTATCGGAACCATCTGATAAGGACTAAAGTGAAACACATAATTCATAGTAGGGACTAAAGTGAAACAAATAATTCATAGTAGGGACTAGAGTGGGAAAAAAAACATAAAAGGGACCACTTTGTAAAAAGTTAATGATAAGAGGGACCAAAAGTGGTATTTACCCTTTAATAAATTAAACTTCCATAAATACAAGAACTAAATCCAAATACTATAATATTTACATCATACATCGTCCGTGGTAATGGGTATTAATGATTAATTTAAAATTCTCACTTGCCAGGAACAAAGTTAGTGGCAAAAGCCCAAGCATTGTTGTTGACTGGATCAGCCAAATTCTCGAAAGGACCCTTTCCGGGTCACAATTGCCTGCACAAAGAACCCAAACATTGAGAACATAGCCAATCTCCCATTCTTAAGCTCCCTCACCTTAAGCTCCGCAAACGCTTCTGGATCATCCGCCAAACCCAATGGGTCGAAGCTACCACCCGGGTACAGAGGATCCGTCACCTCACCCAAAGGCCCACCTGCAATTCTGTATCCCTCAACCGCACCCATCAACACAACTTGGGTGGCCCAAATAGCCAGAATGCTCTGCGCATGGACCAAATTCGGGTTACCCAAATAATCAAGCCCACCTTCACTGAAAATTTGTGCCCCGGCCTTGAACCAAACCGCTTCACCAAAATTGGCCTCCTTTCTTCTGAGATCCCTATCTATTTTCTTATTGGCCAAAGTTGTAAAATCTAGATACAAATAAAAATGTTTATACATTATCTAATTACATTTATCATTTGTTATATATATATATATATATATATATATATTATGGGCCGGGATAATTGCTAAATGCACTGGATTTTCGTTGGCTCATAGCCAATGGGGAAGTTGCACTTGGGCTACAATAATCACACATATATTACGGATATTATTATTTAGTACAAAGAATTTAATTAAGATTTAGTTCGTCTGCACCATCAATTATTTGAAATCAAATGTAAAAAAGTTGCTCTACAAATTATTTGGAATCAAATGTAACGAATTGTTCTACAATTGAATGTACTTTCTAGAAAAATGACTAATCAATGTATAGAAGGGAAAAAAAAAAGGAGAAAGGTAGGACTGAAAATCAAATCAAGTCATTCCATACTCGACTTGAGCTCGTTTGAGAGTATGACATCATCAAAATGTATGATGTGGTTCATTTACAACCACAAGGTCTATGAAAAGCTCATAGACCAGGTCTATATAAGAATTTTCCGTTCAATAAAAGCTCGTTTGAGCTCGGTTCGTCATACAAATCAAACAAACTTGAACATGATTTCTCGTACGATAAGTTTTGAAGCTCGACTCGATAAGCTAAACATTGAAAAAATATATGTAAATTACCAAGCTACTTGATACTCGGCTCGAGTTCATTCGATAAAAGCTCATTTGAGCTTGGTTCGTTAAGAGATCAAACCAAGCTCAAACACAAAATTTCAAACTCGATAAAATTTAAATCAAACTTGAACAATGTGTCATTCTATACTACTCAACTCGTTTACAACCATAGAGAAAGGCAGGAAAACTAGGAACTATAAGTACAGACAATAGGGATAGAGAGGAGAGACTTTTACGGTTACTTTCAATATGTAAACACAATTGTATTTTCATGTAATAATTGTATTATAATTTAATTTGGAGTATCTTAAAGCCCATCCAATAAAGCTGAAGTTTTCGTAATCTTTCTGTCCAAATATGAGGACAAGACGAGATGGCAAAGCAATTAGGGGGTTTGGGGCAGGCAAGGGGTTTGGGGCAGGCAATCTAAATCTAAATAAATGATGGCAACTGGGCGAGCAGGGGGTTCGGGGCAGGCAAGGCAGGCAAACGCCCCTGCTGGCCCTTGTCGGGCGCTAGCAGTGGTTGCCGGGGCTCGGGTGCTATTTATTTATTTTTTAAAATTTCACGAATTAAATAAATGAAATTTGTTGAACAATTTCATATGTAATTGAACAAATATAAATCTAAATCTAAATAAATGAGATTTGTTGAATTAATAGATGTTGATTGCCTTTCGGTTGGAGATGAGTTTTTTAGGTAGGTCGAAAATGTATGAGGACAAGACGAGATGGCAAAGCAATTAGGTAATTGGGCAATTGGACAATTGGCAAACAATTGAACAAGACCTTTAGTTGGAGATGACCTCATGTGATTGTTTTTGCACCAGATTTTGATATGGTCAACATTGGGGAAGTTTATGACGTGGTCCCATGGCACAAGAACTTCTCAAGGGACAAGATACATATAGAAAAAGAATGGGAAGGGTGTCCGCATGGGCAGCTCAACCGGTCTCAGAGGGGGAAGTTGGAACAAGTGACCAAGGATCGAACCTCACCAGCGGCAGTGTGGGAGCAATCTCTCAAAAAATGAGGGGGGCTCCTTGTGCGCAGTGAGTACTGGTCCCAGCCTCTGTTGCCGGTTGAGTCACCATGATTTACCTCCTCTCACAATCCCGTCGGACAGGGAGGTGAGGGGCGCCCGGGGTGAGCGATTTTACCTTTTGGAACAAGAATGGGAAGGGATGCTTCAGGTCACGTACAATACAACCCCCTTTTTTTTAGGGGTCAATCGGACTGAACTAGGGTTGTTTTTTCTAATTTAATACTACTACTATTTGACAAATTAATTATTTATAATAGGGAATAGATTTTTTAAGTAAGTGGTATAGGATATAATGATGCAATTAGAAGAAAAAAGAAACTCATGATGATTCATGACATCGTGCAGCACGTGGGCTAATTGATGGTAAAACTTTTTCTTTTAGTCACGAACTGAAATTTGATTGTGGCCAACTGATTCAGGCCTACACTTCCGGATTAGTGAGATATTGGAATAACTTTTAATATATCCCTTATAATTAAAGACTATAAAATTTGAATTTTTTTAATTTTCAATATTCCTCTTAAATTTTGGGAACTCCATATTATCTCTTATTAGTAATACATTGGTTAACCTTTTTTTTTTTTTTTGCATAAAACTTTTAAACATGAAAATTAATTAACTACGTCTCTTTAGTTTTTTTTTTAATCAGTTCTTCTAATAATTAATTATGTATGTTAAGTTCATCTTTAAAGTTATAAGAGACACCATTAACGAATCAAGACATCTTCACCAACTACATGTACTCCTCTCCTTCCATTAGATGTTTAAGGTTTTTGTTGTACCCACTATTTATTTATTTATTTTGGATAATTGTATTTTATATATTCATATTTTTCTTGTTTGTTGTCCAAAACATTTTCTATATAGAAATTACATATCATATTGTTGATTTTATTTATTTATTTATTATGTATTTCATTTTTATGTTGTTTGTAAGTTATAAAACTTTTTATATTTTGAGAATAAGGAAAAGGAAAGATATTAAGGAGGTGTAGTTGAAATCCTTGTCACAAGGATTTAAATTTTAAATGTTATTAATGAGAGGCAATGGTGAGTTGCCATAATTAAAGAGGAGTTTATATTGGTAATTGAGAAAGTCAAATTTTGTAGTCTTTGATTATAAAGGCAAATTAGAAAATATGAAAAAATTGTTTTGACAGCAATAATCTATGCTTTTGGAATATCACTAACCATACTTCCGTATAATATAAGTAATTGCACCTTTTATAAATTAATAAAAGAAAAAATTAAATGAAAAACTGAAGTACGCACAAAATGAGTAATTAACTAATTCTTTTTTTAGAGGATAATTAAGTAATTATTAGTGAACCAATTATCATCAATAACCTCATTAAGAGAGAGAGATAGAGAGAGAGAGAAACCACTTGTATATGTGGGTCTCTTACACTTTAGTAGAATTATATATCATGATTATTGAATGCTAATTTCATGGCCATAAATTAACTTAGACGTGCAAAGGAGGTGTAGTTGAAATCCTTGTCACAAGGAAAACTGTAAATGGAATTCTTGTACAGGAAAGTAAGTAGATATGGAATCCTTGTCAATTCTAGCTAGTTTAGAAATTAAATTAATAGGTGTCGATATATACTGAAAATAGATAAATATACGAAATGTGTTTTTAATAAATTAAGCATATGACAATGTAAATGTTACGAAATGTAATCCATAAATATCACTAATTATATTTCTAATACAACATTGAATTCATATTCGTTGAAAATACCTAATTTTATGGCGAAGCTAAAGTCTCATGACCTCTGCCAGTCGTTTGAGTTTTATTAGTCTTATTCATAATCTTGTTCCAAAAGGTGAAATCGCTCACTCCGGGCACCCCTCACCCCCTGCCCGATGGGATTGTGAGAGGAGGTAAATCATGGTGACTCAACCGGCAACACAGGCTGGGACCAATGCTCACTGCGCACAAGGAGCCCCTCATTTAGCCTTATTCATAATCAACTCTACATAGATTAGAGAGTACTTTTATGAAATCAATCACCTAATTACTAAAACTAAAGCCATGCAAAAGCTTGAGGTAATTGTGAATAAGAAAATTACGTATTAATTATTCAATCTTTTTCATTAGGTAAAGTTGAGAGAGACATTTCGCCTTTTTGGTTCTTGTTTTGGTAGATTTAGCTTTACAATCTTTTTTAGGTTTAGATGAGTGGTTCATAGTATTGGCTTTTTCAAGCAACGAGGCAGGCCCATGGGTCTTTTATTGCCGGCAATATAAGTGGTTATGAAAGTTTCCTTCAACTTGTAATACACAAAAAAAAAGTATTTTTATGGGAAAAATTATAATTTAGATTTTAGATCATATACAATAGTATATATTAGATTATTAGTACATTCTTCTTTCTTTGTGATTACGGAGCCATAAATAGGGCTGAAAATCAAACAAAGATACTTGATACTCAACTCGAGTTCGTTCGATAAAAGCTCGTTTGAGCTCGAATCGTCAAACTAATCAAACAAGCTTGAACATCTTTTTCGTTTGAAAACTTTTTAAGCTCGGCTTGATAAGCTAAAATTAAAAAAAAAATACATGTAAAATATCAAGCTACTCGATACTCGGCTCGAGCTCGTTCGATAAAAGCTCGATTGAAAATCAAACCAAGCTTAAACACAAAATTTCAAGCTCGATAAAAATCAAACTAAACTTGAATAGTGTGTCGTTCGATACTACTCGGCTCGATTATATTACAGCCCTAGCCACAAAAGATAGATAATTGTCTTGACTTTGTTTTATATATAACTTGGATGCATACTAATTTGCTATATCATTGAATTGTCCTCTTAAATTATAAAGTTTGCTAAAATAACTAACAAAGCCATTACCATTCTTACGAATACTTTGTGATCTGATATATAATTGGATGGCGATAGCTAATGACAAACTTCAACTCAAGTTTCAAATTTGGATTTTGATCTCCTTTAATTCAATTCCCATTTGAGTCTTGAATATTCAAAGTTAAATTTAATGAATCGTAGTATATATTAATTAGAGTCCCTATTAAATCTGAAGAATGGCCGTATTAAAGTCTGAAGTATGAAAAATCTATAAACTATTTAGTCACGATTAGTTAACTACTTAATTAATCAAATCAATTATACTGTATATTCTTCTAAGTAAAATTTTCGATTTTAATTAAAATGCATCATGCGAGTATGAAATTAAGTGTTAGCAATTAATGTTGATGTAACTTGAAAACATATTAAAGAAAATGTTGTCTATAAAGTCAAAAATATTTTGGTGGAGATGACACGCTTATTATTATATTCTTTTTAGTAACCCTCCTTACCAGCAAAGAAACGGAAATGAATTGAATGAAAGTGGCAATAGATCTGCTTTTTCGATGACTAAAGTTCTATTCCACTACACACTTTATATTTGTAATTGATTAAAGAAATTCTTTTACTATTTTACTCAAATTCTATTTATTTATTTATTTCATTTTCAAGCTAATCTTTTTTTCTTTTTTTATTATAATTGGCTTTTGGATGCTCCCACAACAGGGCCATTTGAAAAGGGACATATCATGTCTTAATTAATCATTTCAATAATGTACTTTGTCTTACATAGATAAAGCCAAAATAAACTGAAAAAAAATCAAGAAATGTTAAATTATTAGCATCTAAAACAACCCGTTTAAATTTTGTCGGCATATTCTAGAGCTACTAGATTGCAAATAACCTCATAATGTTGCAATATGATGAGTTGCTTGCAAAGAAAAAACTCTCATAAATTTATCCTAACATGGCAAGTAAACCATGCATTATTTTAACTGTAATACAATTTTTTTAAAATACATTAACCATCAATCATAACATCAAAAATTGTTTCAATAATTGTCTAAATATCTAAATAGTAATTATTATAAATAATAAACAACTACAAAATACAAATATTAATAGTTAAAACTAGAAACATATCTACATTCGCGAGAATCGAACTTGATCTCAACTTTATCAATAATTGCCACTACACTACTGCCTCATGGGCACGATTCAATATCTTTTTGTGTTCACACAAATGTAAACGCGTGCATCTCTGCACAATAAATATCATGTACTTGAAATTCATCCCTGCAGCCAAATGATTCATTTTTTCATGTTAAATCAGATAGGAATTGTTAAGTAACTTTGAAGTCCATAAAATAAAAGTGAGCAATTTGATCCCAAGGTTTCAATTAATTAATGCATTAATTTTCCGATTTCGGGAGCAATTAGTGTACTCACATGATTATATATATAAATAAATCCAACAAAGATATATAATTGCAAATAAAACAAAAGTTAATTAGACGATATTGTTGGGTCCTTGAACAAAAATCTTGGAGTAGGCTGGCCTCCATATATATTTCTGTGCGTCGGTGATATAGGTGGTTGAACAAAAATCTGGTGTAATTTTATATATATGCTTAATTAATATTTTATTGTTAATTAAATAGATTAATGTTGATTTAGCAATAAAACCAACATGTACAAGCAACCAATTGACATAAACAATTCATGAAGACTAAAATGAATTCAGCTTTAGGTTGTTAACTTGTTATACCAAATGAGTTTCGTTTGTTTAATTAAGTCGTAATTTGGTCAAATTAAAATGAATGGAAATCTGCAGATATATGGTGAGGGGCAACTTTCGCCCACCAGCTGCCTCTATAAAGTACACATAAGCACTAAGAAAACCTTTTTTTTTTCTTTTTTTTCTCAAATTAATTTATAAAGATGTATTTAGGCATCCAAATAATTAACCATAACGATGATTTGGTTTTATCTTAAATATTGATGACATTATATAATAAATAATTCTATCAAGCAGCTCATAAAGAAAGATCACTTGATTATTTTACGTGGACCTAATATTAAATTAAGGCTGTCAACCTTTTTTTTCTTTTTTTTTTTCTCTCTCTAACAGCCGACTTGTGATCGATCAGTACTGTATGTCCAATAAAATGTGGGCAATTTATTAGTAGGTAATCAAGTAAGAAAACTATATTTTTTCTTTTAATTATGTTATATCTTAACAATTACACAATAATTATAAAGGTAGATTGTCGTTATCGTAGTATAATTTTTATTAATATGCGATTTACTAGGCACTGCATAGCTGAAATTGAAAATCATGTGTTAAATTAATTACATAATAGTATTTTTTTTGTCCTTTTGAGGAAATTAATAATATTTAAATAAGATGTAGTCTATTTGTTGGTACAATTTACTAAAATAACATTTGCTTAATGAAGAAGAGGGGAAAAAAGAAAGAGATATAAGTAAAAAAGCTAATTCCTCTTATATATGCATGTGTGTCAAAATTAATGTGTGAATTATATTTTAGACTTATATGAAATCTAAGTTATTTGATTGAACTCAATCCATTCATGGGGATTCGAAAATCGAGTAAAAGAGATCATTCTCATTAAAAACATATTTATTATATATATTTGTATTTAGTGCGTTTGACGAATTAGTTTACATTTTACCAAATTTTCCCACAATTAATGTAGATAGATTTGGATTAACTTCACAAAAAAGAAAAAGATAGAATTGGATCATGTTAATATAGGTAAGATAAGTGGAGGTTTTTACTTTTTATTATATACTAGTTGAGAAGGAAAATATCAAAACCCCAACCCTCGAGAGCCACATTATGGCTTAATTTCGCTATGCATCCGAAAAATATTTTGCACTCTAAAAAAGATTAATAGCAAATTGCACTCTAAAAATTGTGTTTTTATTTCACTTTGTACCATGGACTTTTTTTGTCATTTAGCTCGTCGTTGGAAGGATATTTTAGTTAATTCTCGTTAAAAAAAATACCTCACATTCTCTACAAAATATTTATCACGCAAGTCAAATGTGTAACTAAGGGTAAAATTGACAAGTTCAGAGCAAGATCGTCATCGTTCTTTACTAACGCGTGAGATTGAAGTTAAAAAATTTAGAAACTATGATTTTTTTAAGAAGACCAGACATATAACCAATGTAAAAGAGTTCTTCTTGATTTTAATTAATAGGAAACTTTGGAGAAAATTATTCCATTATGTTATTGAGGGATAGTGAAAATTTATATATGGTGATATTTAATTGGAGTGGACTAAAATACTCTCCCAACGCGAATCATATTGCCAAAAATGCCCATTGCTCAAAATGAAATGAATCATGATTTTCAGGGTACAATCTACTATAAACTTTTTTGGAGGGGCAAAGTAAAAAATAGCCTATTTGTGATATTAAGCCCAACACTATATACCTCTCTCCTTTTTGTCGGTGTCAGATCTCAAAATACCAGCAACTACAGGGTTCCTTTAGATCCACTCATTCACAAAAAACTCATACACCTATAAACCATATAATTAATGAATATATATTTATATACATATTAAAACATTATATACATATAAAAACATTGTACAAGTACATACATATATAGATAATAATATATAGAGAAATAGAAGGGGTTTTGTAAATTAGAGGGGCTTTGATATCATATATGAGGGATAGGTTTCTATTTGTCTTCAACAATAATTCGACGCGTACAAGGTGGGATTGCTCCTTTGCTGTTCGAAGTCGTGGTCGTTGGGGGAAATGTGGCTGAATTGATCTTGAGATAACAATACATATTAATTGAATTTGTTTCTTGATTTTTTAAGGATTTAATTATCTGGGGTTTTTGTTATTTTCTTGAGCAATGCAGCCTGATCACCGAAAGAAAGTGAGTTCCTTTTTTTCTTTTTGGGTTCTTTGTTAAGGGGTTTATTGAGAAAATTTGAGGGGATAAATATGAATATGCAAAAAGAACGGATTTTTAGGTGTTTTATGTGCCTGTTTGTTGAATTCAAGATTTGTAAGTTCTTGTTTATAGGGATGTTTATTTTTATGATCAGGATTCAGATTAATGGAAGAAGATTTATTTCTGATATTTTGTGAAGTTATGAATCAATTGTTCTTGGTGTGATTTGTGAAGTCAATTGTGCTTAGTAATTGATTGATTGATTGAATCACGTGGTTAGGCTAGTGATGGTGAGACAATGAATAGTGCTTTTTGGTTTGAGATATTTATAAGTTATATGTTCATGTCCGGGAAAATTTCTACAAAATTGATCCACGAATGTTTTCTTTTGTCATCCTGCATCTTTAGTACATTTGTCTTTATCCTTCTGGTGTTTCTTTAATTTTATCTTCTTCACGGTTTCCTCGTCTCTTTGATGCCTATTACTGAACTTATTTTATTATTCCTTTTTACTACCGATTCTGTTACAAAAATTGATTTATTATCTATTCATTCATATGCTGTATTCTCAAGTCATCATATGGGGTTGTTTGAGAAGATGTCCTTGGGTTAACTTGATCTTATAAGTCCTATAAAGTGTTGGTGTAAATATTCGTTGCTCTCATATTGTTTGTAGTTTTCACAAGGTGAACAGCATAATTTGTGCTCAATTTCTTTCTTCAAGAAATACAAAAATGTGACATCATTGTTAGAACTGGTGGAGGAGAAAGAATATGTTTTTAGACTAATTGAGATTGTTATACTATCTTGTACATAATGTGGTAGATCCCGCAAAAATGGAAACTTCTAATTGATCCCACACGATTTGTCCTTGAGTTGCTGGCTAAAGTAATTTATGGATATCTTGTCAATATTTCTGTGTGCTTTATGTATTGTTGCTCGTATAAAATGATCTTACTTCTTTTTCGCATTGTGGCTGACCTTATCTGTTTTTACCTGAAGCGTTATAAATAGACTTGATTCCATTAGCTCTGAAACAACATATATTTTCAAGTATAATTTTACTTTGTTGTTGGTGTCTATATGTTGATTATATGCTATATTCCTTCAATGGACTAATATTAGTTCTTATTCTATGTAACAGAGTTCCACAGAAATGGAATTCTTTTCCGAGTATGGTGATGCAAGCAGGTATAGGATTCAGGAGGTCATAGGTAAGGGAAGCTATGGTGTTGTTTGCTCGGCTATCGATACCCATACTGGCGAAAAAGTTGCAATAAAAAAAATACATGACATTTTTGAACATCTCTCTGACGCTGCTCGAATCCTCAGAGAGATAAAGCTTCTCAGGCTTCTACGGCACCCGGATATAGTTGAGATCAAACACATTATGCTTCCGCCTTCAAGAAGAGAATTTAAAGATATATACGTTGTTTTTGAGCTTATGGAATCAGATCTACATCAAGTGATTAAGGCTAATGATGACTTGACTCGCGAGCATTATCAATTTTTTCTATACCAGTTGCTTCGTGCTCTTAAATATATACACACAGGTGATTCTCATTGTTAATTTTCTTTTCTTTCTTACCGAAAATTCTCTTGTTTACAGGCTACTGTTATGTTAGCAACGAAGCTTAAGGCTGGAGATTTTATAAATGAGAGTTTGTCAAAATAACTACTGAATCAAGTTCCCTTTTTTGTAGCTAATGTGTATCATCGAGATTTGAAACCAAAAAATATTCTGGCAAATGCAAATTGTAAACTCAAGATATGTGATTTTGGGTTGGCTAGAGTTGCTTTCAATGACACACCCACAACAGTATTTTGGACGGTATGTAACAAGAATTGTAGGTCTATACAATTAAATATTGTTTCAACTTTCTTCAAGTCCCTAAAACTTATGTTTATGGTGTAAAATACAGGATTATGTTGCTACAAGATGGTACAGGGCTCCAGAATTGTGTGGCTCATTTTTCTCCAAGGTATAAATAATTCTGCAATTTATCTGCCACGTTTATTGTTATATAAAATGGGTTATGTTTTATTGTGTTAAGGAGTTACTACTACTTTGATTCCAATATTTTTCAATTTTTCTCCCTATTCAGATTACATTTTTCCCTTGACCATTTAATAACTTTGTTATTGCACACCATAAACATGGTGATTTTATTGAGTAGGCTTTAGCTTGACCCTGCAACATTGACGAACTTGAGCCATAAGGCATAAGCTTGTTGTTTAAAGTCGAGAATTTGTTGAAGTGTCAACCAAGCAAATTAGTAAATCTTGGGCCTTGCAAACTTTTTCCATAATATCTTCCGATATTATATAGGCTGTTAAAATATGAGCCTTATCATAAATTTGTGTTTCCGTTATGATATGTATTGATGTTTCTCAGCATTTGGTTGCATAATTGTTCAGTATACACCAGCAATTGATGTATGGAGTATCGGCTGCATTTTTGCTGAGGTTTTGACGGGGAAACCCCTTTTTCCTGGAAAGAATGTTGTTCACCAACTGGATCTGATAACAGATCTTCTTGGAACCCCTTCAATGGATACCATTTCTCGAGTATGTAACAAGTTCATAAAATTATTATTAATTGTAATTGCATGTTACTATTACTATTTTGCGCTCATATTATATCTTCTATTCTTTGTTTAGGTGCGAAATGATAAGGCTAGGAGATATCTTACAAGCATGCGGAAGAAGCAGCCTGTTTCTCTTGCTCAGAAATTTCCCAATGCTGATCCTCTTGCCCTTCGACTCCTGGAGAAACTGCTTGCTTTTGACCCAAAGGACCGACCTACTGCTGAAGAGGTTCGATATGTCCTTGAATTTGATCCATCAAACTATTGTACGATAGATGTTGAATTTAACCCCCTTTCTATTCCAATATGTTGTAATTGATTGTGTTTTTCATTTTCTTGTTTACTAGGCACTGTCTTATCCATATTTTAAGGGATTGTCAAGAGTTGAGAGAGAACCATCCTGTCCCCCAATATCGAAGATGGAGTTTGAATTTGAGAGGCGAAGGGTCACAAAGGAGGATGTTAGGGAGTTGATTTTCCGTGAAATACTAGAGTACCATCCTCAGCTTCTCAAGGATTACGTAAATGGGATTGAGAGAACTAATTTTCTCTATCCAAGGTGAATATAACTTACTTCGTACTTTTTCTTTCATTGTGAATATTTATAAAATTAGAACATAAATCTTTTGTGCAGTGCTGTTGATCAGTTCAAAAAGCAGTTCGCACATTTGGAAGAAAATGGTGGTAAAAACGGACCAGTGGTTCCACTCGAGAGAAAACATGTATCGCTTCCTAGGTATTATGCGAAACTCGATAGTAATCTTTTTTTTCCCCCTTGTTCTTGTAATTTGAGTAAATGTTTGATCTTTGTGATGATGATGCAGATCTACAGTTGTACATTCAAATGCAGTCCCTCCAAAGGAGCAAACTACTGTTGTAAATATAAAAGATTGGCAAACTAGCGAGAAATCATGCAACCGAAACACGAGAGATTTCGATTGGCTTCAAAGTAGTTTTCCAAGAACCTTACAACCACCACATAGAGTCACACAAGGTAAGCTTCCATTTTAGGTCGTATCTCGTGACGCAAATTTTGGCTTTTCTAATATATTAATCTTTCTTGGATGCTCAGCTAAACCAGGGAAAGTTGTTAGTCAAGTTTTGCCGTACGAGAATTCAAATGCCGTGAAGGAATCATCATATGATCCAAGAACTCTACCCCTAAAGACAGTTCCCTCCCCTCAGGTTATTCCTTCGGCATACTATTACAGCAGAAATGGCAATACAAAGACGGAGAGAGACCTATCTTCTCAAACCAAACAAACACCAAACTGCGGCATGGCTGCCAAATTAGCTCCGGATATAGCAATAAATATAGACAACAACCCGTCTTATATGAGTCGGAGTGGAACTGCAACGGTGGGAATGGGAAATGTTGATGACAGAGTCGTGATTGAGACGCATCTGCTACAAGCTAAAGCTCAATACGGTGTCGGTGCGACTACAAATGTGGCTGCTCACAGGAAAGTAGGTAGTGTTCAGTATGGCATGGCGAGGATGTACTAGTGAAGGGTTTATTGGTAATTTAGTAGTGACGACGATCAAACTCTTTTTAGAGGAGAGTTGAATACATACATACATACATACGTACGTAACACTCTTTGCTCACTTATTAGTGTATTGTACATAAACATTGCCCATAAGAGACATATATATGTATATGTCTGTTTAGTTGTGTTGGGAACACGTTTTTCTACGTGAGGAATAATTTGATAGGGGCCTTTGGTTCAATTTTTCTTTCCTAATCTCAAGTTATGATTAAATAAAATGTCCAGTTAAATTTTACTACGACCATGACCATTGCAATTATGTGTTTGTCTAATTTTACTTCGTTGCAGCCTACTAATATTATATGTAGAATTTTACTTAATTGTTTTTCAAAGGAATGTCAGCAAAAGACTTACTTATAAATGTCATTATTATTTTTTTTTTGTGGTAAAAATAAATGTCATTATTTAGACGTGTAGAAAGCAGATTTTAGTTACAATGTCACACTAAAACATAATATAATTGCTAATAGTTTACGAATATTTATCATTAGATTACAAGTATGTAAACTATTCTTCCGTTAAAAAGTCAAACATTAAATTAAAACACTATTATAGATATGTTACGAATAGACAAATATATTATTATTGACCACCACCATGAATAGTAATATATCAGAATAACATGTAATCACGATTATTTTTTTCTTCTTCTGCGAAATGTCATATTTATATTTTTAGTCAAGTCACTAAAAATATATATTCCCTATATTTATTTTAGATATAAAGTTTGTAGTTTATAAATATCTTCCTCTTGAGATTTTTCTTAAGATAACCTTTGTTTAAAAAAGAAAAAAATTAGATCCAACTCCATATATTTTAAATAATAAATATTTTTTAATTTAATTAGATTAGATACATCGACTCTATAATAAAATAAATCGAGTCAAAATGTCCCCAAGATTATGAACTGGACTGGATCATGTGTTCTAAATGGACTGGATCCAGACGGCAGCCCCACTCTCAGTCCTTTATACAGAAATGGAAATCTTATTCTGAAGTGAATTTTTCAGCATGTGCTAGTCACAATATCCAAAAGGCACATTTTGCTTATTCGCCATCCATTCCACTTTTTCAGAAGACATCTATCTGAAACCCTAATTCCCATCAAAATATCTCAGCACAACTCTCCAGTAATTCCCCATCGAAGTGTTTTGTTTTAAGGTATGCTTTTCACTTTACTCTTCTTATTTCTTTCTTGAGATTACAACGTACTGTTTGTTTTTCACACTAGTCAAGTCTTTCCAATCAAACTTGCTGCAATTTGTGATCTGTTTTGAGTTGACCTATACATTCTTGTTTGATTTGATTATGTTTTTTTATTAGTTTGTAGGAATTATACATGGCTGACAAGAGTGTGATCGACGGAGAATTTTCTGATGATCGGACTGTGGAAATTATTCAGGATGATGAGTCATCGTCCAAAATCTCAGGTCTGACCCAAAAGATTACTCTTCTAGAGAAAGAAAATGATAAAATAAATAGTGAAAATGATGAACACAAGCAGAAAATAGAGGAATTGAAGGCTTCTGTTAAAGAATTAAGCACCAAGAATGCCGATTTGAAAAATCAGGTCGAGAAAGCAGAGTCTGAAAATAAGGTTTTGGGATCGGTGGCTGCTAGAGCTGCAGAGCTTGAAGGTGAGGTTTCGAGGCTGCAGCATGATTTGGTTTCTGCAATGAGTGATTTGGGGGAGGCGAATGCGGAATTGTCTGAATTGAAGAAAGATTTGGAGGGAATGAAAGAGAGGGAGAAGGGGAAGGATGTTGAGTTGGGGGCTGTCGCGAAAGAGAACAACTTATTGGTGGCTAAGGTTGAGAAATTGGAGGGGGTGGAGAGTGGTTTGAGGGTTGAATTAGAGGGGAAGGAAAAGGAAATTCGGAGTCTGAAAAAGAATGTTGAGGAGTTGGATGCAGTTGTGGGGAGTAGTAAAAGCTTGGAGAAGTTGAAGAATGAGTTGGAGAAAACGGTTGAAAGTTTGAAGGGAAAAATTAGTGCTTTAGAGACTAGTTTGGATGTGAAAGAGAAGTTTATTACTGAGCTTGAAATTAAGCAATGGGCGTCTGTTGACAGTGTTAACGGTGATTTGAATGGTTATGTTGTGGTTGATGGTGGAAAGAAGGGTTTAGTTGGTAACTGGAAACAAAAGGATTGGGTGGTGTTTGGAGGCTCAACTGTTGCTGCTGTTGCTGTGTTGGGAGTTGCTTGCTATGTTCATGCTGCAAGGAAAAACTGATTTGGATGCATGAACTTTTTGCTAGAAGTTAGAGGTTAGGAGGACTATTTTTCTAACCCGGAATGAAGTGTTTCAGTTTTGATACATGGTGTTTGTTCTTCGGTTTGTCTTTTTTTACGAAGTTGGTAATATTAGTTGACAGTTCCATATATTCTCGGATAATCACGAGCAAAAATGCTATAATATTTCTCTTGAACAACTGCATGTATTGAATACTTTGTGGTAGCCACTTTTACTATAATGAGTGATTTTTTTTTCCTTACTCATGCTTGTTTTCCTTTTAATATGTTATCATTGTATTGAGTTTCTGTTGTTGGTTTAGTGAACACTCGGTAAATCTTTGGAAGGCCATCATTATGTTCTAATACAATACAATATTGTGAATTGATTGTTTCTTATTCTTTTAGAGATTTTTTGGAATGAAGCTAGCTTGTTTTTCTTTAGATAGTCATTCTGTATGCATAAGATTAGTTCCTTAGTGCAAGTTAGTTGATTCAATTGATTATATCCCATATAACATATATTCTCTCAAAAACCTTTGTGACCTGTTTTCACTGCACATGGCAGTTGCTGATGTTCCTGAACCTTTATATTTCCATTTCTTATGGGTTATTGGAAAATATGACGTTGCTATTTGGGTTCAGCAAATGAATTTTTAAATTGAAACATGTATGTATTTTAGCTGATCTCTGTTTCCCAGTCCATGCAGGGATGAATTTAGACATGTATTGGTATGCTGAGCTTTCTCTGAATATGCTTTTACAGGCTTCGCTTTTCCGATGATATATATTGTCCCTTTATTTTCGTACCATTTCGGTTTAACCTAGTCTTATGTTTTTATACTTTCATGGAGTCATTTTCCATTTTATAATCCCTAGAGTTAGTAGAATATATCCTCACCATTGGAGCCTTTGAAGCTTTATTAGATATGTACAGATTAGAGTAAGGGCCAATCTCACGTGTTGAAGTTGCTGTTGTGTAAATTGACTTAGGGTCCATTTGGATAGGTTTGGCTCGACTTCTCTCGCTTTTTAGTTTCAAAGAAATGACTTGGATGATCTTAAATGGAGTTGAAACCTGTGTATAAATTTAATTCGGAATGAGTTTGGCCTAAGTTTGCCAAACCTCCACCAAACGGGGCATTAGTAAATTCAAATTGCTTTTTAGTTAATATTAAAAAATTATAAATCTATAATAATAATAGGTGAGAGTGGGCAAATGAAAAAAATGGAATTAATTCCTCCACGGAGCC
Source organism: Penstemon barbatus (assembly GCA_003313485.2). Lineage (NCBI taxonomy): Eukaryota > Viridiplantae > Streptophyta > Magnoliopsida > Lamiales > Plantaginaceae > Penstemon > Penstemon barbatus. The sequence goes on from CM064883.1 coordinate 101,810,206, forward strand.
CCAACCATTGGAGACGACCAGCAGGGCCCCGGGCTCCGGAGCCCGGGGCTAGCCCTCAACCATTGGAGATGGCCTAATGTGATGTTAGTTCTGGAGATCACCATGTGTTATTACTACTGCATGCAAGCTGTTTTTGCTTGTAGGTTCTAAATATAATTTAAGATTTGGTTAAAGATTTATGGCGACGTAATCTTTTATTTTTAAATTAAGCTACCAATTAAAATTCTACTGTAAATATGGAGAAGAATCAACTGCAAACAACCATTGTCATCTATTTGTATAAATTTAAGTTTCTTGAAATTGAAGGAAGTATATATACCCACAAATAGTACAAACCATTCACAACTAAGTAAAGTATAAAAATTCAAATTCAAACAAATGAAATTTTTACATGAAATCTTTAAGTAAACCAAAGAACCACATGTAAAATATGTACTTCAATCTGCCTTATTTTCTTGTTTCTCAAAACAATAACTCTTTTGAGGTAGGAGCTCCATTCCACACATTTCAGCATTCACCACTGATCCAAACAGCACTCTGCCAAATACAAACATCGATCATAGGTAATCTTGATTTTGAACGTGATTCGAAACATGAAAACTTACAAGAAATCAATGATCTGAACGTCCCAGAACATCGAGCAAACCACAGCAATTCATCCACGAAGCACGTGATCCTGCAGATACAGCAACAAATGGCTGCTCCATATATATAACAAATGGAGGTGAAAGTGTCAGCTTAATTTCTTCTTTCAAAAGAATATGCATAAGCAAAATTAATCAAACCTGAGTATGTGTGGCTCTTGGCTTTTCATCCACATCCGCACTTTCGACACTTCTTTCAGACAACAACTTATCCGTCTCAGATGATTCCCCGACATTCTTGTCTGAAGTTGGCAAGACAGGCTCCTCGGCAACCTTAGACGAAGATTCTGTTGTCTGCTTCAAAAGGGATGCCCCCAAATTCTTCAAAGAAGCCACTGGATCAGATGCAAACTTGTGGACTTCTTTTTCCAGTTTAGTAACATAAGAAGACTCTGCAGCGTTATCAATAGCCGATTTTGCAGTTTGAGTCACTTGTTCAACTAAAGGCTTTACAACTGAGGAGTCAACAGGAACTTTAGCTTCAACGGGTTCTGAAATTTTCTTTGCTGCGTTATCGATCATTTCGTTGACGCCAGTTTTGATCTCAGCCTCTGCCTTGGAGATGAGATTCTGCGACTCATCCATTTTGAATGAGTTTGTTTTAGACCTGCTCGCTCAAGTTAGATTTTAGTGTGCACTTCCAAAACTCATATTTAGGGAAATGTATTTATACTAACTCATATTTAGAATAAGTGGGTAACCACAAATGGATCGAGAGGTATGCACGTTGAGATTGAAAAGGTGACAATCAAAAGTGGCTTATTGAAAATTTGAATTGTTAGAGATGGCAAACGCGTATCTAAATGTGAAAATTGAGTGAAATGCGAACACACCCCCTGCCCTATGTTATTCCCGATTGACTAAAAAACCCCTGTATTATTTTTATTTGCACAAAACACTTGTGTTAACAAGGATTGGCTAAATGAAAATAGGGAGAATAAATCCCGTTGGTTATTGGAAGAAAACGATTTTTATTTTTATTTTAATTATGTGAACTGGTTGTTTATATTTTTAGTCTAAAAATATAATTCAATAAAAACGTTAATTGCTATGTCAAAGCTGCAACGGAGTACTACACGAAATAGCAATGCCATCAAGTTGACATATGTGATGAGTTTTAAATTTGTCTTATCATCATAGGGTAAGCTTGTCCAAGTGGAGAGAAAAAACAAATGTATGATAATACTTAGACGATTTCAAAAGATTATTTTACTAATTAATGATACGTTTCTAAAGTTCAAGATTATTTTACTATTTTTCATTTTTAGGGGAACGATATCGAATCGGCGGTTATAATAGTAAGTATTACACCAGGAAGACAATTCAAAGCAAAAGTATCTATATTCGACAATTTAGCTACTTCATGTGCCGCTTTAGTACCCACGCGCCAAATATGTCGAACTTCAAACAACTCAAAAGCGTTCACTTTAGACTTGATGTCATCAATGACAATTCCGAAATTTGCATATGATCTGGTAACACTCTCAAGAGCTGAGTTAAGAATTTGTGAATCGCCTTCCAAAATGATCTTCCTCCATTTTATTTCCAATGCCAAATCCACTTTCAATCAAGCGGCCTTCGATTCTGCCACCGTAGGATCGAGGGGTTGCTTAATACTCTTCGACCTCTAGCCTATGCATTCACTCTGAGAAGATCTTGCAATTGCACCGATACCGCAACATCCTTCGGCTCTGTTTATGGCAGCATCAAAATTGATTTTAATTGTATTCTCACTTGGCAAAATCCACCGGGTTTCATTTCTATTTTTTGCAGGCCGTGTAGTCAAGATCTCGGCCTCAGCTTTTCAGAGATTCTCCAAGTATTTCCGTGCAAAGGATGTTACTTCCATAGCATTGTTATTAGTTCCTTCAAAGAACTTATTGTTTCTAGCATGCCACAAAGACCAACAAAGCAACAAACAAAGATCAAAACTACCCTCTTCCGATTTTTGTTTCATATTTAAGAACCAGTAACTGCCCATACTTGTCTGGCTAATGGACATGAGTATAAGCAATGAAGAATTACCTCCGTACTATCTTCACACGTAACGCAGTTCTGGACTGTGGTAACTTTGCACTTCACTAAATATGATCGCGTAGGAAGAAGGCCCTTGCACGCCCTCCAAATGAAAATTCTGAACTTATTCGGCAGATTCAGATTCCATAGCCAATTCCAATTGTTCGAAACCGAACTGCTACTCGCCAAGCTATGGTGATCTCTATCCATCTTTACAGCGAGATGGTAAGCACTTTTCACCGAAAAAAGACCCGTTTTGATTATAGTGTCATATTCGCTTATCAACATTTTGATTACTCCAAAGATGTATAGAAAGAATGCAATTGCTGTCATCTTCAAAAAATATCAAACTTACTCGGTATGAGTCTCAATTACCTGTACTTGCATCAATTAATTCACTAACTTTAAAATCTGGTGGTCGGTCATTTCTAGGTGTAATAAGCTGAAATGTGGATTCTCCATTTATCACCCCAAACATTAACTAATGTTCCATTTCCAATCCTCCATTGCATTCCGGCTTCAAGAAGCCCCTTAGCACCCCACAAACTAGGCCAAGTATATGAAGGATTCGAACCTAATTTGAACCCCAGTACATTCGAGTTTGGAAAGTATCATCAAACTCTCGCGATCAGGCTATTTGGATTAATCAATAGACACCTTAATTGTTTTGCAAGAAGCGCCATGTTGAAAGCTTCCAAATCCCTAAACCATGAGGCCACCGTATTGTTTACTTTGGCAAAGATCTCGCCAACGTATCCAATGAATCCCGTTACCATTCGTTCCGTCCCACCAAAATTTAGCCATCAACCCCTCAATTTTTGATGTATAATAGTTTGGCAATTTAAAACAACTCATCGCATATGTAAGTAGGAATCCCTTTTAATAACCGACTTGATCAATATTTCTTTACCTCCTTTAGATAACATTGTTATTTCCACCCTTTGAGCCTAGTGCACACTTTATCCCGAATATTAGTGAACGTCTCTTTCTTCAATTTTCCAATTATCAAATATTTTTCATGCTTGTCTACAATTTCCATCCGGAGATGAACTCTTATTGCATCAATAGTAGTTGTCGTCGTTGTTCTACTAAATACAATACTCGACTTTGGAAGTTTATTTGTTGTTCAGAGGCCTACTTATGCTCTTTTAGGTCAAGATTATTTTACTATACCCTTAACAAATTGGAACTAAACCAATTTGCAGAGCTTTCCTTGACAGAAGAGGCAAAATTGGAAAGTTTATTCTTTTGTATCAGTGGTAGCGGTTGAACATATTTAATTATTATGAATCACAAATATAAGATCTTAAAATACTGTTCTTAATACACGTATTAATTAGTTTGGTACATAAATTTTTTTTCCATCTTTTGCTCAATTATTTTATCTCAAAGGTTCTTGTTTCTATATAAATAAAAAAGAAATCTTCAAGAGACGTGGATGTGATTATTTAGCCCTACAAAATTCCCCTTTTCGACAATGAAATCCCACCTTCATTTTTCTTTTATACAAAAATAAATTAAAGGAAGAACACTTCATATTAGGGCTGTCAATGGGTCGGATTATGGTCGGATCAGGCTCGTCCAGATCCGGCTCCATTTATATCGGATCGAATCCTGTCGGATTCGGATTTTGTTCGGATTGTGCTCGGATCTAGATTTTTTGAATCCAACGGATCTTGGTCGGATTTGGCCGGATATCGGATATTTTTCGGATCCAATAAATTTGTATATAAAAAGTTAAATTAATATTTTTTTCCTAAAATAAGTTTATATCTTTTCAATTTTATTTAATTTTAGCTCACATTTTCAAAGTTTCTTTACTATATTCATATTTGTAGAATGAAATATTGATTTAAATAAATTTATAAAAGAATTATAAATTACTATCTTCTTAAATTGACGTTGAAATATTATTAATGATACTTATTTTTATAAATCATTTTGTATATATATCTTTCTTTTTATTTGTTGTCGGATACGGATCTTCAACGGATCGGATCGACCTAAATCCATATTCGCTCCATGAGTTTCGAATTTCGGATCTTTATAATCGGATCAGGTCCATCGAATCTCTAATCGGACAATTATCCTAATAAATCGGATCGAATTCGGACGGATTCGGATTGAAATCCGCCCCATTGACAGCCCTACTTCATATAATCCCATCTTAGGTCACAACAACAGACATAAGCCCAACACTTGTATCTTATTTGGCCCATCTCTGAAAAAAATCAACCCCAACAAAATCCAGCCCAAACATAAAACCCCAATTCCAATTAACCTTATTTCATCTTTCCTAAAACCCTCCCAGAGAAAAAGCCGCACTCTCTTTCACTCACAAATTCCTAATGTCTTCGACGGCGCCACCACCCACCGCTGCTGCATCAAGGGTCAACCCAACCACCGTAGATGCCGCCATCACCGCCCTGTTAAAGTACAAGGTCGCCGCCCAATCATCCACCGAGAAACTGCAGCTCCTTCCAGCCGACGACTATATCTACCTCAACCTCACCCTCAAGAAAATCCCATCAAATTCTCGGATAAACCCTTTCAAAATCCCACTCTCACACCCCATTTTAGACCCCACTTCACAACTCTGCTTAATCATAGACGACAGACCCAAAACCCTAACCCCACCTTCAGACCAAATCAAGAAGCTCATCAAATCTCAAAACATACCAATCTCGAAAGTCATCAAGATTTCCAAACTGAAGACCGATTACAAGCCCTTTGAGTCAAAAAGAAAGCTTTGTGATAGTTATGACCTTTTCTTGGTTGACAAGAGGGTTGTTCATTTGTTGCCTAAGTTGTTAGGTAAGGAGTTTTACAAGAAAAAGAAGCTTCCTCTGGGTGTTGATTTGAGTAAGAAGAATCTTAAGTCGCAAGTTGAGAGGGCTTTAGGTAGTGCTTTGTTGTATTTGAGGACAGGAACTTGTTGTGTGATGAAGGTAGGAAAGGTTGCTATGGAGAAAGATGAGGTTGTTGAGAATGTGGTAGATGCCATTAAGGGTGCGGTTGAGAGGGTCCCGAAGAAGTGGGATGGTGTTAGGAGTCTACACTTGAAATTTTGCGACTCAATTGCCTTGCCTCTTTACCAGGCGATGCCTGATGTGAAGTTGAAAATCGAGGGATTGAAGGAGAGTGGAAAGGGTGATGAGACATCGAAAGCTAGTGATAGTGAGGGTGAGGTTAAGGAATTGAGTAGAACTAAGGATGGTAAGAGTGGGAAGAAAAATAAGAAGGGTAGGATTCATGAGGTTCGTTATATGGATGTTGTAGATGCTATGGAGAATGACGATGATGAAGATGAAAATGATAAGGATGAGAGTAAGAAGACTGAGGACGAGGATTTGAGTATTGATGAAACTGTAGGGAAGAAAAGGAGCAAGAGTAGAGCTGTGAAGGAAGTTGTTTTAGGAGAGCTAAATGGTGAGAAGAGGGCGAAGAAGAGCGCAAAATCGGAGAAGAGTGGAGGTGGAAAACCAAAGAAAAATGAGTTGGCAGGTGCAGAAGAGTCTAGCAGAAAGAAGGGGAAAAGAAAGACCGAGCTTGCGAAAAAGCAGAGTGAAAAGGTTACCAAGGTGAAGGATACTAAACCAAAGAAAAGAGTGTCAGCAAAATGATCAAAATCAGCAGCAATTTTCGCACTGGCTCGCAATGGATTCTGAATGGAATTAATGCCTGAAAAGTTTTTGCTACAATAGTGGTACTAATATTTTGATTGTTTAGATAAGTTGTTTACTTCATTAAGATTTTGTTGTTGAATCATTTACTGCATTAAATTATGAAACTTTAGCTTTCGTTAATGAAATTTTGAATCATAATATTGAATATCTGGATTTGGCATGGTCAATTCTCTCGATGCTTGTTATTTATATTACAGATTATATGCATGTTTGCATCCTTTAGTGTTTGTTAGTGTATTCTACCTACCTGCATTTGCACAAATATTTTTCTATGTGAATCAGATTAATGGAAGAATTGCATTTGTGTTGCCACACAATGAGTCTGACTTGATGTTTGTTTTCATTATGTATACAATCATGTGACTGCTGTAGTATGTAAATTAACTTAGAAGTAAGAAAGACTAGACAATAGTTTTGTGTAGCCATAAGATGAAACCAGTACTCAGCTGGATGATGATGATGTACTGATTTTGTTAGTGTACAAACTTGTTTAACTCTGTATAGATTGGGGCAACGTAGTAGCTATTATGCATCAAACACAGAGCATAAGGATGAGTCCGAGTAAGCTTGTAAACCTTGGCTCCAATACCCAATTCTGGCACCTTCACCTAGGCCTACAAAGAGGAATACAGTTGGTCCAAGATGAGTCCAAGTTAGCTTGTCAACCTTGGCTCCTGAGTCGAATCTGATGTATTTTCCTTTTTCTTATTCCCCTACTTCTGAATTTGGACCAACACTTGAAGGGCCTTTGTGTTGTGGCTCATGGCCAATAAATGAACAAACTCTCCTCCCCTACGCCCTCAACCTAGTAAAATTCTAAATCCTACTTGAGTTTGATTGATGATAAAAGCTCGTTTGAATATAGTTTGTTATGTATAAACATATTCTGTTAGTTTTGACATTTGAATTGAGTTTTATTCATTAACGTAAAATGAAAATATAAATTTAGAATACTAAGCTTGATTATGTTTTACTTGATAAATCAAACCATAATTTCATACATAAGAGACAACCTAAGCACTCTTATTAGCGTTACTGAATCCTATAGAATCTTGTGGATTTGCTAGTTCTTCAGTGTCCATCAGTTGTTATACAAACAAATAAATTAAGAGGTTTTATCTTTTTTGCTGCCACGCGATGATAATTTACCCCATCATCTTGTCAAATTAACTTAAATCGGAGGGAAAACAACACCTTGTTTTTCTTAATTTATTTTCCTACCTACTAATTATTAAGGCAAATATGTTATAATCCTCAATTTATTTACTAATGTAGAAATTTATGAACACTAACTTTAATTCCGGCAAACTTAGGATTAGAAGTGTGTGTAAAAAGACTAAATTACAACAACTTAAAACACAAAAAAATATAAATTACTTACCAAAACTACAAATGTCCAATTTCCGCATCCTTGCTAAAGTTAAAACTTAAAAGGAGTATTACTGCTTTTTTCCCCAAAACTATTTTGAGTTCTTAGGTTCCATTTCTTTTCCCTGTCATTAATGGTTCAACTCCCATTTTTCTAGCAAATTCCTTCGGATTGTGTAAAATTTTGTCTTTTTTTTTTTTAATTTTTTGATTAAATTTTTTTTCTTTGAATTTTGACCTTCACTACGTAATATACTAATGTATATGTGAATTTACATTATAATTTTTTGTAAAATTTACTTGTTTTAAAATAAAAACGGTAACTATAACTATAGTACAAATATTTTATTGTATATATTTTTAAAATAATTATATGTTCGGGTTTTATTCAATTGAGTCGTGTTAGGTTAATGTTTAACTCATAAATTGATCGAGTTTAATATAATAGCTCAAACTTAACCCGGTTCATAAATATTTAAATTCGAGCCAATTTTAATCGGATCGAGCCATCAAGCTTCAGATAGCCCGATTCAATCGACACAGGCCGGACTGAATTGACAATACTACTTCCCATTAACCAAAAGCCCACATAAAATTCTTCTTAGTTTAGATTAAAAAATATTTCTTTCCTAGTTCCTACCCATCTGCGCCGCTGCACCACACCCGCCGCACCACCCTCACCGCACCGCCGCACCCCCCATCGCACCGCCGCAACCTCCGCCATCTCTATCGGCCCAGAGGTATAGTAGTTCGAAACCCCAATTTTCTCTTACGTGATGAAGGGTACAGAGGAGAACATTTTTGAAATAATTTTATATTTATAGTTAGTTTCTACGTTTAAGTTGTATCTTCTTTGCCCTTTTGTCATCTGTAATGTTATTGGCATTCTTCTCAAAAATTTGTTTAACAATGATTTTTATTGGTCTAACAATGATTTTTTACTTTACTTTCTTTGGGGGTTAGGTTATTATTAGTTGAATCTTAATTCATGTTCTTGGTTAGACTTTAATTAATGAATCCTACTTCATATTCTTTGCTGGAGCTCTAGTCGGCATTATTTAAAAAATGTTTGTGATCAGCCCAACTTAATGCCAAAAAAACCCCAAATTTTAAGAAAATTCAAAGGCCCAATTTTTTTGTACCGAACCAAATCGAATCATTCCTATCGGTAATTTACTGAACCGAAAAAGGTACGCGATCTGAAAATACTGAACCAACCTGGATACGGAAATTCAGTACGCTTTGGTTTTACCGTTTGCACACCCCTACAGTAGTTATACAAGGGTATAAAAGTAAATTGTATTTTTGTAAATGTCGAATACTATAAAAGTGTCCTATTGGAGTTTGTCAATTGGACAATAATCAAGCGGTTCAGATTTAATTTTACCCAATTCTAGAGATTGTGATTGAATGTCTCATATGAAATGTCCTTTTGACATATCTCATGATAGAATAACCCTCCTCTCTTTTCCATACAATTACCTTGGGAAACTTTTAGGGTTAATATGGAAATAGTTTGGTTGGGTTTGGTCTCAAAAAGTGATTTCGGAGGTTCCGGTGAAATCTTTGAAACTCGATTTGAATAATGGTTTCAATAGAATATTGAGATTGTAAATATTATTAAAAAATAGTTAGTGGTTTTGAAAATTTGATTTGAATTGTGGTTTGGTTGTTGGGGTTTGAGGAAGAAAAGTGGATGGCATGTGTCAAATTAATAACTTAATGGAATATATTATAGTGTGATGATTAAGATGATGAAAATTGTTGTGAATAGTGATTATTGAGAAGTTATTGTAATTATTTAATTATGATTATTATAATGATTTATGTTATTATAAATTGAATGTATATTTAACGAGTTAATTAATAAAAAAATATATGTTTACTATATACAATATTAAAATTAACTTAATTTTCGCCAACTAACGTAATCGAATTGTAAACAATGTGAAGAAGATTGGAACAGTTTGCGAGGATCTAATAGGAAACCAAGGGGTGCTCGAATCAAGTGTAAGTGAAGAGGTGTTGTTTAAGTTAGTCGTTTTAGTCAAGAATTGCCTAGGTAAAGTGATTTGAATATTGTATGTTTAATAAATACAATTTTGAAGGTAGTTGATATCTATATGTTTAATCAGATCATCATGGCAAGAAAAGAAGCAAATTCATCAGCTGAATCTGAAATGGCGCATGAATTGCAATCTATCAGTGAAACGATCGGAAATCTGACTTTGGATTTACCAACTTTGCCTCAACCTGTATCCAAAACCGATTTCACCGATAACGAATGGATAAACAAACCAGCACTCAAATTGTTCAAATTAGATGATGCAGAAACATGCAGTCTAGGCAGAGAGTTGCTATCAATTCTCTCATCTGGGGTACCTCAACAACATGTCGGAATCATATTCGTTCTCGCTTTCCAACTTCGCCAACCTGGACCTCGTCCCAATGACAGAATCTTCCCTAACAAAGATCCTTTAGCTACAACACAAGATCTTCAATACAATGAACTAAGTCCCAGAATTTATGGTGCAAAGGGAACTAAAGTTGCGCCGAGAACATATGGAAATGATGACAACAATCAAGCCTGTGCTTATGCTTTCATTGCCGCCTCTATGTTAAGATTGTTCACTAGATCTGCTGGGAATTATCTCGAGTATTGGAACCGTATATTAAACGATTTTAAGAAGTTTTATACTATTGATTGCCCTATATACGGATTTAGTCCTTGTTTGTCCGTTTTAGAATCGATCCGTTTTAATTTCTCTCATTCGGAAATCTATAAAGTGACACTTTATAGATATCTTTACATGGCGAATGATCAAGACAAAGCTATTGGTCTACGGGAATATTTGTATGATACTGCTATATCTCATACTGGGATGCACATTGTTCCTTTATTTGTGAGATTATGTTTATCACTGAACATCTCTCCAGCGGAACTTCTAGTTGTCGTTTATATGGGAAGGTTTAAGCGTCAGATTGATGAACTGGTAATTGCGATTAAACTAATGGTAAATACGGACGAGGATCACAGAAGGATGATGTGGAAATATGGAAGGATATTTGATGAGACATTTTTGTTAGGCTTGCAAAGTCGAACATGTCCGCACTTGGTTTATTTGATTGCCAACATGTTAAAGGAGGAAAACGATGAATCTGCTGCTAATATTTTATCGATAAGACAGCTCGAAGAAGTGTCGGAGGAATACAAAGTCGAGTGGCGTGAAAAGGGGAAAAAGTTGCTGAAGATGATTCGTCAAGTAAAAGAAGAAGTCTGAGTTGGACTGACTTATTCTAGCTCAACATGACCAGAACTGATACGATTGGTCCAAGATGAGTCCAAGTTAGCCTAAAGACACTTATCTAAAGTTCTTTTTTTGTTTAACTGTCCTTGACATTTTATTCCCCTGCCTTGCCTATGGCCTATGCTTTTGTTCTGATGGAGATTTGTAGTCTGCCCCAATTCAATTCAATTCAATTCAATTCAATTCAATTTGTACTTATTGACTGATTGTGACTGTGTTGACCTCTTGCAGTACAATATCGAATATGCATTCTTCAGATTTCAATATTTGGTAAATGGTCCCTCAGGCTCAGTCAGTACTTCCGTTGGTTCTGATTCTCTTACGTTACTATCAAAAGGAATTGAATATTCTTTCTTTTGGTTTTTTCTGCTCCAGATGGTGATCCATGTTTTAATTCTTTTCTTTTTGGGTCACCATTTTATGGACACTAATTGTATTATGAGTATTATATTAATAATTAATCTCTTCCACTAAACAAAAAATATGGTATTGATATTTGATATACAATTTCAATACATTGTTGAAAATCAATTACAGGCATTATGAGTTCAGTCCATGAACAAAAAATGGCAGATGGGGTGGTTACCAAACTGCAAAGAAAAAGACAGTGGTAAAAACAAGAAGCAAAGGGTTGCCCGCACTGCCCCCTCTTGCCTGCTTTTTTATGACTCAACTCAACAGAAACAAATTTAAAAGACCCTTTTACCACCTCTGTTTTTGTTTTTCATTTAACCTTTTTTCATTTGTTCACATTTATTCTACCCCTTTCTCTTACCTCGGTTTTCGTGTAGTCACCTATAAACTCACATAAAAACAGGCACCAGTTACACTACAGGTAGGACTATTGTGAAAAAAGAAAATCAAGTAGAGTATAGAGACTCTGTCTTATTCACTAAATCTCTTTTGTACACATCCTATTGCTCCTACTACTTATACCTACTACTGCTTCACTTTTCTCCTCCTCCTCCTCCTCCTCTCTCATTTTGCTCTGTAAATGCAAAACAAACAAATCTCCTCTTGGCAATGACAGCATTACATGCTGTGAGTTTTTTGGGTGCATGGCTTTTCCTCCCCAAAGGTAAACGAACCTTTTTCATTTAATTTGATTTAGTCTTTTTAGTTTTCTTTGGGAACTTGGATTTTGCAATTGAGAGCATTATAGGTATTCTTGTCTAGTGATTATATTAAGAGCATAAGCTAAACTGATTTTTTTTGCTGTGTTATTTTCTACATTTTTGTTCTTGGAAGATGGATTTTTGCACCAATACAGCAAAGTGCAAAGATCTAATCTTTTATCATGTTTTCTTCTGTAATTAATCATTTTTTGTTTGAATGTGCTGATTTTAATTTAAAGCAAGATAGATGCATAATAAGTATTGTTGAAGTCTTGAGATGCTCTGAGTTAAGAATGTAATTTGAGGCACTTTTTCTGCATTTAGAAGATAACTATGTCTGGCTATGAATCACCCTGTTTAATTACATTTTACAATCAATTTAGTTAAAGCATAATTATATATTCAATTTAATTTTGATTTGATTTGATTTGGGTTGTTTTAATTAATCTTGATAACTATGTTTGTCATGTAGAATGTTTAATTGATTACTTGTTTGTCAACATCTTTGTACAGGTCTTGAAATGGCAACAATGCTTGAGGGATTCGGTTTTGTTCGACAGCTGCATGTGAGCAAATCCGTTATATAACGGAAGACCGTGTATCGACAAACATATCGTTATGGTCGATATCGGGGAATGAAGCCTTTTGGTCCGCGAAACATACGAATTGTCGTAGTATAACGACAATTCTCGTAATAATTACTATATATCCTATGAATTAAACTAGTATCTATATATTTTTGGATGGAGTTTCTTTTTGCTATTTTAAGCTTTATAATAATGAATCGCATTTGCTAATTTAATTGCTTGATTTTGATATCCATCCAGTCCTCATTGCTTGATTATTTTTGGTGCTTGATTATTTTTGGTCGTTGGAGGTTATTTTAGTCATTAGCTGCATATTTACCTGAGGAGTCATGTCCATGGTTGAAGAAAAAGACTTGACCAAGGACATGCATTTATTCTCAGCAGTGAAATGCTTCTTGGGATCTTCATTGTTCAGAATATTATTCATCAATTAAGAATTACTGGTAGAAAACAAATAAACTAGGAGTAACATTTTTGCAGTTGAATCCTGCTCCTCCTGCATATTATATTATACTTTATTATTATAAGAAAAAAGAAAGTGACAAGACAGTGTTTCAAACTGTATTTTCTCTGCTTCATATTCTTGGTCATATCATATGCATCCTTTCCTTTCTTCTGTATATAATATATATATACCAAATCATATGATATCATAAATGTATTGTTTTAACTAGGCATCTAAATTATTTTTTCCCCAAACAAATGGATTATTATTGATAGATAAATACTAGTAATTTTTTGTTCCATGAGGATGAGGTGAAAATACTAGTTAATTGGGAAATAGATAAAACTTCTTCACATTTATTTATTCTCATAAATAATTATTTCACTCCACACATTTACATTGAATAAAAAGAATTAGTAACAAATAAAACAGAATACAAACTCATTCAATATAAATAAATTAATCACACAATTGCAAGCTTATAATTAAAGATATATGGAATGACTTAGAACCTTGAACGCTTGCACTCAATAGATACCCCTTGAGGAAACCTCTGTGAATCAGCACAATAGTTATACACCATATGATTCTGTTGAACCCATCTTAGCCTGTTTCTCCCCTTAGAATCTAGCTCTAGAGTCTGCCACGAACTAGACCCACATGATCCACCAGATGCACAACCGTTTATGTTGAAGTTCCTATAATTGGCAACAAATGGAGCTAAGGCCCAATCCGTCTTCACCCGCCCGCCTTGTGTAGCCCAGTCATCCGCATTCCACAAGCTGCAGTACACCCTCATAGGTTGGCTTTTCGGGAAAGCAATTCCGCTTGTTTCGTGGTTGTGGAATACTCTAATCGGACTATTATCAACCAAGAATCTGAATTTTTTTTTATGTTAGTAAAAATAAGATTAATTAAGGAAAGGTAAATTGTACAAGAAATTAATTTATTACATGATGCGTTGGGGATTCCAAACAATCGAGTAAGTGTGGAATGTTGCAGTTGGATCGAACCAGAGACGAAATTGTTGCTCTTTGTTACCTTTTCCTTGTGCGTAAACATTAGTGTGCACCGTGTATGGTTCCCCAGTAGAATTTCCCAAGAATTCAAAATCGATTTCATCGTGTCCCTCCCCTTGGGATGATAACTATATATAACATGAAATAAATGCATGCATTCAATTTAATTTGTTTTTGTTGTTGAAATTTATTAAATAAGAGTTGCTAGCTAACTAATTAGTGAAGAAAGGATCGGATAGCACGACTTACGAAGAATGTGGTGACGGTTCCAGCAGAATTTCCAGGAACAAGTTTGAGTTGCATATCGAATCTTCCGAATAAATACTCATTCTTGGATTGAAACCCGGAACCCGAATATTGGTCTAGCGACAAAGAAAGGCCACGACCACCTTCGAGTACCTTACCACGACCGTCACCCCATGTAATCTCGGCGTCTCTTATGAAGTTGCCTGCTGAAAGGGTGGTGAAACACGCCAAGACTACAAAATATGCAATCACTAGTAAATTTGGAGCTTTTGAATTAGAATAGATAGCCATTTTTTTTTAAGAAGAAATGTTTACTTCAAATTCTTGTAGTTGTAGATATTAATTTGTGTGATGGTATAGTTTCAAGAAGTTCCCCCCTTTATATAATGGTACGAGGACTTGAGTTGGATGGCAAAGATTGAAAATTGGGAAAGACATAATAATTAATAATAATAATAATAATAATAATTCTACGCGTAGTAAAGGATTTGGGTCCAAGCATGGTCCAATTCACAGCTAGTCATAACCACCAAAGACAGCGGGAAAATTATTTATTCTTAGTAGAGTTATAATGATGGACTTATATATATATATAAAATTTATTTGGGAATTATTTTCTGTGGTTGGGATGTTCATAGCCGAAAGAAAAGATATGATTTATTTATAATAATGAAACCTTTTTATTAGATTATTAAAATAGTGCTCTATTTTAGTATATATTGTTGTTTGGTGCGCCGGTGTGATATCCTTTAATTTTTTTTTTTTTTTTATCAAGTACGTACTTTATGGAAGTATGGTTCTATGCAGCTTCTCTGAGTTTTAGGGCTACTGCTAATCATTAAAGGAGCACAATTTCACGGGACGGTGCTACTGCTGAGGATTCGTTAGCTGGCCTTTGTTTGATATATATATATAGAGAGAGAGAGATTTAATTTTTTTCTTAAATAAAATACCTTTGAAAGAGAATATTTCTAGCCCAAATAGAGAATATTTTTGGCCCAAACAAATAATAATTTTGATAGAGAATATATTTTAGACCAAATTAAATTTCCTTGATCGGACTTGGACCTCTAATTAATTATCGAAATATTCCATAAACTCAATCACTCCATAGCCCATGAAAATAGTTTAAACCAAATCACCAACCACAGGTAATTTTTGTAGGCTTGATCGAATTCAAATATTTGTAAGTATATACAATAAACAATATTCTTATCTTGTGGACAGATGATCTCGGGTAAAATAAGATGTTCGGATTGAGGTAAATTTATTGGATCTTGGACAAATATAATGACAAGAGTGTGGTAGAGGATGCTTTAATTTAACGTGTTTGCATCTCATTAGCTATAATTTATGACAAAAGATGATCATTTATCACACCTTTTGTTATTAATTGATTTGTCTCTCAGGGATACTACACTAGTGGATTTAATACATGAGGGTTGAATGAATGATATATAGGCATAAAATGACAAAATATTGTTCTTTTATGCTTATGTGTCACTCATCCAACACCCGGGTGGATTAAATCCACTGGTGTAGGTACTAATTTTCCGTCTCCCAGTAGCTAGGAAAATTAGTACCACTGGTGTAGGTATTGGATGAATGTCACATGAGCATGTAAGGACAACTTTTTGTCCTTTCATGCCCTTGTGGCATTCATCCAACCCTAATGAATTAAATCCACTAGTATATGATCTAAGTATTTGTTGAAAAATGTATGTGCATATGCATTTTTTTTTTATAGTAAATTGTGATATCAAGTAAGTCGACAAATAAATAAATGCCAAGTACTATACTGAAATGTGATAGAAAGAATTTTCATGTCATATTATATTCAATTTATTTTGGTTAAATTTTCATGCCATATTAGTTGAGGGTGGTCATCATGGATTAAGTTTAACTGGATAATTAATTTAATGATAAACACTGCACGAAAATAGGCTTTCATTTTGTTGGCAAAACCTTATATATATTTTTTATGGTATTTATGTGTTGCAGTAGAATATTTCCTGTAGATGATTTGTATGTGAAGTTGGCGTCATTATAATATTAGTGGGGTTTTTTTGCAAGTTAACTTCCTGTAATATGTTTAATGTGCAATTTACCTTCCTGTAAAATAAAAATAGGCAATTTAATTCCATGTTAAATGAATAATGAGCAATTTACCTCCTTGTGATATAAAAATAGGCAATTTACCTCCATATGAAATGAAATAATGAGCAATTTACCTCCTTGTAATGTGAAAAAATGAGCAAATTAGAGGGATGCAATATGTTTTTTTTTTATAAAAACAAAGGGAGTCATTTTGCCCTTTTTCTTATCACAAGGAGTTAAATTGTCTATTTAGGATATCACGGAGGTATTTTGCCCTTTTATTTATCTCAGAGAGTTAAATTGTTTATTTAGAATAACACATGGAGTTAATTTGCTATTCACTCAGTATTAGTGATACCAACTTAAATTACGAGTGGCATGTTCTTTTTGGAATTTTTACCGCGCGTTTTAGTGAATCATTTCCGCTAACATTTTAATTAACATAATTCACTGTTGTAAGATATTTAGCTGGTAAATGTTGCTCTTATTGACAATTCACTATTAATTATAATTTACATTGATATTCAATTAATTACAAGTCGTTAATTACTAAAATTAGAAATAAAATAATTGCAATTGACATTGGAAAAACAGAGTAAAAATACAACAACTCGGTTAAATAAATAAATTTCATTTCAACAAAATATATTCGATTCGAATCACATGGCAACAACTGAATAAATTAAATAATGAAATTACAATAAATAAAAAAAATGAAAATTCAATAAATAATAATTATAAAGAAGGGATCCGGCCGGTCTTAGAATCTGGACTGCTTGCATTCCGCTGAGGTTCCTTGAGGAAACCTTTGGGAATCATTGCAATAATTGTAGTGCATATGCTTTTGTTGGACCCATCTCAATCTGTTTCTACCATTGGCATCAAGTCCTTGTGTTTGCCATGCTCCTGCCTGAAATGGATCCGCCGTTGCATTAGACCCGCATGATC
This sequence comes from Penstemon barbatus, assembly GCA_003313485.2. NCBI lineage: Eukaryota > Viridiplantae > Streptophyta > Magnoliopsida > Lamiales > Plantaginaceae > Penstemon > Penstemon barbatus. The sequence continues at coordinate 101,827,685 of CM064883.1, forward strand.
TTGACCCGGATTCACAAGCCTTTATGTTGAAATTCCTGTACGCGGCAACAAACGGAGCTTTGGTCCAATCGGTCTTGACCCGACCTCCTTGTGTTGCCCAATCATCTGCGTTCCACAAACTGCAATATACTCTCATTGGCTGTTGCTTTGGGAATGGAATTCCAATTGCTTCGTGGTTCTGGAATACTCTGAGTGGAATATTATCTACCAAGAATCTGAACCAAAATTTCAATTTACTTCTTAATTTAATAATTACCTCTCTCTGAAAATTAAATTAATTTTGTTATTTAATTAATTAATTAATACTTACATGATGCGTAGAGGATTCCAAACAATTGTATAGGTGTGGAATGATGTAGTGGGATCAAACCACAGCTTGAATTGCTGCTCTTTGTTTCCTTTCCCCTGCGCGTAAACATTTGTATGAACTGTGTACGGCTCCCCCGTAGAGTTTCCCAAAAACTCGAAATCAATTTCGTCGTGTCCGGGTCCTTGGGAAGATAACTGCACATGAAAAGGAAAACCTACGTTCAATTTTAAAAAAAATTAACGAATAAATTATATTATATGTAATTCATCAAGACATACGAAGAATGTGGTGACCGTTCCAGCAGAGTTTCCAGGAACGAGCTTGAGTTGCATGTCGAATCTTCCAAACAAATACTCCTTCTTGGATTGAAATCCGGAACCTGAGTATTGGTCCAGAGTTAAGGTCAGGGCCCGGCCAGCTTCGGTTATCTTGGCACGGCCATCGCCCCATGTAATCTCAGCGTCTCTGATGAAATTAGCCGAAGAGGTAGCGAAAGTAGCCACCAAGAGGGTAAGTAAAAGCATTGACAAATTTGATAGAGCCCCGGAACTAGAAAACGTTGACATTTAATTTCCTTGTTCTTTTAACAGCTATATATATATATATTACAGAAGAAAAAATTTAGGGAAAGATTGTAATTAGTTGATGAATGAAATTGAATTAACAAGTCTCCCTCTATTTATAAACATACATGTTGAATTATAATTTAGGAGCCAGAGCTGTGTTGTGTAGTTGACCTAGCTGTAGAGGAAATAAGGGTGAAGTATCCATGTGACGGTGTGTGTAGGAGGAATTAATTTAAAATTTAAAATTTAAAATGTAAGTTAGTCTTAATTAGCTGGAATGTCGGGGCTTGACCCAGCCGTTGAAAATGCAATTATTAGAAAGTGTAGGGGCCAAAAGTTTTCAGCTAAAGGTATAAATGTTGATTATTCATATGCTTGGTGATATAGTCAGTAATGTCGAGCAATACATTGTTCATATATATCAAGATGAACATTGCTTCTCAATTTGTTTTGACTATTATATAGACCAAGGTGAAAATAATTTTAGTCGAATGGAGGACTGGTAGCTTGAAATTGTTGTCATTTTGTTAGTTTATTAAATTAGTTTGAACCAAGTTACAAGAATAATCACTTGGTAAGTCTAATTTATTAAGTATAAATTTTATAAGGATATTCAGGTCTTGGGATTGACTTTATCACATGTAGGAATTTTTAATCAGCGAGGATTCGAATATGAGATTGCCAGATTACGGAGGTGCCCTTCTACTCGATCAATCACTTACTGATTTATTATGTATAATGAAACCATGTGAAATGAATTATTATTGGTTCAATTTGAATTGAATAAATTTTGGTCTCAGCCCTAATTATGAGCTTTCTTAAAACTAACTCCCCTGGTTGAGCCTAATAAACATCTCGCGTTTTCAGATTCCACAAAAGGTTTTTAATTGGAATTAGTCATTAATTTTAGTGGTATGTTTGTTACATTCCATTCTTAGAAGGTTGGCGCCAGATAGCCGCGAGTTATACACTAGTTAGTTTAGTGTCAATTAAATATGAAAGTGGTCAACTATGTTGTTGGGTGAATGTGGATTCATGTACATCCATTTCGGTGAAATTCCATTAACAAAATGATTAATTTCACTTACCCCTTTAAAATTGCATAATCTTCACTTATCTTTCTTATACAGTTTTAATTTTTAACACTTCTTTACCCCCATTGAATTAAGTTTTTCAGTTGATGATATTACCCTTGGCTAATGTGAAAAAAAAAAAAAAACTATCTTTTTAGTATTCATTTTCAATATTAGACCATTTCCAATAAGTCATGTATAACTTAAAATTTAAGAAAAATTGTAAGTTTTTTAGAAAAAAATGAGCTCCAAAGAAACTCTTATAATTTACGGAACTCTTAAATGTCTAAGTTTGGACACTTAAATATAAGAGTTCAAAGTTAAATGAAATAATTTATATATGCAGAAAAGTACAACTACTTATGTACTTTCCTGAAGAAATATAAAGTGAATACCTTAAACTATAAACGAGTTGCTGGATTGCAGAGTAAAAAGTGATAATATATAACACTATTTATCCCTCAAATTTAAGATAAGAGGCCGGAATTTAAGAGTTCTGCTGGAGATGAGTTTACCCTTCGTTCAATTTTTATAAAGATTGAAGACTCCATTTTAATTGTAGGTATCATTTTTTCTTATTAAGCTGCTCCTATATCAATCGGCACACAATTTACTCATTTAAAAAATTTAATTCTTTACTATTTTTAGATATTGTATAGATAAATATATTTCATCTCACAAAAAACAATTTATTTGCCATTACATCCTCGTATTCTTTCAAAAGGTGAAAATGGTACCTCTAGTATTTTATACGTCAAATCCTCTTGCGTTCTATGATATTTTGATATTTTATATGAATTCCGGGCTATTTTTGTAAAATTGTAATTTTTGTAAAAGATAACAGAAATTTTAAACTTTACAATTAGTATATATAGGAGGTAAGTGAAGGATTAAATTAATTGTACAGGGAGGTAAGTGAATAATTAATCTTTTATGTGGGAGGTAAGTGCCGAATTAAGTTGTACAAGAAAGATTAGTGGAGGATATACAAAAATACAAGAGAAGTCTGTAAATTTAACCTTAAAAAAACAACTTGCAAAGTTGCAAGCGAGAATTTGTAGCACTTTGCACCCCCAAAATAGAAACAATTCAGCACTTTATATCCTCTTTTATTTTTCGGGAAAGTTGACCATCGGAGTTAAAAAATTTAAGGGCAAATAGGTAATTTATTTTTGAGTCTTTGGCACTTTTGCACCCCCCGAAACACAAAATTAACACTTAGCATTTCAAATTAAGAAAAACTCAGTGACTAACACCCCGTCGTTTTTTCCGGCTGAGTTGACCATCGAGGTCGAAAAAATCTGGAGAAAAAATAAGTAATTCAATTTATTTAATCCTTAAAATTTACAAAATACATTTATGAATACTAGAATACTCATTTCTCTTTCCATCTTTCTTCTCATCAATATACATATCCATATAGTAAACTTGGATTAATATTTTATTTTTGGGATATGATGAGGAAATTTTATATATTCAATCTTTCTAGAAACTTTTTGAATTATTTTGGAAAATTTTGAGGACATTTGAAAATTTGGTAACTAAAGGAAAATTTCCAAAGATAAAAAATGAATTACATATTTTGCCCACTAAAGTTTTTTGACCGTGATGGTCAATTCTGCCAGAAAAATAGGAAGGGTGCTAGTTACTGAATTTTTCTTAATTCGAGGTTGCTAAATTCTAATTATATTTTAGGTACTAAATGTGTTGATTTGCATTTATTTGGTAATAAAAATAGAAATTGACATAAAACTCGAACGGTACTAAAAATGTAATTCCTCAATAAATATTGTAGATTGGGTTGAGTGCAAAGTAACCCCGAAATAGAAACCATTCTTTTAATTTTTTAGGGAAGCCAAAGAAAAGGAGCACACCAATGAATTGAATGAATGGAACATAAAAAGCTGAAAAGAAATTTACAAGAAAAAAAAAATTGGATTGGGTTGGGTGCAGATGGATGATTGAATTCCTAGAACCTTGGGAGTCCACATTCCCTTGGAAGGCCCTGTGGAAACCTTGGATAATCAGTGCAGTAATTGTAGATCATGTAATTCTGTTGGACCCAACGGATTCTATTCCTTCCAGCTGCATCCAACCCTTGAGTTTGCCATAACTGGTTTGTCACAGTTCCAGTGTTGCACGAATTAATCCCTGATGCATCCACGACACAGGCATTGGCGTTGTAATTCCTGTAAACTGCGGTGAAAGGAGCCTGAGTCCAATCCGTTTTCACTCTCCCGCCCTGTGTCGCCCAGTCGTCAGCATTCCATAAGCTGGAATACATTCTCATGGGCTGGCTAGTCGGGAATCCCACTCCATTTGCAACGTTGTTGTTGAAAACCCTAATCGGAATGTTATCTACCAAGAAACTGCATGCATATGCACGTGCCATCAAAATTAGAAGCTCCTAAAATTATATATATGAAATGCTTGAGGAAACGAAAAGTATATTTGCCTTACATGATGCGTTGTGAATTCCAAAGAATAGTATAAGTGTGGAACGCAGCCGAAGGATCAAACCAAAGGCGGAATTGTTGTTCCCTATTGCCTACTCCTTGGGCGAAAACATTGGTGTGCACAGTATATGGTTGTCCCGTAGAATTTCCTAAAAATTCGAAATCAATCTCATCGTGTCCCGCTCCTTGTGATGACAGCTGCAATCAAAATCATATTCCAAAATTAAATCATACATGCAAATATCATGAATCAATCTAACTATCACCTACTTAATTAAATAATATAGTGGTATTTTTTTTATAACTAATATCTAAAATTTCACATCAAATTGAAAAGTATAAATATACTCTTGTCTAAAATTTAGTGTTATACATCACAAAGTGTATATTCTTACGTAAAATGTGGTGACAGTGCCGGCAGAGTTTCCTGGAATAAGCTTGAGCTGCATATCGATCCTTCCGTATAAATATTGATTCTTCGACTCAAAACCAGAACCCGAACTATTATCAAGAGAGAGGGAAAGAACTTGGCCACCGTTAAGTATCTGACCTCGCGGGCCGCCCCAAATTATAGTGACATCATCATAGAAACTCCCGGCTGATGAAGAAGCCAAAAGGAAGGCCATCACTACAAAAAGCCTAAGCATTTTAGTAGCAATTATGGAACCCATTATATTGTTATCCCTCTCTTTCTCTCTTTTTTTGGTTATTTAAGAGAGAGGAAAGGGATGTTTAATGATGAAAGCAAATTGACTGTTGGGATATTTGAGATTGTTGTTTGCACGGGTTTATATAGACAGAAAATCAAGTGTGGTTATTTATCAAAAAACCAAAAATACAAGAAAAGAGAAAAAAGAAAGAAAGTAAAATCAAGAGGGGTTGTTATGATTTAGTTTGACATTCTCTAGAAGCGTTTACGTTTTTTGATATTTGTCGTTAATTAGTTGCTGTCTGGACAACTATACAAGTATATACATGTATTGCCAACTGGAGATGCATGGTTCTTAATTTGAAATAATTGCATTTTTAGTCCCACAAAATTACATTATAAATACTTTTGTCTCATACTTAACAAATTGCATCTTTTTTCACAATTTTTTAAAATTATGTTGCACTATATTCTGCCCAACCAAAATATGAAAACTGAGACAATCCTATGAAATAAAAAATGCTAAATTTAGCATATGTTGTGGACCAAAAATGGAAATTATTTTTAAAAATTGGACCAAAATTAAGAGTTATAAAGTGTGAAACCAAAAGAGTAAAATATCTTCAAAATTAAGGTTGACATATCTTCTTAAACCGTGTTTAATTTGTCTTGATTATATTCCTTATTGTTCTTGAGATACCTCACACTTTGTTTCACATTATGCTTTATTTTAGTGGTAATAAAATGGGACTACAAATATTTTGAAGTAAATCATCTGCAACATTACCACAAATTAATTAGATGATAATTGAAAATATTCATATAGAAAATTAAACTCATTGTCCTGCCCTTTTTTTTTTTTTTTTTTTTGGTTGGAAATTAGTTTTTCATCGTTTTAATTGAGAGTATACTTGATTAAAAAAAATCATTTTAGCAAAAAGAACCCTTATTTTTAAATCTGAAGCGTAAAAGAAGTTTTAAAAATTGGGACTAAGTAGAATAATAATACTCATGATTGTGTGTACGCGTTTGGCTATAGGGGATTTAATTTGTATATGTTTGATTACCAACCTCCTTTGCCTGCTTAATGGTTTTATTTTCAAGACGTGTTCTTGTGATTTAATTTGTAGGGAAAAATGCGAGACACTCCCTAGTGATAGTGATGTGAAACATGCACGAAATTACTTTGGGAAATTTTTAGAAACTAAATATGAAACCCCTAACATGTTTAAAATGAGTTGTTTTAAGTCGATTTATTTAAAGAAAGTAATTTTATAAGATTTAATTTGAAGTTGTAGGGATCAACATGAAATATTATGATAAAAATTTCACGAAATATGCCAATAGAAAATGCCCTACTTCTTAATTATAAGTTAGGAATTTTGTGCTGAATTTTTAAAAGTATAAGAAGATTCTCTATGCAATAAGAATATTTAGATGATAGCTTCGTGCAAATTTAGTATAACACATCCCTTTGATTTGTACGATGGACAAAGAATTAAAGTCCAAATTTGAAATTTGATCGTTTTTATTTTCTTTGTTTGAAAATGGTGCTTTGAATTAGAATTGTTTTTCCTTTCTCTCTCTCTCTTGTTTGTTGCCCTTTTTTCTCTTAGGTTCACGAAGCAGTCATACCTCATTTTGATTTAATTAATTTGTTGGTGGAGTTCCACCCATGCCCAGCCATATTATTATTATATTTTGGTATTTCATTAGGGGAATGCATATATATTGAGGCACGACCTGAACCTTCCTTATTAATTTAGAGCAAATAAGCACGTCTTTTTTTTTTTTTTTTTTTTTTTTCTTTTTCGACATTTTCTTTAAAATAATTGTATAGCCATAAATTTGACAAACATTATCCTTTGATGTAACAATGTATTCACTATATAAAAAAAACTAAAATTTGTCGGATGCCTGTTTTTGAGTTTTATTTGTACATAAATAAAACCATACCTCAAATTTTAAAAGATGTGTCCATAGCCAGTGGCGGAGCCATAATTATTTTTCACCGGGGTCCACTATAAAATTAAAGACTATAATTTAAAATATTAATAATAAAAATTCAACAACAATAAAACTTCAATAAAATTAATTCAAGCTCAAAATCAAATTTGATAGAATGAGATTTTTTTTATAAATGTCGACGAAATCGTCTCATGACCTATTTATATCAACTAACAAGCATTAGATAAATACAGATATAAATATACATAATTCATTAACTTCTCCCACTATAGCTCAGATATCAGTATAAACTTATAAATTGCCACTCGGAATATTATTTATCTAATTTGTGCACAACCATTAATACAAAAGTGTAGGCCATCAATTTTATTGCAATAAGCACCCGTATTGACTTGCAAAATAATTTAAAGAAAGCATATGAATACCCAAGATATTATATAATTTTTTTTTGTAGCTTTACTTTTTATTTATACATTGCAGTTGAATCGGCCAAAAGTTCCATCATTTGGCACTTTCTCTTTTTCTTGTAACTTAATTGCGATCTTCGTAAATATACGTGCATTGCTTAAAGGGTTTCAATTAAATTAAGTTAATCAAATCGTTTGTTAATGTGTAGAAATACGACACCAAAACATGTTCGATGACATCATATGAGGCGATTCGCGGCATTTTTTATAACGGAGCTTATAAAGTTCTGGGTCTTCTTTCTTACAAAAACGGCCGATCTGTAGGCCCACAACCGTTCAGCTGGGCTGGCCTTCTTGATTCATCAAATGATTTTGGGGGCTGAAATCTCCACTAAAGGGCCCAGAAATTGCAGTGGTTCCTATAACTCATTTGTTTTTTGTGATAGTAATTTCGTCAATTAGTTAGAATCTTATGTGTAAATAAATATGTTGTTTCAGAAATTACTATTCCTTTCCTAAAAAAAAATACAAAATAAAAAAATTACTATCCCTAAACATTGAAATGTTATAGTAAATAATTTTTAATATGGCTCCACAATGCATATGACATTTAACAACTTCGTATATTTAGTTTGGTTCATGTAATATTGGTTATCATCTGATTAAAACTTAACTTGATTTTTTTTTTAGGGTTTAATTTCTTTTGAGGCGCGTCGAACATATAAATTGGAACCTTTCCGAACAGGGATTCGAACATAAGTCCACTACTTTGTAGTGACTAGTCTCTTCCACTAGACCAATCACCTGTTGGTACAACTTAACTTGATTGAATATGAATTAAAATAATCAAAAAAATAAAAATTGAGAAATTTATAAAAAAAAATTGATAGTAGATAACATTATTTACATTAAAGAAGGATATTTAGTCACATAGCCACAAATGATAAACAATTATTTAATATTAGTAATATTAACAATTGTGTTTAATGTAGATTCATAAGTACTACACAATTAATTAATTGACCACTCCTATTTTATCATTGTAAATTGTAATACAACATCAAAACATTATGAATTAAATATGAACTTTATGAATTAAAATCTTATAATATATGTATGTAGCGGATTTTGAGTCAGAATCAAACAAAATTCCAAGAAAAAGAATATCCATCTAACCACATTGGATCAATGAATATTGCCCCATTATGCAACTAATCAGAATGGCCCAATGGACCAGAAACAGCTTGTCCACTAACGCTTCAGAGATAAGTGACAGTCACAGTGGCTTCAGAGATAATTTTAGCCTGAATCAATCACCCACTTGCCAATTGAATATACCCTAAAGCTTAATTACATCTTGATTTTTATTTTTTGCTTTTACATTACATTTATATATAAAATTCTATGTTCCATTGAATATGCAGTCTACTTCGATTACTTCATGGCATACTGGCTATTATTACCCTGTTCCTAAACATCTCTTTTCTACACACAAATCAAAATCCCAAAAAACCCACAGCAAAAACCATAGCTTTATCACACTTCTTGCCACGCACAGTTGCAGCAAAGAGCAAGAAAAGAATCACAACCAATACCCCAAAAACGATAACAACTCATACCCAGATCAACAAAACCACAAGTTTTTCCAAGATTTTTACTCTTCTATTGAAACCACAAAAACCCATTTCGTACAAACTGAGGAGGAGTCTGAATCTGAGATAGATACTCATTCGGACATTTCGTCGAATATGTGGTGGACAGATTTGAAAGCTGCTTTAGGGCAGAGAATTAATCTGGAAGGCATTGCTTCCTCCGTCGGAATTTTATCAAAAGACAAACATTTGGTAATCCCGCATGTAACTGTGCCTGATATAAGGTCAATTGATTGGGCAGAGCTGAAAAATAGGGGGTTTAAAGGTGTGGTGTTTGATAAGGATAATACTATTACTGCTCCTTACTCTTTAAGTTTGTGGCCTCCCCTTGGTTCATCCATAGAACAGTGTAAATTCTTGTTTGGCAACAATATCGCGGTGTTCAGTAACTCTGCGGGTAATCTTGATGAACCCCTTATGGTTAAAGTTTTGATTTTTAGGGAGTGGTATGTGTTGTTTTAGTAATTGCTCAAGTTTCCTGATTTTGTGACAATTTTAGGATTGTTTGAGTATGACCCTGATGGTAGCAAAGCTAGAGCTCTTGAGAATGAAATTGAAATCAAAGTAATAAAGCACAGTAAGTTTGTTTCCTTGCTTGGGATTTGCATTTTGTTACATGTTTTGGTTATCGTGGATACAAATTTCCATTCAATTCTTGATTCTGTGATGTTAGGTAGTTTTTAGATATTTAATAAATGTTGATTAGCTTTGGGACTTTTGTTTATCAAAATTTAGAGGTAAAGAAGCCTGCTGGAACAGCTGAAGAAATCGAAAAGCACTTTGGTTGTGAATCCTCAAGACTTATTATGGTTAGATTCTATGAGATTGATTGTTCTCATTTCTCTTCACTTGGGATGTAACATCATACAATATGTTGATTCTGAAAATAACAGGTGGGTGATCGGCCCTTCACCGACATTGTTTACGGAAACAGGAATGGATTTTTCACAATTCTGACTGAACCACTGAGTGCAGAAGAGGAGCCCTTGATTGTGAAGCAGGTTCGTCACTTGAAATTATTTTCTAGTTTGAGCTGAAAAAGAGCTTAAAATTGCTGCACATTGGATTATTTATATAACCTACAAGGTTAATGAATTGGCCTAAATAAGGTCTTGAACTAGGGAAATTCTTACCCAGACCGGGTTTGGCCGAACTAAAAACTACATAGCAAGTGCAATATACTTGCTTTGGGATTGGGTGTAACTCCCAAGAGAGTAACCAATCACAGAGCAAGTGCAATACACTTGCTTGGAGGCTGGCTGGGTTTGGCCAAACCAGGTTTGGACAAGAATTTTCCCTTCAACTATCACCATTACATATCCAGCTACGAACAAGGAGTCTAAGCTTTTTAGAACTCATTATGTTACATTGCTAAGAGATAGGTGCCTGTAATGGAAAATGAATGTTTAACAGTTGAAGTTTAAGCATTATACCATCTGTTAGAATAACTGGTTCTGATAAACAGAGAGAGAGACTGAAAAAGTAGTAGACAATTGCAAAAATCCTTAAAAGCTGGAAAGAAGAACCTTTTCATTCTATTAATTATCTTAAACTTATCCAGTGTGACCAAAGTGATATGGTTATAAATAATATTGATTCATATCTAAGTTGGCTCTAAGAATTGCAAGGCAGCTGGTTTGGAGAGATGGTTATTATAAATGGAACTTGGAATTATATGTTGAGAGTTAGTATGTTGTTAATTCAAATTGAACCATGTTAAGACCAAAAAAACTCAAAGAGTGTTAGTTGTTTCCCAATAGAAATTATTCCTTGGGCAGTAATGACTTCAGATTTGTGACCCTCTAGACGGAGAACTTTCCGTTGTAAGTTTCAACATCATATATGGTCTTATTTGGGGAAGAAGTAAAATCATGTGTGATTATTTACCATGTGTTATGGCCTTGACAGAACCCTACCCCAAAAGCTAGCTATTGAAGTGGGAGAGGTCAAGGCCATATAAACACCATATTAGTATCCCATACTATCAATGTGGGGTCAAGGTTCATACTCTTCGATTATGATCATTACACCATGAATTTGGAAAAATCCAAAAGTAGTAGAAATGAAGCCATGATTTAAGTTTTAAGCTTTCTTTTCTGAGGGAAGATTTCAAGTGACACGTTTATCTCACATGCCTATAGATGCTAAAATTAATATTTTTGGTCATAAAATTCAACAATTTTCTTATTAATTATATTTCTTCTCAAAATTAAAGTCTTTTTTCTTCTTCTCAATCTCATGTTCTATCTGTTCCTGGATTTGTGACTAATACAAACAATAAACAATTGGATAATACTTCAGTAGGTGTTTTCTAGTTTCGGATTGTTGACAGAAGAGAATGTTTGCAGGTGAGGCTACTTGAAGTAGCCATTGTTAAATACTGGTCCAACAAAGGCTTGAAGCCAATTAGTCACACTCTTCTACCAGATTCAATCAAGTGCGTAAAGGATTTATCATCTGACAGAAGTTCATGATGTTGAATAAAACAAATCATTATTATTTATTTATTCTTTTTTTTAGTTAATCTTATGGCATATTATTGACTGCAATTTTTTAGGATACAATTGGATATATTATACGAATATATATTCTTGGATCTCCTTCGGTTTTCTACAGAAACCATCGTGTATTTTCATGTATTCCCAGAGCCTTGAATGAGACAACTTCGTTGAATGTATTTTTGCTTGAATTTAAGTTATGAGTTTTGAAAACTTTAAAAATTGACTTAAATTCATAAAGAATGGATTTTTTGGGAAATATGTGTTTATGGCTTTTTTAAGTTGGTAAAAGTAGATTTACGAAAAGATTCGAACTTTAGTATATAAAGAATGATTTCTTAATCTTTTTTTTATGACAAAAGAATGAAAGTTAAAATGTATACATTTTGTGGATCTTGTCCTTCCACATATGTTGCATATATTAAAATCCCCAAAAGATCCAACTCCATACGCTTGAATCTAAATCTTCTCCAAAACTATATTGTGTTACATGTGCAAGAAAGAAGTATTAACAATGAATCAAGGAATCAACATAACACATTATTTTGCAAGACAATGGCATTCATTTTAATTTGGGAGAAATTTTAATGGGCATTCTTTTAGAAGGAAGTGGAAGTGGTTCTGAAATTATTGGCTCATCAGGAATTACCAAAGACCAATCATATTGAGTCACAACATAGTGAACAAATATGAGTATATTTAGCTTTGCCAATTGGTATCCTGCACAAAGCCTTGGCCCTCCTCCAAATGGTACATAAACATATGGTTGAATTGGTTCCTCAAATCTACTTGGATTGAAACTCAATGGATCTTCAAAATAATCTTCATTATAATGTGTTCCATATGCCGTCCAAAGCACCTGCATTCAAAACACACAACTTAATGGAATTTTGAGATTGAACTTTACAAAGGGCAATTTTGTAAGCACAAAGTGTTGGTGGTCCAATCCTATTGGATTAAAACAACAGTTTTGCCTTGATATTTGCTTTGATTTCTCACTTTTTTTTTTTCTTGTTACATTTTGTATTTACCTTCCATCCTCTTGGAATAGTGAATCCATCATATTCGATATCGTCGATTGCTTTTCGAAATGAGCCAAAAATTGGAGGGAAAATCCTCATGCTCTCTCTAGTCACTTGCCAAGTATACATCATTTTCTTTGTATCTTCATATATGAGCTTTTCATCATCTCTTTTGCTACTCATTATCTCATTATGTTCTACATACACAACCAAAAACACACAAAATAAGCTTAAGGTTTTTGCACTTAAAATACAAGAATGTGTAATTGATACTATACCTTCAAGAAGTTTTGAATAACAATTGGGATGATCAGCCAACATCCTAAACACCATAGCAATAGCAAAAGAAGTCGTGTCGTGTGCTGCAAAAACAAGCAAAACGACATTATCCACCACCTCCAACTCATTTATCTCACCGCGAATTAGTGCTGCAACTAACTTTGAAAGCAAAATCCCTTCTTCTGCCTCTCCTATCCCTTGTTTGTTTTCCATTTCATTTCTCTTCTTTCTAACAACATCAACCAACATATTCTCTATCTCCTTTCTTGCTTTCTTCGCCTTTGAGAACTTCGATCCTGGAAAATTGACAGGAGTTGCAAACACCCCCTCCAACACCTTCTCAAAACTTTCCAACATTCCATTTTCCACCTCAATTCCAAACAAACATTCCAACACAATAGTAAATGTCAATACTTTTGCCGTACTAAAAAGACTAATAGTTTCCTGACCACTATTCCAATATTTCTTCAAATGAGCTTCAATAGTTTTACATATTTTCGGCACAAGAGCCTCGAGGCCCGAAGAATTTAGGCTAGTAGCCACAATGCCACGTAGGCAGCGATGTGCCTCGCCTTGTTTCTCCATTATAGAATGCTCCCCCATTAATTGGACAGACGAAGAAGGCCATGAGCTTATAACTAATTTGAACTCATTTGACATGAAGAATTTATTTGCTTCTGCTCCATTTACTACAACTGTGTTGGATCCCATTAGCCTTGTTTTGAAGGTGTGACCGTATTTTTGGATTCGCGGTTGGACAAATTCTTCGTGTAATTTGTTGTTTCTTTGAGCTCTGTAGAAATCTATTGTTTCACCAATCCAAGGCAATCCCAATCGCCCTGGTGGTACTTTGTTCTTGTTTTTGTGCTTAGTTTTCACATAATGTGCCACAAGAAAGGCTAAGGTTATTGAAATGAGGACTGAAAATGAAAGGAAAACAAGAAAATTCATGGTGACAAAAAATAAAAAAAAAAAAGTTGAGATTTTTTTAATTAACTCTGTTTTGGATTCAGTGCTGTTTTAATTATTTATGCTAATTATCTTCTATTTATATGGTGTGATCCTATTGCATGAAGGAATATAATCATATATCAATTGATTAATTAATTAAAGTCAACCTTATTCGATCAACTGCAAAAGGTCGGCAAGTCATGAATTTCATTCCTTGGATTAAAATACGGACCAACTCTGATACCATGAGGATAAATGTTATATATATATTTAGGACATAAGAAAATTGATTTTTTTTTTAAAAAAAAAAGAAAAGTCAAATTGTGCATTGCATGTGCTATCTTGTGTTAATCATAGCCACAGATCATCGTGGGGATGTATGATCGGAGGGTTGAGATTGCATGATCTAGTACTGCCTGGGCAGCACATTAGTCAGATGAGATTGCAATTCTTATAATCTCTGCAGAATCCCAAGATATCTGCTGTGTGTGTATATTATTACTTAAATGAGTTGTCTTGTAGTTGTAGTATGGAATGGTACAACTTTTGGTGCATGGAAGTCAAATGCTCGCACCGTAGACTAAAATTTCATGATCTCGTGCTATATATATGTGATTATGTTATCAGTTAAATATTAAAAACTTTTCGAAACTTTTTTAAAACAAGTTTTACAAAAATGTATATAAAGAAACATGTCAAAGTGGAAAGTTTTCTATATTTTCGTATCGATTCATTAAAAATACAAATTGTATTGCATAACAATTACTGTATATTTTACTAGTGCACTATATATGAAATTGCAGTAATTTGAATTAGTCGATCGGATTTTATAAAGAATAAAGAATTGTTTGACTAAACGAATGATACTTAATTATATCACATTAATAATTAATGTGTTGGACTTATGACTAATGACAGTGCAACAGCTGCATTAAGCAAGTTGTGGAGAATCAATCATATGACAATTAATTAATAAAAATGTTTAATTAGTGAATTAATGAGTACTACTCGTATTTTACTTGAGAATGTGGCAATAATGCAAAAATTAGAACCTCAAAAGATTGTCTGCACCGTCCAAATCCTCACCTTAATCTCATATTCCAATTTACCCTGAATGAATGAAAGCAAGTTCTAGATGTTTTTAAAAAAATTGGATTATTATTGTCTGCACTGTTTTTTGTGAGGTTTTATTTAAACAAGCTAACTTACATGAAAAATGAAGAAAATGTAATTTTTTGGTTCAAGGTTAATTTTGTAAATTTCTAATTTCTAATTTTAATACTAAATTCATCTTTTCATAGAAAGAGCGAGAATAGAAGATCCCTCTTCCAACTTTAAAAATTTATAATGTTAATGTAGATTGTTGGAAAATGATGCAAAGGTTTGGATAAGATTAATTACACGTTTGCACATCAACATTCTTAATTTAACCACATTAGTTATGTTTATATATTAAATATATTTTCAACAAAAAAAAAAAAAAAAACATCAGTTTGGCTGTAATTTAAGGCAAGAAGCACCCAAATTAAAACTAGAATTGAGGCCTAATGTTAGACTCCAAAACAAAACAAGATTGGGTAATGTAAATTAAACTATGTCGTTAGGGAATATAATTTGGTTGCTCATAGTCTAAGTAAGTTGAGATCTATCCACCTTAAGACTGGTTTTTTTTTCTTTCCCTATTATCGTTTTTCACTAATGCAAAGTTGGATTTGATTCCGATTTAATTTTTTATTTTGAAAATGGAGAAAACATAAATTCATAAGGTCTGATTTTTCGAACTTCGAATTTTATCAGGTGATCCAAGTTAGCTGACTAAATTTACAATTTTGTGCAAATTAATTAATTAAAATCATCAAGCATGTAACGCCCCACAAATTTCATGTCCTTTTTATTATTCTCTTTAAAAATATTTCTTTTAAAGTATAGATTTATGAAGATTTATAAAGTTAGATTCTATTTTTTTGCTTTGATTTAGTGGGGAATATTTTTAAATGTGATCAAATTCGTTTGAATTGGTGGAGTCATTTTCAATATCACTATTTATTTTGGCATATTTTCTATTTTATATTTAATGCTACTTTAAGTTAAAATGTGCGAATAACTTTTTCGTCTGAAATATTAAACTTGAAAATAATTTATAAAGGTGTGAAAGACCTTGTAAAAGTGTTGGGATCTTTTTGCAAAAAAGTTTGGACTAAATAGTGCAAAATTTTAGTTTTAGGGGCAAACATGTACTTTCCAAAGCTTCGGGGGACAGAGTGTAAATTCAACCCAAATTGAAGATTTTCTGCAGGAGAGTAATTATTTTCCCTCCTTCCACACTCCAAGAGCTGCAAAAGCATGCCCTTGGGTGGAGGAACTCTTCTACCCAAGAAAATGCATGCATTGGTTGGTGGGTTTAAAATCATTCGTTAAAATTTGCTTTAAATACTTTTGATTTAAACTTGGTAACTTAAATTGTTCTTATTTTGTTTTAAACCGCTCCGCTTAAATCTTTTAATTATCGATTTTATTTTAATAGTTCTGTAAAAAAAATATCAGTATTTTAAAACTTTTTCAAAATAGTAATAAATTTTTTTTTTTAACTGTTATCCGACGAACCCGCGGAGTCGAGCCTTCACAAAGCAGAATATTTCAGAACTGAAATTAAGTTCAGTCCTACTTAACTTTCATTTCTATCTTACTAACTAAAAATCAAATTAAACTATTCGATATGCGACTTAAATTCATTTTATAAAACTCTTGTGAGTTTACATTAATAATACATATCATAACAAACTTGAACAATATCATTTTCTATATAACTTTAAGAGCTCAGTCACTCAATCAGCTAAAAAATGATAAAATATATTTAAATATATCAAATATCTCTACTTTGTTTTGTCTAACAACAAAAACAAACTCAAAAAAAATTACTAATCAAAATTAAACAATTAACAAAAAGGTATTCAACACTAGTCTTCTAGTTTGAATCCTTATATACAACCAAACAGTCTCTTTTATCCAAAACTAGAATTAAATAGACAGGTCAGTACAATAAAAAAAATGGGGTCAGATTTATGAACAATATTCTCTTAATTAACTCATTTTTTCCCTCAGAATTCAGTTAAAATCATTTATAAATATACAGAACAGCTTTGCTGCAAAGTGGTTAGCTAGCTGCCCCCTAAAATGCCATCAAATAAAGCAACTCTGCTTAAAACTAAAATACACGTGTCAAACAAAGCAGAATCCAAAGAAGTTGTCAAATTTTTTTGTGGGGTGCTCTCATTTACTACAACAATTGAATTGAATTGAATTATTTTTGTTTGTGCTTCACCTACTTCTCTGCAACTGCAATAAGTGATATTTAATTCAAAAGAATATTAAGTAATTAGTTTGTTAACAAACATTAGGTGTTATAAATAAATAAAATATGATTCATCACTTTTAGGCACTAACTCAAATATAACTATTACAACCAACAGTTGATTGGTCTAGTGGAAAGGACTAGTCACTACAAAGTAGCGGACTCAGGTTTGAATCCCTGTTGAAAGAGGTTCCCACATTATGTGCCCGACGCGCCTCGAAAGAGATTAAACCCTTGGGAAACAAAAAAAAAAAAAAAAAAACTATTACAGGTCCAACTCTGGGGTCTAATAGTTAAAAGTTGTTAGGAGGTCCACATGTCTAAAATTACCGATTCGGTACGCAATTTCTTCAAGGGCAAAATTTATAGTTTCAATCAGCCCATTTGACTCCAAATCAATTTATACAAGGGCCAGCCCAATTTGTTTCAAATCTCATAAACAAAACTATGGCTAGAAATTAATGAAAACCAAATTACTCAATTTTATTTGATGTTAATCGATAAAAAAAATCATTTAAATGTAGTAAAAATGGACTAATCCGCACAATTCATTTGAATTGGCATGTTTATATTCATAGCTTATACCATGTTAGACAGGCATGTTTGAAGAATTTTCAATCCGAAAAACAAACATTGGGGAAGGTCAAAATCATTTAAGACAAGAAAAGGAAAATATTTAAGATACTATGTTAACATTATGAGGATTTAATGCACCTGCAACTAATCACATACTCATTCACCTATTGATATTTATTTCTGATTCTCTACACTCATTATATATTTATATGTATATATATACAACCCTCAATCCATCATTCATATCATATATAGAATCATCTCCACTCTGAAGAAGACTTTTACTTTCTGAGTTTTCTTCATGGAGATGAAGACAAGTAAGCAATCATCTTTGCTCCTTTGTGCTGCTATGGTTGCAATGCTTTCGGTCTCGTCTGCAGCCAACTTTGAGGATCAAAAGAACTACTACACACCCAACCCGATTGCAGCATCTCCTCCAGGTTATTTATTTAACCAAGAAAATCTTTCAATTTCTTATTTTACTATGTTCGATTCTATGTATTCGTAATTCAGATGCAGGTACATGTACAAACCGAGCTTTAACTTTTTTGTTTTCTTGTCATAGTTATTAACACCCCTCCGGCAAATGCACCTCCAACACCATCTCATGGAGGCGGATCCTGCGGAAACCCCCCGAGTAGAGGCCACCACCACCATTACCACCACCACCACCACCAAACTCCATCTCCTCCAAAAGGTGGTGGTGGGTACTATCCTTCCCCTCCAACCTCAACACCACCAACTCCGAGTCCGAGTCCGACTCCAACACCAATCTCTGTAACTCCACCAATGACTCCGATCATTGTTCCCGGAACTCCACAAGGTGGTGGAGGTGGTGGTGGAGGTGGCGGTGAAGGTGGTGGTGGCGGTTGGGGTGGAGGTGGCGGTTGGGGTGGAGGTGGTGGTGGATACAATCCTTCCCCTCCAACCACAAAACCAAGTCCACCAACAACTCCAGTCATTGTTCCCGGAACTCCAGGCACTCCCGGATACACACCAGCGACTCCGGCGGCTCCAACGCCAACTGTTGCTGCAACTCCACCAACGACTCCAATTCTGGGAACTCGATCACCTCCATTTTCGTTCGATCCAATGTCTCCACCTTTTACCTGCAAGTAAGTACTACAGACAATCGTATTAAAAAGAGCTAACTGCCCCCCTGTTATTCTTTTATAAGCAAAAAAACCCCGTGTTATTTTTTATTAGCAAAAAACACCCTATTTGATATTCCTTCATAAATCAATAGGGTGGTTATTGCCATTTTTTCAAGTGAACAGGGGGTTATTGCCAATTTTCAAAGTTTATAGGGGAATTAATGTCAGTTTTTTAGGTGAATAAGGGTTTTCACAATTTTGGTGGGGCCTAATTGTTATTTTTCCTGCGCACTGCGGCTTGGGAGGTGGTTTTATTCTGATAATAATAGCACAAGGGGGTTTCTGGTAATAAAAATAGCAAATGGATTTATTGGCTAACTAGACAAAATAAAGGGGTAATTTTGCATTTCATTCTATCAAAAACAAAACTTTACGAAAGACAAGACAAGACACTAATTGTTCTGAATGAATTAATAAAAATGCAGGTACTGGATAGATCATCCACATTTGATATGGGAATTGTTTGGCTTTTGGGGTACAACAATCTGTAAAGCCTTTGGTGTGCCTAGCTTACCTGGGGTTGGAGCCAGCACGAACTTGCTACAAGCTCTTTCGAATACTCGTAATGATGGTCTCGGGGATCTTTACAGAGAAGCCACAGCCGCTTTGCTTAACTCAATTGTGTACGGAGGATTCCCTTACTCGATTGGCCAGGTTCGGGACAGTTTCATTGCAGCCCTTGGTTCGAACAAGACTGCAGCGGCTCAAGCACAGCTCTTTAAGCTGGCTAACGAGGGTAGAAGAATAAATCCCCAGAGCCTGAAAATCTAGTAAAAATATAATCCTTCATTGGATGAGGCTCTTTAGATTGAAAATTATGTTAAATTCGATTTTGATGTCATAGAGAATCAAGACGGGAACCAATTTTATGCTTTCTTGATTTAAATATATTATTTTTACTGGATTGCTTATTTTGCACATTTACCACCTTGTGGCTGTCCACATTAAAACTAAAAAGAAAGACTCTGCAATTGTATAACTTTTTGCTGAAATCTGACCAACAGAACATTGATAGCGCTACAGAATATGTGACAAGAGGACTAAAAAGACCACAGGATAAACTGTGTGTGTGTGGTCCACTACCCCTCTGACTTCTTTGTATGACAAATACATCATTAATTTGGTCTACCAACCATTCTAGTTTTATGATTCTACTACCCACAATTTTATATCTGTTTGGCTAAATAATGAAAAGAATGGTTCACAGACTTATGTACGGAAACTCAACTCAAATATGATGACTAAATAATCAGTAACACATAAATACATCTGCACAAAGATAAATATATCACATATAAATCTTATACAGAGAGCATCATTTGTAGAAAATAAAAAATCAAAACTGAACTTTCACAAGTAGGACTTACATTTACTTGCTTTTCGACTATAGCCTCCACCATCCAGATAAGAAATTACGGAACCTCTCTTCAATGCCATGAAGCCAAACCTGTATCAAACTATTTACAGATAGAAGTGATGACATTTGAGGGGCTACTTATAGATGAAGGAGCATGAATGTATTAATGAAAAACACTTGTTGTGTATGATCAGGATAGAGGAGGTTGGATAAGACTGAAGAGGGAGGCTTAACATAGACAGCACTAACAATATGTGATATGAAATCTCCTTCAAAAATCTTCCGAAGAACACAGCTTAGTAATTTGCCAAAAAACTTTTTAAATGTATCGCCCTAACTACGTTTTGATGATAATAACAAAATATTCTCATGACTCAATACTCAAAAAACGTGCTTAATTTGATGATAATGAGAATATATACATATGCACAAGCAATAGATTCCAAGTGTTGTAGTATTCATAAACCTTTTTTCACCTCCCAGATACCGAATTATAAAGAAATAAATTGAAGTAAACTCGGAATCAAGATAAAATGTTTTCTCCGGATTTTTGAAGTTTTGCAGCTCTCAAGCTTTGAGATAGTATAATGTCATCAGATTATGGGTAAGTTTTCATCTTCAGATGATACACAATTTAAATTATCTTATTATTCCTAAGTTTGTTACCAGGGTAAAGTTCTATGCTTCGCCGAGTTTTAGTTGATGCACGTTTTGTTTGTCTTTCCTAGCATTTGTATGTTGGATGTACACACACTACCACCTCAAATGGGTAATAAAAGTAGAGATTAGATGAGATGATTATAATTACGAGTTATCGGTAATCGCTCTTAAAGGAGCCATATCTTTCCCATCATATTTCTGTTCTTTTGATCCACAATTTTTATATCACATTCGACTTAATTAGTTAACAAGGATTCACAGTGGTGTAATAGGTCCCATGCATAGTTCTGCACATCTCTTTCATTCTTAATTCTGAACAAGTGCATGCAATTTCTTAATATTTTACCAACTTCAGTAATAAATTTGCATTGTTCATCCATTAGGCAAAGCACAACCCTTCACATGTATTCCACAGGCAAAGCACAAATCTGCAAGTGTTTTCCACACAAAGATTATCAGGGAAATCTTGAGTTCAACCTAAATATAATGATGTCACTACATTCAGATCAAGTCTCAAGAAACAAATATGAAAGTGGATACATGAAATTCAGTCAGAATATTTAGGAGGCAAACAAGATAAATGCATAGACACAAATTTACTGTTTCCGTTATCAGCTTCATGTGCGGAAGAAGTAAAGGAAAAAATATTGATTACTTTGCAGTTATGCACAAAATTGGACTTGCAGTGACTAGTAAGCAAACTACAACATAAAATGGCCAATTAATTTTATCACCTTGATATAAAGCAGTGCAATAATATTCTGAGATGAATAGCTCGATTACCTGCACATTTTAAATGTAGGAAACACACATGTTACCTGGGCCCTGAGCATGTATAGCAGAGGAAAATAAATATTTTTGCCATCAAGAATTTAACATTGAGAACGCTATGTGCTTTCCAAGACGAAATAATATAAAATTTTCAACAATTGTGACAAAAATAAGGGGGTAAAAAACTAGAAGGCTCTGTCTTGAGGGCAGGCAATTATGTGTAGCACCTGATGCTCTATATATGTTCGCTTGCAGTCATATTAGACACCACTTGAACTACTTCACTGGGGAACTGACAGAATCTTCTACTTCCACAGATCACCAAATTAGATAGGTTATCTGCAATATATGAGCACAGCTCTTTCAAAGTTCAAGTTGCTTTATACATCATTTTCAGCGTGAGTCCTTTTGAATAACACATAATGGTAAGTGCTCGTCAGCTCATATGAGATTCAAACCAGTCAAAGATTTCCTGAGACTGTAAGCTAGTCATTTCATGATACGCAAATGCAAGATTCATTTCCTCTTGAATGTGATTGACAAACGATTTATCCGTAAGAGGAATATTCCTCTCCTCTAAAGCCGTTTTCCATGGTATTGCACGCCCATCATCCCTCATGTAACCATTCTCGTCAATAAACCCCTTGTCCTTAAACAAATCAAACAATTTCACCGAGAGGGTAATATCAAGGTTCGGTATTCTATTAGCAAAGAACTCTGGCGTCAAAGGGAATTCCATGCATTTAATTTCCGCCACTTCAATTCCCTTCTCCCTCATAGATACTAAATATTTATCTATCTTCCGTTTCCTAGTTTCATCTTTAGGCATGTGCACGAAAATAGTAGACGGGTAATCTTTTCCGATATCCAAATGACTGTACACCCCTTCGGCAATCATTAAAGCAATACTTCTGAACCGTAACTTTGTTGCAAGCACAGAGACAAAGTATCCACCAGAGGAGGCACCCAATGCAAATATTGGCAGCTTCCCAAGCACTTGTTTAGCCACCCACCATTCGATAATATCTTTAACAATCCACCTTTCTTCCCCAAGTGACCAGCATACTCCTTTACTTGATATGGCAAGTACGGCAAAATTTCTGGCCAATGCATGAAGCACAATGAGCCTTTCTTCAGGTAGACCAACACAATTTAGGCAATTAGGTGACTTATCCCAAAAATTAACTGCTCTACCATTACAGCCATGAGCTAAGAAGAGAACTGCCTTTGGCGAGTTGGGTATCTGCCAGATTAATTCAGTACTGTTCCTAAACTCAACGGTTGGATCTAATCGAACTAAAGAGTCAAAGCTATTCCATTTTTGGTTTCCGATATCGGACATCGAACTGGATCGACCTCCATGCTTTCCAAATAACAACACCAGTGCAACTAATATCAAGATCAAGAAGGTAAATAAAAGTGGAAACTGAACATTTCTTGTATTACTGGACTGCTTCAATAATCTGTTTCCACGCCTATTCATGTCTGAAGAACACCAGAATATATCATTATCAATTTATCCCAGAAATTTTATCTATTAATGTAATAAAAGAAGGTAATTTTATATGAAAGCTTCTTCTTTCATTTTACTCATATGCCCAATTAACTTCAAATAATTCAGTTGATTATTATGTTTCAAAACATAGTGATTCAGTAAAAAGAAGGCAACTTTTTTATTTGACTTCATCACATAAACATAATATTACCATATCTAAGAATGTTATGTTAATCCAAATCTTGTTTAGAGACAAAAATCGAATCTTTGCAGCTATATTGACAATTGGCATTACAACATAAAAAAGCATTAATTCAGAAGAAAAAATTGCTGATAAGTACCTGGAAGCATAAGTCGAAACTGATCATACAATTTGGGGAGGGTTTCTATTTTCAGATTTGCCGTGTGGAAATTTTAGCAGTAGCAACGTAGCTGATAGGTCAAATTAATTTGATTTAAATCTTGTTGATCGAGTAGGATCCGTGTGAGGGAAAATAATGGATCAGGTCAAAGTGGGTTAAAGAAAATTCAAGGTGAAGAGATAGATTTTGTCATTTGAGATGAGAATGAAAATGAAAATGAAAATGAAAGAGGAAGTTGTACTTGGGATGTGAGGCCTGATAGGTTGAAGAGTCATTGGATATGACATGGCTATTGTTTATAAAATGCTAAGTACTATGATTCAAAAAATTATGTAAATTATTCTTACATAATAATTATCTTTAATTAACTCTACTTTTAAATTCTAGTATAGTTTATTTTCGTAGAACAAACAAAATAATATTATTATGCTAATTTTAATCAAAATTTAAAAACAAACACTAACTAAAATAATTCAGAAATGAAAATGACCGACTGAGGTTTGCTAATAGAATGTCCTTAATACAATAAGATTCAACAGTTTAAAGTGAAGAATATCAAGAGAAGATATGCTTTGACTACTAGAAAACACAAGCTCGTGACTGTGTCGAGCCGGTCGGATGGGCAACGGCAACAAAGGCAATACGCGTGTGGTGAACTCATAGTCATGTAAGTCCTCTCCCTTTCTAAAACTTGACACCCCAAGGATTCCAACCATTAGTGCAAGTTTTGCTATATAAATAGCTTAAAGCTTTTTCATTTTGTCCATGTGGGATGAATTTATTTTTCTCTCTTTCAATTTCATTCATTTATATTTCATGGACTTAACATAAATTAATTTGGGCTCACCCAATTGGAATAACACACTGAAATCCAACAAGTTCAAGTTCAATCTTACTAATACGTTAAAATTTGAAAATAACTTTCTTTTTGTTTCACAAGAATATGGAGATTTTAGACATGGCGAACGAGGCATTTATAAGGCCATATCCAATGTATCTACCCCATCCCGAGCATGGTCGTCTCTGATGAATCAATATTCCCCCTCCATTTAATCCAACTCAATTTTCTTCCTCACTATCACTTAATAATAATAATAAAAGTCAAATTTTTATTATTTAAATTAAAGTTAAATTTTTTAAAGTGAAAGAAAAATTAAAATTTAAGTTTTTTCAATATTTTTTTATTAATTAAGTAATAAATTAAAACAAACTAAAGAAAAAAATATAGCAAGTGGCTGATAAATGTCGACCAACCACTGACTAATGCACGCGCTCGCCTAACGAGTCTTAACTTGCGATGAGTAAGCCGAGGGGAGTACCCCTCGACTCAGGTCACCCACCGTCCACCCCACCCCACCCCACCCCACCCCACCCCACACCTTCCCCTCTTCCCTATATACTAAACCCTACCCTTCCCCATTTCCTTCCACTTTCCACATGTTCTAAGTCTAAGGCCATCTCCAATGGTTCAGGGCTAGCCCTGGGGCTGCCCCCCCGGGGCAGCCCCAGGGCTAGCCCTGAGCCCTGTCGTCGTCTCCAGTGGTTGGGGCTCCGTGGGGGAATTAATTCCATTTTCAAACTTTGCCCACTCTCACCTATTAATATTATAGTTTTAAATTTTTTTAATATTAATATTAATAATAGTAATTATATTAATACTCGTAATTTAATTATTAATTATATTAAAAATATTAATATTAAATAGAATATTTAATAAAAGTAATTTAAAATTAATACAGAAAATTAATACGCAAACAAATATTTTTATAACATGGAAGAAAATACAAGAAATGAAATACAACAAACAACAAAGGAAATACAAGAAATCAAAAATACGGGAAATACAAGAAAGGAAACACATAAAAATATTACATTTTACTGATTACCCCCCTGAAACAAGTCGGGACCTTCATTCGATGCATCTCCAAATAAGTTTGTTGGAAGATTTTTCCTTGCTATTTCTCTTCTTTTGTGACTCCAATACGCCTTTGTAATTGGAGTGAATGATGAGCAGTCCATCGCCATAATCCGTTCCTCTTGTAACTCTTTTGTGATTCCCACTCTCGTTGCTTCTTCTTCCCGTTGACGTTGAAGACTCTCCGCATGCCTTCTCTCTCGTCCAGCCTCGAATTCAATTTGACTTTGTCTGGACAACTCCATGGCTATCAATCTTTGGCTTTCAAAATCAGAAAGATGCGAACTCGACGAAGCCTTCCCTTTTCCCTTCTTGACTTTTTTATTACCAATAGGTCTTTCAGATCTTGCTGTCGAGTGGGGAGTCTCGGGATTTTCTTCATCGCCTAGTGGAGTTGTTTCCGATTCAAATTGAGTTTCTAGTGGGGTTGGAATATAGCAATCTACCGTTGGTTGAGATCGGTTAACCGGAGGTGGTTGAGACGCTCCAGCTGTTGACCTGAACATGATCCAGTCTGATGCAACTTCCCATGTGTGTTGGAAGCACCAATTTTTCTTCATATCGGACTTGTACAAACGCAATGCCAGATCATGCTAAAAATTACCAAAAAATAGTTAATATAACATATTAATAATTATTTAGCATATAATTAACGTAATATTTACCTCGTCCATTATTTGGCCGCCACTTCCCACTTCCCTTCTGGCTTTTTCAAGTGCTTCGTTCCATTTTTGCATGCTGTTGCAGATGTGTTTTTTCCATCTACTAGTGAGTGATTCTTTTGTTCTGCGTTCGTAATGAACTCCAGGACTTTCAAGAATAACATACATTAAAAACATGACTCTATCCCAGAAATTTCCCGAAGCCTGGTCTGCCCCGACGATGTTGTCCTCCGATATCTCGATGTAAGCCTTTGTCAAGGCTACATCTTCAGCGGGAGTCCACTTTTTAGTTGACATTGCCTAAAAATTTTTTGCTTTCTTTTTTAGTTAGAGAGAAAGATATTGAGAGGTGTGATTTCAGAAGTGAATACAAAACTCCCTTTAAATAGGAAAAGCTATAGGGTGTATTATGTAATTTTCTAAAAATTGAAGGGTTGAGATATGATCGGTACAAAATAAAGAAGGGTTGAGATTGGTGCAGAAAAGGAAGGGTTGAGATCTGATCGGTACAAAATAAAGAAGGGTTGAGATTGGTGCAGAAAAGGAAGGGTTGGGATTGGTGCAGAAAAAGAAGGGTTGAGATCTGATCGGTACAAAATAAAGAAGGGTTGAGATTGGTGCAGAAAAAGAAGGGTTGAGATCTGATCGGTACAAAATAAAGAAGGGTTGAGATTGGTGCAGAAAAAGAAGGGTTGAGATCTGATCGGTACAAAATAAAGAAGGGTTGAGATTGGTGCAGAAAATATAGGGTTGAGATCTGATCGGTACAAAATAAAGAAGGGTTGAGATTTGATACATTTTGCCTATTTAATAATCCAATCTCACATTGTAGTGAACACATTCATTCTTAAAAAATATCTGAAGGCAACAATTGTTCACTCTACAAAAAATATTCACTCTACATAAAATATTTACTTTCTCAAGATGAATCCGTACGATGATTTTGGTGGTTATGGTGATTATGACGTATCATCTTCTTCCCGAAACCAATTTTGGGAAGATTATAACACCAGGATTGCAGAAGAAGAAAATGAACGTGTACGAACACAAGAAGAAATTGATCATGAACTTTTCAGTTCTCCAACAGAAATTGTGCCTGTTCATGGTGGTTCTGTTCCTGGTCGTCGTAATTTAGACAGGAACCACCAAGCACGACACCTACAACTGATGAACGATTATTTCATCGAAAGACCGTTGTACTCTGATGAAACGTTCAGGCGCCGTTTCCGTATGAAGCGTCCTCTTTTCCTCCGTATCCTTGCGGATTGCGAGCGTGAAAATAAATTTTTTCGTCAAAGATACGATGCCGCCAATCGAGCAGGGTTTTCACCAATTCTGAAGGCAACAATTGCCATGCGGACGTTGGCATACGCAACTCCCCACGATGCTCAAGATGAAAACTTTCGTGTTGCAGAGAGTACCACATGCGAAATTGTCCGCGAATTTTGTCAAACAATTTTGCGCGTATATAAACACGAGTACCTTCGTGCCCCAACCGCAGACGATTTGGACCGTCTACTTAAGAAATCGGAACGACGTGGATTTCCGGGGATGATTGGCTCGATCGACTGTATGCATTGGACGTGGAAAAATTGCCCAACCGCATGGCAAGGAAGTTTTTCTGGAAGGTCGAAGAAACCTACGATTGTTCTTGAAGCTGTTGCATCACATGATACGTGGATATGGCACGCCTTTTTTGGCGTGCCGGGAGCATTGAACGACATTACAGTACTTGGTCGTTCACCTCTATTCGATAACCTCACTTCCGGTAACGTTCCCGCGGTTCAGTATGAAGTGAATGGAAATACTTACCGCATGCCTTACTATCTTGCGGATGGTATATATCCGAAGTGGGGAACGCTAATACAGTCGGTGAGAAATCCGAGAACACCTCAAGAACAAGTATTCTCGCGATATCAAGAATCGTTCCGCAAAGATGTTGAACGAGCGTTCGGAATTCTCCAAGCTCGGTTCTCAATCGTTAATCAACCTGGCAGGGGGTGGCATACGCAAGATCTTGGCAATATCATGTTAACTTGTATCATACTCCACAACATGATTGTGGAGGATGAACGTGACGAATACAAGGACGATGACTCGGACGATGATGATACCGACATTAGCACGTCTCGTAGAGCACGCGCTAGAATTTATGACAATCGCGGAAAAGAGTTTCAAAATGTTGGACGGAGAAGACAAACGTTGGATACTTATATGCTGCGTCATGAAGCAATTCGTTCCAAGATGACCAACCGTAGACTCCAACAAGACTTAATAGAACATGTTTATGCAAAATACGGTTAAAAACGAGTGTTTAAATTTAATTTTCTTATCTATTTTAGTATGTATTTAAATTTTTACTTTAGATTAAGTATTAATCTAAATTTTATGGTTATGACGTGTTTATTTTGTATTTTTAACTAATTTGGTATTTAAAAAAAAATTATTTGTATGAGTGTTAAATTAAATGGACTATTCTAATATTAAATAGTATATCATAATTTTATTTAAAATATCATTAAATAATTAATCATATTATATCTATATAATTAAAACAACACATTAATTAAAATAATACATTAATTACTATAACACATTTATTAAAATAAAACACTAATTAAAATAACACATTAAATAAAATCACATTAATTACAATAACACATTAATTAAAATACAACACATTAATTAAAATTACATACAACACATTAATTATACAAAATCATACACACATTAAATAAACCATACACACAATAAATACACAATAAATACACAACAAAAAAAAGAAAAAAAAAAATCGGGTCCAATCAGGTGCCGCCACTTGGCGGCACCTGACTTAAAGAGGGGCGCGTGTTTACACGCGCCCCCTTTCTTCCCACTCGCGGAGCGGGCTGGGCGCAGGGCTCCGCCGAGCCCTGCGCCCAGCCCGTTCCGCCCCGCAGCCGAGCCCGGCCCCCGCCCCGCACCGCTGGAGACGACTCGCCGCCACCACCCCGACCCCGGCCCCGGCCCCGCCCATACCGCTGGAGATGGCCTAATTTGCAAAAAAATCTCATTATATTAATTAATTTTATCAGCAAACTCTTTTTATACTTTTTTTTTATTAGCAAAATTCCATTATAAATATTTTGTACCTCAATACGAATGTTATTGCTAATTCTTTAAGAGAATAGGCTTATTTTCAAATTTCTTAGTTAACAATTGGATTATTGCTAAATTCTAGGTGAATTGGGTGTTTCGTATTTTATATATGATGAGGGTATAATTGTTATTTATCCTGTAAATTACGTACTCTGACTTGAGATTTTTTTTTTTTTTTTTTTTTGTTTCCCAAGGGTTTAATCCCTTTCGAGGCGGGTCGGGCACATTTAGTGGGTACCTCTTCCTACAGGGATTCGAACCTGAGTCCGCTACTTTATAGTGACTAGTCCCTTCCACTAGACCAATCACCTGTTGGTACTCTGACTTGAGAGATGTTAACTAGTTTTTGCAAATAAAAGATAATACCGGAAGGATTTTTATTAATAAAAATAACACATGAGCAGTTTTGTTAACTAGGCAAAGTATAGAGAATATTTTTCATTTTTGCTGGACGAATCACTTCCTGGTAAATATAAATGTTATTGAATCTTAACATTTATACTCATGTTAGCTAAAAGTTCTTAGGATGCATGATTCTGAATTTATTCATGAATTATTTTTATCAGCTAGAATCTTGGAGATGAGTCATCAATAAAATCTCTTTGTTTCTTCTAAAAAACAAAAGAAAAATTTTTATATTCAAATTTGATCTGAATAGTATATATAGCCCATCTAGCTTAATTGAATTGTAAAGGAAAAGCCCAACATGCCAACCTATGGGCTATGTGATACTTACAATTGGGTAATGGTTTCTTTGGGTGCTGCTCAACTTGTTGCAAAGTATATCCATCCAATTTATTCAAAATATTACCCATTAAATAGAAGAATTAAATCAAAAAATTAGCATATTCACTTTGTGTAAACTTATTAGTTATAAGTGTTAAAAAAAAAATTTGTTGCTTATAAGCATAGATCAAAATTTCGGATCAAGTGTATGTTTTGATCAGCTAAAAATTAAAAACATAGTTTAAGGCAAAAAGATAGTTTCAGAATTACTCCTTATTTTTTTTACCTTGAATAAAGATGGAAATTTTTTAATACTTTCGACGAAAAATATAAATTATTTGTTCAAATGGATGTAAGATTTCAAACTTGAAAAGAAACATCATAATGTGGTCCCAAACTCACACTTTCCGGAACCACTATTTTAAGATATATTAATTAAAAAAAAATCCATATTCCAGCTTCATCTGAAAATTTGGTGAAAAGAGAAATTTGAAATTAAGCTAGTACTACTAGTGGAAGGTAACGCAGTGATAAGAGAAAATACTTTGATAAAATTTAACTTTGTTGATTACTTGCTGGGAAAAGGAGACTTACGTTTTCAGATCTTTTCCCTTTAATTTAAATTTTCGAAATTGAATTCCTTTTTGTATTTCATTAAAAATTAAAGTTTTAAAACATCATTGCAGTAGGCCCAGTCGCATGTTGCTAGCTGAAGTTAAGGTAGGCATGAAATGATAGAAGGCAAGAAAATGAGAAAACGTACGCTTTTTAATTCTTTGTCAATTAGGTCAACTTCGAATGAGGCCAGGAAGGACTTTTTGATTTTCTACTTTCTTTTTATTGATAGCATTTCGGAATTGTGTAGACAAATTTGTCATTTAAAATCACAATTTATTTGATATTTTTTAAATAGGTTCAGAATTTAGTTGGGTGCATATTCACGCGCAAAAGTTACAAATGATGAAGCCTCCAGGAACAATCTTTTTAGTCGATTTTATTGAAATTTTAATTATATATAAAAAAAAATCTTTCCCAAACTTGGAAAAAGCCAAAGAAAGATGAGCTCAAGATGAACGTGGATGCGGCTTTCTCTCTTATGGTATTGTTGTTACAACAAATATTATGATAAACGAAAATGGTTACGTTGTCTTCACAGCCACAACATGTTGTCATATGCAAGATGTAACATCAATTAAGACTTTTGCGATTTCAGGAACTTTCTACAATCCCGCAGGATTGCTTCACTTTAGACAAAGTGATGATTGAGAGTGACATCTTAAATATAATCCACTTCATCTCTGGCTCACAAATATTAGTTGATGTTGGGCCAAATGACCCAAGTGAAGGTTCACATTAGTATTAATATTGGATTTAAATTTGATTCTGATCTAACAATTCTAAATTAATATTTTCTCGATTTGTATAATTTGGATTAGATTTTTCTAATCGAATCAAATCCACATTACAAGACATTATATATAGGCGACAAGATATGAAATAGTAATGTTAAAATTGTAACTATTTGACTCTTTGCATTATTTAGTCACGACAACTTTAGTTTACTTTCTCACAATAATAAATAATAATAAATGTGACACTATAGTAATGACAAATATAATTTTTAAGTGATTATTGATAACTAATGACAATAATTGTATAACGTTTTGTGTATCACACAACATATTTGGTGACATAATTGCAACCTAAAAATAGTAAATATTGTCGCAATCTTTAGCAATAACATGAAAATTGTTACTTTTTGTATATAATTAAAATGCACGACGACTTATTAATATATATAACCTTTGTACAGAAGCAAAATTTAATATATTATATATATATATAGATTATTTAGATTCAAAGCAGCTACAAAACACCCATAAGTTTACTATGGTCAATATCATATCATAATCATCTCAAAAAAATAAACAATAAAAATAAAAAATCATTTTAATGCTATCGGATATTTAGATAAAAGATCGAACTGAGCTCTGTTCACGCCACACTACTTAATTTGATTTTCTATTTTGTGTTAATAACGTTTTTTTTACTTTTTCAAATAAATAGCAGCCCATATAGGAACTTAATCATTTTCTGAAAAAAAAAAAAATAAAAAAAAAAATAGGGGGTTGGAACTTAAGCATGTGATCTCTATTACTCTCAGCCACGTTTTTCTTCTCAATAAATTGCTTTGACTTATATTGCGTAATTTGAGACTTGTAAGGTGAAAATTGCATATTTGATATTATACAAGAAGACTCTTTGCAATAATGGTACATTTAAATATGTAAATGCCCATTTAGTATCAAAATTTGAAATGACCATATTCAAGTTTTCTCTTTTTAAGAAAATTATATACATATTAGTAGTAAAAATTATTTATATCTTATATTTCCATTTAATGGACCTAGGTCAGAAAAACTAATATTTACATGATAGTGAGGTCAATTTTTAATTAAAATATATTTGTCTTCCACTTATATAACTTTTATTTATGATTTAGTTATTTAACAATAAAAGACAAATTTAAATTTTTTGAGTTGTGAGATATATTTTCCATATAAAATCGTATCAAGTTCACATTAACTCTTTCATCTTTATCTCTTTATAAAGAAACCCCTAAAAAAGCAAGATGGAGAATGTATAACCAAGAAAATATTTTGGATTAAGGTTTTTTAAATTAAAAAAATAAAAATTAATTGTTGAAGGAGGAAACTATGTACGAAGTATTTCTACGAGTGAGTTATTTGATATTTGTTAGTTGTGATATATTTTTTTTAGATTGGATTTATTCAATATAATATTATTGTTGAATTTTTTTCATATATTATAGTGACGCCAATGAATTTTTTTTTCTAGCCGTCAAGTGATTGGACAAAATGGACGGAAATTGCCACATCCAGTCGTCAAATCGTCTTTTGGAGGAAAAATTATCTCGTTTCCCTAACTTTTTGACAAATAGATATCATGTTATCTTTATCATTTTTAGGAAAAATGATAAAGGTTTCCCTCATACATGTGGTCAATTTTGTCCATTAATTTTCATCTAAATATTTAATGATGATATGAACATTACAATCAATATTTAATTTATGATACAAATGATGCATTTGCATATCAAGTGATACTAAAATTGTAATGTCATATTATATGGTACTAAATATGCAGTTTTCCCATTTAATTATTATTTTGAATTATTCTTTCTTTAGTTCAGTTGGAACGTCGTCATGAAGACTTTAAGTTTGAACCCTACAAGATTTTGATTGTGAATATTGTCGGCACAGATGATTAATGTTTAATTTAAATAAATAATTTGAAAACATATAGGCCTTATTTGAAAGGGTTTTAATTTGACTCAATTTCGCATGTCTCAATTTCAAAAAAAAAATGATTAGGGTGACTTCGGTGAAATCTTTGAAATTTCATTTTGTTAACTTTTGGATGTTGGATTTTGTGGTTTTAAAAAAGCTAAACCCCACATAATTAAATTGAGTTTGAATGTTGGAGTTTAGGAAAAAATATGTAATATGCATTAAATCAATATGGGTTTATCTTTACTACTATCAAATAATTTTTTATGAGGACTAAAATACCCTTATTTAAATTATAAAGTGATATTTAATTAAGTGACAAACATATAATAGTAATAAAAAATGTGTAATTAGTCATGAAGTCTTATTATATTTATCTCCTACATAAACTCCCTAAAATTTATAAATTATCTATTACATCAATTTTTATAATTTTAGTCTTAACAAATCATAAAATTAAACACTATAACTATTTCAAATAGCTCCTTAAATATAAACTATTATATTTCAACATCAATTAATTAGTATTTAAGTAATTGTTTTTTACAGATTTAGTACAACATAAGTCATAAACACTCTAAAGATAAAATTTTAAATGAAATTTTCTTAAATATCGTTATGTTATTAAAAAAATTAAAATTGAATCGTAGCTTACCTATAAATAAATAAATAAAATACGCATGACTTAGCTAAGTATGTAATTATACTTTGGCTAGAATAGCAAAGTATAAAGAAAATTCAATGATATCAAACATGCATAACCTTGAATTTTCATGGAATTATTTTTCTGAAAATGGGTGAAATTGGTGAAAAATAGTAAAATCGATAAAAATATCCATGAAATCTTTAAAGAAATGTGAAATCAATGAAAATTCATGTGAGAATGGTTAACATCAGTGAAGTCGGTGAAAAAGAGTGAACAAGTAAAAAAAGTTCCCCTGAAATGATAAATACATTAATTTGAGATCGATAAGAATTCTGGCGAATTCGTGAAAAAATAATGACACGATAACATCAGTGAGAAATGGATGAAATCGATAAAAAAAAAATGGTAAAGTTGAAGAAAACATGTGAAATCGATGACAATTCAAGTGAAATTGATGAAAATAATATGTGAAATTCGTGGAAAAATGTGCAAAATATGTGAAAATGAGTTAAATTGATATGAACGAGTGAAATCAATAAAAAAAGAGCTTAATAGACAAGAACATGGTGAAATTGGTAAAAAAAATGGTTAAAATGAGAAAAAAAAAAAAAGGAATCAACAAAATCATAAAAAACAGTGAAAATAAGATATAACTGATAAAAAAGGGTAAAATTTAAAAGAAAAAAATTTAACTGGTAAAAATTAATGAAATCGACTAAAAATTGGGTTAAACCGACAAAAATGAATTAAAGTGATGAGCTAAACATGTGAAAAAGAGGTTAATTTTCTCTATTTTTATAACATAATGACAGTATTTTACTATAATTTGTAAAAATTACCCATAAAATTAATCACTTTTCTAATATTCTTAAAACAGTTGTTTATAAATTGTGATAATAGATGCATGATGCATGTAATGTAAAGATAAACATGATTGAGTCGGTTTGGTTTGGAACTTTTCACTATAATTCAAATATTTACGTAAAAGCAGGAACAATATTATACTGTATTTTGACTATGAGGTGTTGTTATATTCCAATAAAGAGTATTGAAGATGAGAAATACGTCATGGTTGGTGATGGGATTTTGAAATAAAAAACAATATATCCACAATCACTAGCAATAGGAAACATTTTGTAATACATTGGACAAAAAAATTAGTGGATTGTGAAAAAGGCAAATTGAGTTTCTGATTTTTTTCTTAATTTGTGGGAGCAGTTCATACTTTCATTTTATTAATTTTATTAATTTTTTATATATATATATATATATATATATCTTTTTTTAATTTGTGGGAGCAGTTAATACTTTCATTTTATTAATTTGTCTTATATCCTCCGGCGATAAAGACACACTGCAAAGAATAGGCCTAATATATACATTCAGCAAAACGAGATGATAAAATTCCTTTTCACTTGTTCCAACATTATACGTGGCGATTTTCCTAGGACAAAAGAGTAGAGTCCAAAAACACTGTTAAATTTTTATTTACTTTTCTTATTTATAATTTATAATGTTAAAATTTCAGTTCAGTGTTGAACTAATTAGAAATTTGAATTGAGTTTTGAATTAATCGATCTCGACCTTTATATATATAGTCAAGTTTTTTAATATCTTTAAATTTAATTTCATTTTCAACACTGGATTTTTTTTTATTTTTTATGATTTACTAAAGTACCAATTCAATTCGTAAATTTACAACTATATTTATATGGTGTCGAATGACATAATTTAGATCTTTTTGGTGTACTTGAAACATAGAGTGAAGTGTGAATATACTCCCTATGCTTTGCCTAATTAGCAAAATCACGCTGTGCCATTTTTTTTATTTGCAAAAAAATTCCTTCAAAGTCGGAGTACATATTTTAAAGGAAAAATGACAATAGTACCCCCACAAAAAAAAGCAAATACAACCCCTAATAACCTAAAACATTATCAGTTATTCCCCCTGTTAACTTTGAAACTAAGCAATAACACCCTTGTTCACTTACAAAATTGATAATAACCTCCCTATCAACTTATGAAGGAATTTCAAATTGGGTTATAAGCTAATAAATAAATAAAACGAGAGGTTTTTTTGAAGAAAAATTACGTACAATATTCAAACTAATTTCATTTTTATATAACAAATTGAGTATACTGTAATTTGAATAGATAGAACTTTTTTTTTTTTTTTTTTGCTTTGGAAGGAAACTTTTTTCAATAGTCTTGATTCTTTGATTCTCAGCTTTAGAACTGTGCATCACTATTGTTCAAGTAGTTCTTCGTATTAGATTTCTTCTCATGGATGGTTTGTGTCTAATTTAACATCTAAAGCTAACTTAAATTGTCAAAAACCTTATAAAG
Source organism: Penstemon barbatus (assembly GCA_003313485.2). Lineage (NCBI taxonomy): Eukaryota > Viridiplantae > Streptophyta > Magnoliopsida > Lamiales > Plantaginaceae > Penstemon > Penstemon barbatus. The sequence continues at coordinate 101,863,987 of CM064883.1, forward strand.
TTGACTTAATTATGATTTTCAACCTATGTAGGACATTTAGTCTCAATAATCCCCTTCACATATGAGTGGACTGAATGTGTGGGTGAATCAAGCCCAACAAGTTATATATTAATGTTCAACCTCTCAAATTGCATTATATGGGTATAAGCTGAACACATGAATAATAACCTCCGGGCTTTGTTAACCAGATGAATAATGACACACTAGGCCTTCTTAACTGGGAGAATAATGACAATCCGGACCTTTATTATATGGGCAAAGTATATGGATAGATAATGAAGCTCATCATGCGTACAAGGAGAAGGAGCCCATCACGGACGAAATGGAGCTTTGATACCATATTATATTTATTCACATATGAATCAAGTCCACTTACAAGGTTTTTAGCTTAACTCAATCTCTAAAGTTGAACTTACAATTTTTTGAGTCGAACTCAACCTCAAAAATTAGCTTTTAAAACTGAGTTAGATCCAAACCATTAAATGAACTTAATACAATTCATACTGTGAATTCCAATATGAATAGTTTCATTTCTTACCGTCATGGTTCTCACAATTTTAATAGTGACTAATTAAAACTAGTGCAATGCCATGTTGTCAACATAAATGAAAATTATTGGTTGGTTTCTGGTATCATCCCATGTATTTTGACCAAAATTTACATGTGTTCATGCACGTACAAAATTTAATACTACTATTTATAACTTAACTATGACTATAATTACATAAAGGAATTTATTTTTTTTTAAAAAAAAAAAAAACCTGGAATTGTATAAGTTAGATTCATCGATTAAACAATGGAAGATGAATCAAACAAACTTACTAGTTTATATTAAAATCACATATACCATTTATTGTAACGTATTAACTGTAAAGCACAACATCACACTAAATATGAAGCCATGCACATACCTACTAAGTTTTCCTTTTTTTTTTTAAAAAAAAAAGAAGCATACCTACAAATATATATGTTTGATAGACGTGGTGTTCGACAATATCTTGAAAGTTGAAAATGATTAGATCATCTTGTAAACTTGAATATAATTTGCAAATCTAGGTAAAAAGTTCAAGATATTATACGTATTATACTCAAATTTTCATTTGACAGATTTTGATACTTTTACGTTGCATTAATTCTTAACTGACTTGATTTTGAAATTTGTATATAATTTTGATTTACGCTCGAAGTGCACAATCTATGATGTGATGATACTTCAAGAATATATAAAATATCGTGTCGGATAATTGTGGTGTACGGATTCGACACTTCACATGTCGTGTAGGTAAATCTAATTAAAAGAGGAATTGGACACATATATCGAATATGTTTTTAGGTGTATCCAACACACGATATATTCTAAATTTTGATATATCACCATAATTGGTGAGACGTCAAACCACCTTTGTACTATATACAACTGCAATACAAGATACTTCTTCTACTACGAGACATGTTTTATATAACATAATAAAACAATGAACATGATAATAGAATTAATAATATTAAATTACAAAATATTTTTCTTTAAAAGTTAAGTAATTTAGTTCTTATGAAACTTAACTTAATCTATTTCAATATGTATGAATATATAAATATATTCCTTTACTTATTTGAATACGCATAAATATATAAATATATATTTTTTAGATCCGTATCCATGTGGTATTGTATCCAGTAATTTTTTTTAAAAATTCACATCATTGTATCCGTATCGTGTCATATTCATGTTGCCATATCCGTGCATCATAGTGCACAATGGATTTACATTTCCTTTTGCACGGGAAGATTAATACTCCCTCTATTTTTTTATTTGCGGCTTTGGAGGATTGCATACGAATTAAATAATGTCATAAATAATAATTTTTTGAAGAAAAAAATCTAAAATATCAAATCTTAACATTAATTAGCATTAATGACAAGTATTAGTAAGAAAGGTAAAATTGATAAAATAATATTAAGTTTACATTAAAATTCTCAAGGGATGAATAAAAATAAACCAAAAGCGACAAATAAAAAAATAGAGGGAATACTAATTAGAGCTAATTTTGTAAATAATTTATCCTCTTACTTGTCTAAATCTTTACCAATTAATTAAGGATATCACTCCAAATTGTAACAAAATAGCTCATATTGAAAAAAAAAATGAAAAAAAGGATGTAAGTCAATAAAACGAAGAAAAACAGCTTGAGAGGTCAAAATTATGCTATGACATGTGTCGGTGACAAATTGGGAGAAAAGGGTACACATCGTAAATATGGCTACAAAATAAGGGCTAACAAAGAAGCCTAAAATTTCTCTAAACTACCTGTACAGCACAAGGTACAATACAAGTGCTAGTGATTGTACAGTTGCAATCTATAATTCCCGCGGCATTTAACGCGGCATTGGTTTTGGCTTTTGGCTTTCAGCCCCCCACATTTTCTCTATCTAATTTTCTATATCAGATACATACAATATATACACAACACAACACACTGAAATTGTTTATGCTTTAATTCTGACACACAGTAGTGCGTGATCTCATTCTCTATTTGAAAATCGCAATATTCCTAAATAAAAGTTCAATTTCATTTTTATTGAGAAGATAATTATCGAGGAAAAGGTCTAGATAGTGCAATGAGAGTAAATCGATATGAAGTTCTATATATCGACGACAGGAATTAAAAGAGTAACGATATCCGGTGGCGGAGGCGGAGGTGTTTGGAATGAGATGAAGGGGAAGAGTTTAGTTAGCCGCCGATTATCTCAACGGTCGGTGATGTTGCCGGCTTTGGTGTTGATTGGATTTTTTTTACTTAGAACTGCTTTGCTATTTATCGAATCCGCTGCTCTTTGCACTTCATCTATTGGTAAATTTGTAGTAATACTTTTTTCAATTGATTTAGGCTAAAAGTATATGTCTAGTTACAAAAGTTTGTTTATGTGAAATGCAGAGTGTATGACATGGAGGCTTTTTGGCGGGAGAGATGCTCTGGTACGCCAAAATATTTTATTTTATTAAGCATTTTTATTCGTTTGTATGATTATATTTAAATTTTTGTAAATAAATTTTTTTTTAAAAGTCAAAAAAATTAGTGAGTTGAAGAAAAAATTGCTCGGACACGAAAATTGTATTTCAAAAAATTTAATGATTATCTTTTGTGATTTTCTACTAAAAAGCTCAGAGAAGAGCTGACGAGAGCCTTGCTGGAGGCAACCACTAATAGTAATGATGATGGTGGGGGTGAGATAGTGGAAGGTTCAAATTCAGAGCCAATTTCATTTAAGGATCTTGTGAAAGAGATATCGACAAACAGAAAAGACATTAAAGCCTTCGCTTTAACGACCAAAGCCATGGTAAGTTTGGCAACGTTCACTGCCATTTTCTACTATTACCTTTTCATTTGAGGTTCTTGTTCACTAGTTATATTTAGTACTCCCACATTATTGCGAGCAGTCATAGTCAAATGATTATAAATGAGCTACCAATTTATTCCTGAATCTTGAAATTGCCTAATTACCACCGGAAAAAGGACAAAATCCTAATATATATATGGTCTCTGTTTAAGTTCCTAGGAAATTATCCGGCTCTTTTGATTGTCGTAGATTGAATTGTATACTATAGAATCTAAATACTTTGAAGGAAAGAAACCGAGAACAAAATGGGGTGTGTAATGAGGTGAAAATTCCGTGTTATAGAAATTCATTATTTTGTTGAAAAGCTTGGTTTGAGGCTTGCTGATTGTGATGTATCTTATAATAGAAACTTATGATTAGTATGGCGGCTTTCATTACATGGTTGTTGTTCTTACTCACATAGTCACATGCGGAGGTCTTTTTCTTTGCAATATTAAGGAAGATGTGAACTTTTGGCATCATTTGTTAGGCTATGAAAAATATTTGGAAATGGTATTTGAGATGATTTATGCCCGCCCACCTTTCCTTTAGAACCTACTGGTCTACAAGGTGTGAAAGCATCTATAGAATCTTCCTCATTAAGTCTACAGAATCGGTAGTTTCTATTTGGAAGGAAGCATGTTAGATTTCAACTTGAGATATACTGATTTAAATAGCTAGTAACTCCCATAACAGACACTCGTTGATCCGTGAAACTGGAGAGTTTGGCGCATGCACTACAAGCAACACTGTGAGGTACATTGTTGGACCACAATGAAAGTTGCTTCCTGTTCTCTTTAGTATAGTTAATTCCAATTACATTTTCGTAATTCATCAAATATTTTCTTTAACCAAGATGTGGCAGATTATTGTTTGGATGACCTGTTCCTTATAAAAGTCGAGACACAATATATTTCTGCTGAAGTTGTTCGGGAACTAACTTATGTTGACACTGATTAAGCATTAAGTACACAATGACTCATCGGATCTACAATGGTTAGTTTATTCATGATTTGGTTTCATGTAATAAACCATGTAATAAACAAGAATCTTTTTTGAAGATATTTATACGTCGAGGAACTTAGGAAGAAGTATGCTATATTTGTATACAACTTCTGCTATAGAATTGAACGTCAAGAGCACTATAGGATGATTGAAAATTCAAGTTAGTGTAAGTTCTTTTGGTACATTATATTAGCAGGGTCCGGTAGACATTGGTTAGAAGACTGTGGTAACCAAAGAAATTGAGAAAAAGTAAAGCTCTGAAAGTAGTATTTAGGAATTACACTTCGCCAGATAGATGTTAGGTCCAACCCAGTGGATTAAAATCTGAATGAATAAAACTAGCTCCAAACATGGGGAAACATCTTTGAAATTTTTTTGTTCTCTTGGCAGAATTATGAACTTGGTCATATGTTGACTCAATTATGAAACTCACTTACATAACCATTTCCTTTTTAAAATTCATTGTGCAGATCACAAAGATGGAAAACATTGTCAAGACAGCCAAGTGGCACGAGTTCATTTACTGGCACTTAGCTTCTCATGGTGTACCAAAAAGCCTACACTGTCTTACACTTAAGTTAGCCGAAGAGTATACCGTAAATGCTGCTGCACGTGCTCGTTTACCTCTGCCTCAATATATTTACCGCCTCACCGACCCTTCTCTTCACCATGTTGTTCTTTTAACCGACAATGTAATTGCTGCCTCTGTTGTAATCTCCTCTACCATTAAAAATTCAGTCTATCCCCGAAAGTTGGTATTCCATGTGGTCACTAATAAGAAAACATATGCTTCGATGCATGCATGGTTTGCAATAAACACAATTGATTATGCAGTGATTGAAGTCAAGGGCTTACATCAATATGACTGGTCTCACGAGGTAAATGTTTCTGTTAAGGAGATGCTAGAAATTCATCACCAGATCCAGAATCACAAGTACAAAAATTTGAAGAAGGAAGACTTTGAATACGAGGAAGATCATGATCACAAGCTAGATGTCCTAAGTCCCTGCTGTGTCAGCCTTTTGAATCATCTCCGAATTTATCTCCCTGAGGTAAATTACTTGAATTGATGTACACTGATCATGACATTGATTGATATGTTTTTTTATTTGTGTAAATTTCACAGCTTTTTCCAGATCTGGATAGAGTTTTGTTCTTGGACGATGATATAGTAGTACAACGCGACTTATCATCTCTATGGGACTTGGATCTCAATCAGAAAGTAGTAGGAGCAGTTGTTGACTCATGGTGCGGACCCGACTGTTGTCCAGGAAGGAAGTACAAGGATTATTTCAATTTCACAAATCCAGTCATATCATCTAACTTAAATCAGGATCACTGTGGGTGGCTTTATGGTATGAATGTTTTTGACCTCCAAATATGGAGGAAGACCAACATTACTGCGATATATCACCAATGGCTAAAACATGTAAGTACATTGAAATTATCATGCCCCATTTTCACTTGGTATGCAAAGAAACTATTATTAATCGAAGCTAATATTCAAATTACAAGCAAAGATAGTTTCAGAATGTGATTACATTTTCCTAAATAATAAATAATCAGTCAGGAAGTTCTTTTTAAGCTAATGTGAGATGTCGCTTTCTCATGTTATTCGCAGAACCTCGATTATGGTTTTGCTCTATGGCATCCCGGAGCTCTTCCACCAGCCTTAATTGCGTTTGAAGGTCAGGTGCACCGCCTTGACCCTTCATGGCACATAGCTGGTTTGGGATATAGGTACCCAAACATAGACAAACATAAAGTTGAAGAAGCAGCAGTTGTACATTTTAGTGGGCCTGCGAAGCCGTGGCTCGAAATTGGGTCCCCTGAGGTAAGGGGCCTGTGGAATAGACATGTAAATATGTCAAATGAGTATGTTTGGAAATGTGGAATAATGGGATGAAACTAAAAGGATAGATAGATAAATTATATATATAGATATATATCTATCCCACGGTTGAGTTTGAGAAGAGGGAAGAAGGTTTAGCCTTCAGTCTCTTCTCATCCTGTGCTCCCTTGTTGATAAACGTACTTGCATATATAGGAGAGTATGTGTATAGATGAACTTACGTTGGCTTCTAACATATTGATTATATGCATATTTATATGCTGCTTGAGCACTTTCCTTGTATTTGTTCAGAATAAAATTAATTTTATCATGTCACAAAATAACACAAATTAATGACCAATATTCAATTTAATTATTAATTTGTTAATTGATTTCACATGTTTTCACCAACTTTACCTTTGTTTCCCGATTCACTTATTTCACTCATTTTATCGATTTCATCCGTTTTACACTAATTTTACCGAATAATTTCAAGAATTTTGGCTAAAGTTATTCGATTCTATATGTATTTACTGTTTTCATATGTGGGTTTTTTACCGGTTTCACTCATTTTCACCAACTTTATCAGTGCTCACCAATTTAATCCGCACTTTTATTATATTCACATGTTTTTACCACCTTTTATGGATTTCACCAATTCTCATTATTCAGTATCGCTCGTTTTCCATGAAAATTAGAGTATCACCGATTTCAATCGTTTTTCCACGTATTTCACCCGAATTTTCATTAATTTTACATGTATTTATCGATTTCAAGAAGATTTTATTTATTGATTTCACACGTTTTACACCAACTATACCTGTATTTATGTTTGAGGCTATCCATGTCTTGATTATTCGAGATTATGGATGTCTTGATATTCTTGGATATTATTTATATTTTGCTTCTCTAGCCAAAGAAAAAATATGTACTTAATTAAGTGATAAGTATTTTTAGCTACTAATTTTTTTCTTTTTGTGTAACATAACAATTTTAAGAGAATTTGTTTTTAATTTTTATTCTTAGAGACTTATATCACTTATATTGTATTAAATTTTCCAATGATACAAACAATAATTTTAACCTAAAATAATTTGTTGCTAAATTATAATAATTTTACATATATATTCTAGGAGCTATTTAAAATTCGAATGTTTTGTTTTATTCTTTATGGTTCGTTTTTATGTGTTATAAGATAGGAAGAATAAAGTTACAAAAGTTGTGTAAGAGATAATTTCTAGATTTTAAGAGTTTATGTAGAAAATAAATATAATAAGACTCCATATATTTAATTGTACCTTATCATTTAGTTTTCTTATTTTAATTTTATTTATATTGAAGTGTTCAAATTGAAATAGACTTTTTTATTTATTCTATTTATTTTATTGTAATTATCTTTTAAGTATGGTTACATTAATTTTCACAAAAAATTCAAGAAATTCTTTTTGATGAAATGGAGTTGTTTATATGGGTAGACATAATTAATTTTTTTATAAATCTTTTTGTTCATAATATAAAATATTTTAATTGACCCAAAACAAAATCAATGTGAATATCTTCTTCGTATTGTAAATCTTTGCTAGTTTAGAATGTTCCTAATTCAATGGATATCTTGGGTTGGGGGCCTGGGCACTTGCCCAGTAATTGCCAATATCCAAGCTGATCTTGGTGAAATCAAATAACACATACTTATATATATACGGTTCTTTTAAACCATCATATAACATAATTTTAATGATGGATGAATTGTTTTTATACTTGTCGAACATTTCTTTAGAATCAATCCGGCCTGTTTGTATCCAATGTGCGTATATATTTGTCATGTTTTATTTTTAGACACACCACATGGTTTGTCGAACTCGTATTTAGACTATACTAATGGAATGAATATCATTACATGGCAAATATATTGCATAATGGGCTTTAAGCAATAAATATACGGGCCAATCTTCAATTATCGAGCTAATGTCAATTCACTCTATTTTGCGTAATGATCAATTTATTTTTTATGTGTTTTGAATAAAAGAAATTTACCCACTTGTTAAAATTTTAAAAGAGTTACTCAATCGTTGAAATTGTAAGTGAGCATTAAAATTATTTTAGCAAGGCAGGGGATAAAGTGTAACATTTATTCCAATACAACGAGGTAAAGTGTGATCACTTATCATGATAACACAAGGGATAAAATCTCACATTTAAGAGGGGTAATTTTGTCAATTTGTAGCTTTTTTATCCTAACTAATAGGGGCTGGTTGGACGATAAGCTAATATAATGGAAGAAAATATGTGTATATTATTAGTGATTTTTCCATCCAAAAAAATAAAATAAAAAGGGAAAAATATATATATTTGTACCACCATGTATGCATATATACCAAGAACTAAACTAAGATGAATGCTACCGTTTTACATATTTAAATGTGCACTAGACTGTATTGCTAAAAACATGAACTTCCTAAAATAAATATATATTCAGAGGACATGAAATTGATCTGGTGAAGATATTAGGTGGCAATAACTAACACTGATGAAACAATATATAGTTGGCCAATAGCTGTTTTGGCGGCTGTAATAGCTACAACTGAAAGAGAGAAAATGTCTCTTCTTAATTGACATTTAGTATGATTGAAATATTCTCAGAATTCATACTATTTCATGTTTCAGAAATTTGGAAACTGTAAAATACCCCAACCTCATGTGTTATTTCGATTAACAAATAAAAGCTGTGTCTTATTTTTTATTGGAAAAAAATGCCCATATTGGAATACATATTTTATGGAAAAAATAACAATTATACCTTCACGGAAGGAAATAACACCTTTCTAGCTTATCAAGAAAATTATGGATAATTCTCCTATTAGCTTTGAAAATTAGCATTAACTCCCTTGATTCACTTAAACGATTGACAATAACCTCCCTATTGATTCCTTAAGAAATTTCAAATGTGATTTTTTGCTAATAAAGACATATAACACATAAAATTTTTTACTGATTAAAATAACTCAAGTGATATTTGCCAATTAGGCAAAACAGCAGATGAGTATTTTTGCATTTAGCTATTTAGTCTCATGTATATGTATTATGTGTAGGACTAGCCCATACTATCTTTTACCATAATTTTATGGTCCAACAAAAAGGTTATTACTTTGGTTCCATATATAAGATTGTCTGATTTAGTACTTTTGATCCCCAAAACATGATGAGACTAAAGCTGCAAATTTTCAGGTAATTATTGAGTAGAGGATAAATTGAAAAGGAATTGATTTGCAAAGGGTTCATGTAGCAAGAGTAGTCCCAAAGTAAAAGTAGTTAGTTAGTTTTGACATTGAAACTGATTCAACAAGCTTCCCACTCAAACAACTAGCTAGCTTATAATAATAAAAATAGCTAGGAATTAATTAAGTTGAAGAAAAGAAAAGGTAGCTTAATTCACAAACAAGAAGTTAATTAAATGGTCTTCAAATGAACTCATCATGATCTGGCGGGGGGTGACAGGATCGGAAATCTCCAAATTTCTTGATCAAGTCTTTGTTTAACTGCATAAACAAGATTCAAAGGAAGAATGAACTCATGTCATGATCATGATAAGAAAGAAAGAAAGAAAGAAAGAAAGAAATAGTAAATAGTAGATATGATCATATATATATATACACAAGCTGGAGAGATGTTTGATCTGCTGCCGCATCATGGCGAGAGGAGGAGTAGTGCTGGTGCTGGTGCTGGTGCTGATGATTATGATTAGGTTCCATGAGGTTCATTGGGAGGAAGTTCCGAACATCGTATGCAGCAGCTGGCTGATGGTAGTGATCGGATGATCCAGCTGCAGGCGGCGGAGGCGGAGGCATTAAGTTCATTTGTACATGTTGTTGTTGTGCTCTCTCACTCTCAGATATCTGCAACCATATATACCATACAGTAGCTACTATATGATCTTTTCATTTCAGAAACTATAATATTTAATTGTGGATACAAAATTAAAATAAATTGGATTATTAATTAGTATATATATATATATGAGTACCTTTGAACGTAGATACATGTTGGCATTGTGCAGCTCAAGTTCCTGCATACATACATGTTTATTAATTAATTAGATGATCAAGTCAAAAAAAGGAAGTTTAATAGAAAGACTAAGACTAGTAGTATATGTATATGTATATGTATATATAAAGACCAATATATATTCCAATTAAATCCAATATTGAACAAAATAATAAATGTTTACCCTCTTCTGCATAAGCTCTATCTCTGCAAACAACAACTCATTCTGGAAATGGAAAAGAATTGAAGAATTTATTTATTAGAGGATAATTTAAAAATATGGGCCGGGCCGATAGTATAGTATATTAGTATATATTATACCTTCCTAGAACGAATTCTGCTAATGGCTTTCTCCACTTTCCCTTCCATGCTTTTCAAATCCTTCAAAGCCATACTGCTAACACCCTCACCAAGAATTTGCCTATATATATATACTTATGGAAATCAATAATTTCTACTTATTTAATAAACTTTATTATAGCTAGCTACAATAATATATAATTATATATTAACCTGTTTGAAGTCTGAATATCTCGTATTTGTCTGCGCAGCTTGTTCGCTTCTTGCTGGTAGAACTGATAATTAAAATGAACCAAATTAGCAATTAATTACAATAATACTACTATATATTAATTCTAAAATATTTAGTAAATGAAATTAATTAGTTGGAACTTAATTACTTGAGTGTTAGCTTCAGATGTGGAGACAGAATTTGAGGAATCAGCACTTGCTTTCTTGTATTTGTCAATAGTTGCCCTAACACTGAAACCACAACAAACAAATTAATTTTGATATCCATTTCCTACTCAATTTTATAGGTCTCAAACAAAAGCATATATATATATATGGAATTTTCTTTCATCATATATATTTCCTCACTAGCTAGTTTCTAATTAACTCTATCATATTTAATTAGTAGAAAGAGCTCATATATATATATATGAAGTCTTGATCTAACATCTATGTAATATGAGATAATTATGATGTGAGGTCTATATGATATATCAAAAATAGTACTCCTATTATTGTTAGAGCACCTCCAGCAGCTCATTATTTAGCTCTTCTAACATCTAAAATTGAATTTATAGACAATCAAATTAAAAAAACTTCCTCCAGCAGTAACCTCTATTTTTAGAGGCTATGTATATTGGAAGATTGGTCTTGTAAATATAAAGGCCTTTGCATCATCAAATTAATAATTTAATATTGAAAGAGAATAAAATATAACAATTTTGAAATTTTAGATGATGACTACTGGAGTGAATAGCTAAAACTGAGTAGCTAAAACACTGTTCACCATGTATAATTTGATATAGATGACCATTTATACAAGTCAATGCTGGAGATGCTCTTACTGAATATATATATACAAATAATGAATGAAAAATTTGACTTTTGTTGCTAAATTTATGATAATTTTTTTTTTTAATTGTGTTTAATACTTTAAACCAAATATAATTCTGTTTTTCAAATCAAAAGCCAAAAGGGTCATTTCATCCATTATTTAATTATATTCTCATCACTTTATCAAAAAACCTAGGTAGGTACCTACCTTATAACATAGCTAGGGTTTCTTCCCAGTCAAAAGAGCTACCTCTGTATTTATTTATGACTTCATCACATATAAAATACACATATATATATATAATGAAGTAAAATTTATGTATAATTAATTAATAAATCAGTTTACAGAAACATCACAGTGAACTGAAAACACATACATCCACTTTCAGTCAGCATAAGCTGTTGTATTGTAACCTTAATTTCGTCGACCCACTGATTGGCTGCCACGCTGGCACAAGATCCCACAATATGATTGGCTCTACCATTCCTCCCATAATATCCCTCCACGTCTCATCCACCCCTTTGCCCATAAGTTAATACCCTATAGAATTACCCTTTTACCCACCTCGATTCATTCAAAATCCCGATATTGCTCTCTTCTCCTTGCTTGCAGTATTTTTAATGGTTCTTAAACACATAAAAAGGTTACATTTTTAAACATGTATTTTTATATATACATATATATAGTAAAAAGTCTTGTTTGTCTGATAGAGAGCTTTTAAGTGGAGTGTTGAGTGCATCAGTGATGCTGCCTGTCTGTCTGTACACTACAGAGCAGCCATTTTTCAGCAATGAAAAAAAAAAAAAAAAAAAAAAAAGATGCCCCCATCAATGAAAGTTTAAATTTTTTGATGAATTCTTTAATTTTCTTGAAAAAAGGTCAAGACTTTGAGGAGGGTAAAAGAAATCTTAGAAGAAAATGGGGCTTGATGTATGATGAAAGAGAAGCCCCAAGAAAGGAATATGACAACCCTCTTGCCTTTGTCTTTTATGAATAGAACTGAAAAGTCATGTCTGACATGGCGAAAGATTCTGTGGTTAAAAGACTAACTCAATTTCAAGCCCTAACCATAGTCCCCATGCCCTAACATGCATTATTACATCAGTAGACTGCAGAGTACAGAAGGGTAATATTGTAAAATGATGGGTACCGATCTTGTTATGTGAATTGAGGTCATTTAGCTTTTGACCAACTAAAAATGGAATCTTGATGTGTTTTCAGGCTTGCCCTTTTGGTGATTTGAAACCCTAATTAGCTATTTTTTAGGTTAAATGACTCTTTGATTTGTTGAAGTGTTGACATGATGTTAGAGAGAAATAAGAGGAATGGGCAAATGGGTACTTGACAGATTTGAAGTTGTGTTTCTTGGAATGACAGATGACATGAGGAGGGAGAATAAATGGGAAAAGATAAAACAGAAAAGAAAAAACACACAAATTAAAGAGCTGATTAAAATGTATTTTTTTTAACCCAGTAATTAGTTCTTGAAAACTAATATTATTGACTACATCACTTCTTTTAAAATCCATTACAAGAACAGATCTTGGAGAAGATATGCACAAAAAGCTAAGAGAAAATAATTGTTTTAGAGAGGGAGGACTCAATCTTAACTGCAAAGAATTATTCATGTAAGAAGCACAAATTTAAGCAATATATTCATCTGATCATCAAACCTACTTTCTCCCATCTTCACCAACAATATATATAACAGACAGATATAAACCACAACAACAATTAAATTCCAACAAAGGATAGATATATTACAATCTCTGATAAACGAAAACAAAAGATCAAACCATATATAAGCAAGATCTTGACATAAAATCAAAGAATAAAAAGGGACATGTTCTTGAGGTGAAGAATTAACCTGTTGTTTGCATATTCATAGAGCCTTCCACGAGTCGAGAAGACGATAAGGGCAACTTCGGCATCACACAACACAGATAGCTCATAAGCCTTTTTGAGTAGTCCATTTCTGCGTTTACAAAACGTGACTTGTCGATTAGTAGTGTTCTCAATCCTCTTGATCTCAATTTTCCCTCTTCCATTTTTCCTCAATGAATTTGATGACTCGGATTCTTGATTTGCAAAATCCATCAAATAAAAGCTGAAATAAGCAAAACAAAATTAAGTAACTGTTGTTGAAAGTTAATGAAGATTATAGCCTGATTTGGGAGAATTTGTAGTTAAGATAAAGAGAAATCCAAAATAAGCTAAACAAGAATATATATTTTTTTTGTCAATATGTTTGCAGTTAACTTAGTCTCTAACCTTGTAAGGAAACAATGGAGGGTGGGAGGTAAATTAAAGAACAGAGTGAAACAAGAATTGTTTTTCTACTTGTCAAACTCACTCTTTGCTATACTAAACTTGTGAACAGGAGAGTTGCAGAAAATGGTATTGGGGAAGGTATTTATAGCTGAAAAATAGACCACACCCAACCGCACTCTACAGTTTTGGTTTTATAGCTTTACCTTAATTTGTTGTATAAAATAAGTATCATAGTTTCTATATAGGTAATTAATTAGATCTATGTTGGCTACCGAAGTGTGGTGGAATGCCGAATCCTAGTTGAAGGGTATGAGATCTTGATCATATATTGTTAACACTAATGTGTGATCTGTAAGATACTTGGCTCGATCTCCCATTTAAATAGATCGTTTTTTTTTTTTTTTTTTTGGTAGGGTTCTATTAGAGTTTCATCAACTAATTGGTATCACAACCAAAAACGCGCATTCTTAGTCATCCCCATCGAAGGGGCGATCTAGGTAAGAGTAGTCGAGACCAAGTGAAGCCTCCGTGTGGGTGTATGTTGGCTACGGAAGCATGGTAGAATGTTGCAAGAAGTTGAACTTTAATCCCACATCGATAATCCATGGTTACCACTTTGAGGTTTACAAGTGTTGAAATTTTAACCTAGATTCATTCAGTTAGATAAGTGCATAATAAATTAAGTCTGGATTAATATTACATTGTTAATTCTATGCATGAATAAAATGAGTACATTAATTAAACAAGTAAAAGTAAAGTAAATTGTAACCTCAAGTAGAGAGTGTAATTAATTGAGTTCATATGTTTAGAAAAAATATATATATGTAGTAAATAAGTAAGTTGCATCGATCGGGGAATAGAAAAGAGGGTATTGAATTCGCTCCATGTCCATTAAGCATTCATGATTTTGTCAAGTATGGGATAAAGGGGCAGAGATGATGGGAGGTTCTTTTGGAAAGTGACTATTAATGGTATCGAATAAGACTTGGTGAAGTTGCCCTTAAGCATTAACAGATAAACATGCATGTAATGTTTTTTCATTTTCTTTTAGATTCATTATTTACTTACTTGGCTTTTTTTACATTTTAACTCGTACTACATTCAAAATTCACTATTCTACTTCCCCTTTACCGCTATACCAAACCAAAGGTCCCCCCACTCCTTCTCCATATATTTATTGAAAAAAATTGATATCCATTTATTCAACTGTTATGATATTGTTCGTGACTACAATGTCATGTCCCTACAATAACTATATATCCTTAGATGTATAATTTTAAAAAAAAAAAAAATATATATATATATATATATATATATTTTTTTTTTTTTTTTTTTTTTTTGGAAAGATGATGGGATCCGATCGAGTTTTATATATGCTAGGTCACGATTAGATTTTGTTACCGTTACATTCTTTTGTAGGAATCATAACAGCCGAACCAAACAAGCAGTTCAGATGTTTTTTCATCGATCAAGCCTGAATTGATCATATTCTTACATCAATTATGAAGTCAGCTAAAACTTCATATTCCACATTATTTGCGCTGCGATTTTTTTGAGCGTTTATGAAAATTTTGTTGCAATTAACTTAATTAATTTTGTTATGCAAGTTGAAATTCGGCTAGAGTTTGAAACTTAACTCATGTTCTACTCGATACATTCGAGTATAACTAAATAAAAGTTAAGAGCTTAAATTGTTTAGTAATTAGAACATATTCAACAATTTCTATTTGACACAACTTATTTACACACCGCATCCCAACAATAAAATTAAAATTAAATACATAAATAGAAACTGAAAAATTCCTATCTCCTTATCAAAGAGAGGGGATGAGAAAATAAAGTCCTCGAGAAATATAAATATCTGAAAATGTGTTCTTCAAATTATTTTTCTAAATTTTTTTAAAGAAATATGAGATAATTTACTCATTTCCTGAAAAGACCACAAAATGTGTTTTAAGAGAAAATCTGAAAAGTTCAAAGAAAAACACTAAAAGGAGAAAGTAACTCTATCTTTCTTATTTAAGATGTTAATTATGAATCTCCCTTAATTTCTTCTTCCACTAATAAATCATATTATCCATCTCAAATTTCTTCTATTTTTCTTCAAATTCGAGACTCAATCGATAAACTTAAATTGTTGTTATTTGAAACGTCAAAAAATAATTGTATAATGACTAGAACATAACATTATAAAATTTAACTTCACATCTCAAAATATAAAAATTCAAAAAAATATAAAATCTAATCTCAAATTTATAAGAATTCAATCTTACATAAAATATCTTTATACAAAAAAAAAATCCATAGTGAATTGTTATATTTTAGTTAGGAATGGGCCGCTGGCGTGCTTGAACTCTTGGAACAAAGTTGGGCCAAGCTTGAGACTGAAAAGTGAAAACAATATATATCTAGTTCAAATTGCAATATATTTTTGACCTAATTTAGTAATTATAAACGAATTTTGAAATATAACATAATGAGCAAACTAATGCTCTCCTTAGAATGTAAATCATTTGAATCGATTCAAACAGTCAGAATTTTAGTGTAATTTTTTTTCTCAAGCTTACTTTGTCCTTTAACTTGATTCAAATTTGAGAAATTGAGCTAAACGAGTATTGATTGAGCTTGAGAAAAATTATCACATGATAAATGCAACTCAAGTCTGGTCATTAGTTTTCCTTTTTTTATAAATAAATTTCATATCAAACTTAATAAAACGGCTCAACAAAGTCAGAAAGAGGTTCAAATCTATATCGGTCGAACTCGAATTGAATGAACTGCATAATTAGCCAAGGAATGTTAATGTGAACTAATTTGTTGCATAATTAGCCAAGGAAGTATGCAAAATACAATTCTGGAAGACAATAGTTGCACTGCATAATTATAAATATTCAGTAGAGATTAAATTAATTCGATCTATGTTGTATATAATATAAATCAGACCTAACTAATTAATGAACTGGTTCCAACTTCGCTATCATAGAAAGTGACAGGTAGCTGGCCTACCAGTTCAGTTCTGTGACATGTTTAATTTGAATAATGTTACACTTCCATTCCATGTGATTGATATCATATCCCCATTCATTCATTTCCTAGTCATATAAACTAATTTGTTAGGGTCACAAAATTAAAGACATATCCCATCAAACTTTCGGATCTAATTTAAAGCTAAAGCTAACCCTTTGTACTTTACCTCATAAACAGAAAAATAAATACAGTATTTAAATTTTCGTTTATAGAAAATCTACTTAACTCATTATATTGTTTCCTCTCCCAGTTATAAGAAAATTATGACTTGTACAAATAACAATACTGGAAACTTTTAATTTGTAGTGTCTACACTTATTAATGATACTATATTGTACTACTTTTGCACAATTAGAGGACTATATATATATATATATCACATTGTTACATGTATCAATTACAGTAAATGACATATGAAAGGGAATGAAGTGTATGATATACTGCATTAGTTTGTAAAAAAGGTCAAATGACTTTATTTTAAAAGGATAAAACAAAAGGCTGGATTTATATCAAAAGTTAAATCTTTCTTTTGTTACTCGGACATTATTGCCTCACTTTTCTTTCTTTCTACTTAATTTTTTTCCTTTTTTTCTTTTCTTCTCCTCATTTTCTATTGTAACAAGGCAAATTTTTGATTTTTTACACTTTACATTCCGAAACATAAACATGAAAAATAGGCACTTTATCGGATATGTCGTTCATAGAAAAAACAAATACCCATTTCTCATTTTTCCAGGGGATAAAGTGCCAAAGATCCAAAAATAAATTACATATTTTGCTTATAGATTTTTTCGATTCCAATGATCAACTTTGTTAGAAAATATGAGAAAGTGTAAAATACTTAATTGATCATATTTTGAAAGTGCAAAATGCTAAATTTATGTTTTGAATGTACAAATTGTCTATTTCTTATGCTTCGGGAGTGCAAAGTGCAAAAAAAACCCAAATTTCGCTTTATTAGAACAGAAAATGAGTTTGAAAGAAAGAAAAGTAAGGCAATAATATCCGTGAGTAACAAAATAAAGATTAACTTTTGATGTAAATCCAGCTTTTTGTTTCATCTTAAAGATAGTGGAAATGTGACCTTATAAGGTATTTATGGCATTTGATAATTGATATACTGCTTTGAATTATATGCACCTTTCACCATCGTGCTGATGCATCCAAATACCAAGAAAAGAACTTCTATGTACCTCTTTTGATTTCACTTTTTTCCAATTACTTAAAAACATTTGTTTGTTTAATCTTCAACTTCATGTTTTTCAAACTTTATATTTTAAAATAGTTATAGTTCTTTTTTCACATTTTCAACTCCTAAAGACAAACATTTAAATCAAACGTATTTTCAAATCCTGCAATAGCTCTACTCTACTGATTCAAAAACTCAACTATTACAAACATATGTTGAATGAATGTTCACATAAACTTTAGGACACCGTTTTGTACCAGACGATGAAAAAGTAGACTAAATATTCCTTCAAATGAGATCAAAGTGTTTTCGGTGGAAATTTGTGGAAATCTTAATTCAAGAGATCAAGTATCAACTATGCTAGTGTATATCAAAAATAGCCTGGAAAGTCTTTATATATTGATACCCCTAAACCTAAAAATGGAAACCCATAAAATCCTAACAAGCCCAACGGTTTCATTCATGGTCCCCCGTCGTTTCCAAGAATGTATGTAGCCTTTATTTTTACATGTGTATAAAACGTATGAGATCATAATGGGACAGCCATATCATATCTATGAAAATATTTAGGAAACTTTTAGTCACTAAATTTAGATAGCTAATTGCAACCAAATTAATAAGCACAAGAAAAAATCAACACCTAAAGTTTTTTGTGATTAAAGATTCTAGTAGTAGGCAAGATGATCGTTGACATGTACCAGCAAACATTGTACCTCATAACATAATCAAAACTCACTGCAGCCTAATCTTAAGAAAAATTCAAACTGGGGTCGCATAGGATCAATATTAGTGGACCATCCAAATAAATAATCACAATGATGGCATGAAGTAGATATTGTTAACAGATGTGGAAGCAATAAAATACATAGGCAGTTTAAACAGAACAGACAAGATGAATAAAGGCAATGGGTTAGAGAAAGGTCCCACAAACATTTGTACCTTAGTTTATCTCTTATGCTTACTTGCAATAATTCTAAAAGGTGGATGAGGGAGTGGGGTTGTATTGAGTAACCAGTAGAAAAGATATAA
Source organism: Penstemon barbatus (assembly GCA_003313485.2). Taxonomy (NCBI): domain Eukaryota; kingdom Viridiplantae; phylum Streptophyta; class Magnoliopsida; order Lamiales; family Plantaginaceae; genus Penstemon; species Penstemon barbatus. Next base: position 101,883,100 of record CM064883.1, read on the forward strand.
ATGCACTAACCTATTTTTGTACCATGTTTATTCTTCAATTCAATGGTCCTCCTGAGACACGATTTGGATGAAAACACAAATTATTCAATCTCAGAATAGGAGATATCAAAGCAAGTTGCCTAATTTATTAAATATAAAAATTATGAATCAAAAATGTCACATGTAATCTCAATTTTACTATACCCTGAAATCTCAATAACTATTTGGTTTTCATCACCAGTTATAACACCTGATCAAATATATAGTCTACAATACAACATTCAAACACTAAGAAACGTAAGAAAATAAGTCAATCAGTGAGATTTAAGGTTCCAAAAACCAAACCTTCAAACACTGCAAGTAAAGACTCCTAAATGAATGAACTTGAAGTTTAACATTCACTTTCAACAATAAGGAAAGATAGAGACTTCAATAAGGACAAAGAACTACAATTTTGTGTCCTTGTTCAATGTGGTCTCAAATGACAGGGTTTACTACTGCAACAATGGATATACTTAATGGCAAAATGGAAAAATTACACAGATCCCCCTCCACACATATCTCATATGCTCCTTAATGTTTTTACCTTGAGCCTCCATTATATGAACAGAATGCAAGTTCTCAGGAATATAAGCTTGAGGCCTTCAATTCCAAACATAATCCTCTGGAAAGAAAAATACTTTAATACAATGCAAGGAAAAAGTCTATGGCAATGCCAAAAACTACATCAGTCCTGATGCAAATGAATTTATACAACTTTATTCTAATAAAGGTACTAGCTCAACGGTTGACATAGAATATACTGAACAAGACTTGACATTAAAAAAATGAATAAGTATAGGACCACAAAAAAAAGCTATATTTTGGATGGCAGATGGAACCAGAAAGCATACAAGAAATTAACTATTTGCATCATATCATTAGGCAGTCATAGGATCTACTAGCAACAACTACATATTATTGAAAATTTTAAAAAAATGATAGAGACATTTACCTTCTAATTAATTGCGCATCCAATCCTGAGAACACATCAAAGCTTGCAAAGTATCTGACTTGAGTGAGCTCCAACAATGATTAAGGGATCTATCTCCAGTATCAAACAAGGATTCCAGTGAAACTTTGGAAATTGGAATGCCCAGTATGTTACGAGCCATCATAGATAGAACAGGATATCTTGCTTCGTGAACTTTCCACCAATTTAATATGCTAAAATCGATACTACGTGGGAACAAAGGTTCTTCCAAATACTTATCCAAGTCTGATTTTGTGTGTTGGCTAAGTGAAGTTTCATGGAGGAATCTGTCAAAGCCAGTAAGTCTATCCTTACCAACACCACCCGTACTATCAGAAGTCGAACATTGACCATGCGCAGCTAACGGTGAATAGATAGCATGACCATTGTAAAGTGCTTTCATACATTTTGAAACAATTTCAATACAATCTGAAGCACTGTCCCCATAAATTTGTGGATAGTAATACTCCACCAATTTCATCTTGAATCGTGGATCTAAGATAGCAGCAATTGCCATAATCAAGCTGCATTTCTTCCAATATTCATCAAATTTGGATTTCAATTTCAATGCCAAAGAACTAATAAAATCATCCGACTTCTGGCACCATTCAATCAATTGTAAATGAATATCACAAATCTCAGCAAAATAGGTATTTGCAGTGATATGCTTGTTTCCTGCAAAGACACTAGAAACTTCATGAAAGAACTTCAAGATGCTTGTAATGGCGCGCAATCTATCCCAATCTAAACTAGATGGGTACACAAAGTCAGGGTCTTGTTCTTGCAGTTGAGGAAAGGCATCTTTATACTCCAGAGTAACTTCAAGCATCATATATGTTGAGTTCCACTGAAGTTGATTATCGAGGGATAAGCATTTCCGACCATTAATACCAACTAACTGAACTATCTCATCAAACTTTTCTTGTGTTTCCCGAGAACCTTTTACATGCCTTATGGTTTCCCGAACTTTATTGGTTATCTCGCGTGATGTTTCTAGAACATCATGGACCAATAACTTGACTGTACTTGCTGCACATCGTACATCAAACAACTGGCCTTCACACATGAGGAACCTGTGCTGACAGAGTTGGTCTCTTATTCTACTAACAATTTTATCATAGGTATAACTATCATCAATTGTCAATGAGAACAACTTTCTATCAATATCCCAGTTCCTAAGAGTTGTCATAATAACCTCCGAATGCATGTCTTCTGCTTGGGAAGGATCAATTGTCAAAAAGTTCAAAATCTTCTTCTTTAGTTCCCAAGAATCATCTACATAATGTGCTCTCAAACACAACCATTCTGTTTCTCCATTAGCCCATCTATCAGCACTGAGGCTGATCTTGCCAGGCAATTTATCCAACTCCTCATACACCTTTTGTTTCTCTTTATTATAAATCTCCATACAATCAGCCTCAACTCCAATAACTTTGACAAGATCAAACAAAGGCTGAAGATTTTGAACAAATCTCTTGAAGCCAATGTCCTCAACCATATCCAGAGGATACCCATGCATTATAATCATACGTGCAAGATCTAGTTGACTCCTACGGTGATCAAAATAGAAACTTCCCTCATTAACATTTCCAACTCTATGTCCTTGTTCCAAATTCGTACTTGGAACACAAACTATCTCCTTCTTTGATGGAGTTTGATTATAATTATAACTGGTAACAGCAACTGTGTTTTGTTTTCTCCTTCCCCTAGTTAACAATTGATTTACGTCATGGTTCGCTCTTCCACGACACCTTATCAAATGATTTCTCAAATGAGTAGTTCCACTAGTACTTGAACCATTAAGCATTCTATTACAGTGCCGACATGTAGCATAAAAAGTTTCACCTTTTTTAACTCTATCAAAATCATTCCACACAGCAGATCTCAATCTACTAGAACTCACTGTAACTACTTCTTCTGACATATCCATCAACTCAACCGATTACTCCTATAAGCAAATTAAATTAGATTAACTCCAATTGATATCCATAGAATTATATAACAAACTGTACATAATTTGGGGGCAAGAGAATTGATTAAGAAGCCGCCCCGAAATCAAACAAATCGACCGGGTAAGTTTATCGGGTCAAAAATAAATAAAAAGAGGTACTGAAACAGTGATACATATAAAAAAACCTAATTCCGGATCGGAACCTGACCCGATAGGGAAAACACAAAAATATAAGTCGGACTTCGGATATAGACAACACTTACATATAAGAATGACTATATTCATTTTACAAATCAAAATTCATCTAATTCTTTAGAGAGAGAGGGAGAGAGACTTACAGAAAAAAGGGTTCTTTGCGAATTAGGGTTTGTAGTGGGTGTTGTGTGTGAGAGAGGCAGATGTTTCTGTTTGGAGAGAGACGGAAAGGAGATTTTGGGGAAGCGGAGCTATTTTAAGCGAAGGCGCCAACCCGCTTTAGATGGAAACTTTATGGGCTCTCATTCGTGCTCATGACTATTGGGCTGGGCTTGAACAAATTAGATATATGGGCTGTAAGCCTGTAACTTAACAAAACAATTGAAAATTTGAAACAATAACATCTGATTTTCAAAGGATATTGAAGCAATAGAAATATAATATCTTCCGGATGTTATAAATAATAAATATATGTTATATTTTAGATAAAATCATTATTGATGGGATGACAAGTTTAAACACTCTAAAAGACTATTCATTCATTCACAAGGTACATTGAGATTCAAATTTGTACCAATTAAATTGGATTAACCTTGGATTAATTTGTACCGAATTGGACAAAATTGAACATGTCTACTATGAGGAATTAATCTAAGTTAAACTAAAATTTAGGAAATGCCATTGAAAGTTCTTGTTAATATTCTAGAACTATATAATTAGGAGGAACTTGAATTAGGTTGCCGACCTCTATGGAAAAATATTTGAAAATGAAAATGGATATACATATGGCATAGAGCTAGGCACTCCACCTATAGAGTAGGTTTTCAATAACATTTTTCTAAATAAATAAAACATTGACTTGATGATCCTAAGCTAGCTCAAGCATATTAATTGAAGCCCTTTTGGCATTTAATTTATTGAAAATGGTTAATGAGTGTATTGTCATGCCAACTTTTACATTCTATAAAATAATTGAGGGACAAGTTTTCGTCGTGTTTTATCTACTATATGAAAGTCATGAATTATAATTAACCAAATTACTTAACTATAAATAATGACCCAAGATAAAATAAAATAATTGTTCAATGAGTTACATATATGCTAAGCCCTTCAAATTAGAAAGAAAAAAAAATGTCGTTTGTAGTCCTTGGTAATTACCAATTATTATTAAAATAAGTTAATTAAATTAGTTTTGAAATTCAGTCGAGTTGACCGTGGGTCAATTTTACAAGAAAATAAAAATCTGTGGGAGAGAGGTGGTATTTAGGCAATATTAAGTTTAAATCTTATTATATAATTATATCAATTGTTAGTGTTGAAATTATAAGATTATGTTTAATTTTCTGAATTAGTCAATGATAACCTTTTTTTTTTTTTTAGAAAGGTGAATGATAATTTGCATGTTAGACTATAATTTCTGTCATATGCTAATTTTCTGCTACTTATTTAGTTGAGAATATTACGCTAAAGTTTTAATAATTTAATTAGAGTTCACTTCTCTTCAAACTTTACTGAATGTAAATAAAAATAACTTTATTAAAGTTCCGCTTTAGTTTAGAAATAAATTTGTGAAAATATTTTTAATTATATCGTGTAAGGTAAAAATAATTTTTATAATGAAAAAAAATCTAATTTAATTACATAATGCATGCCCGTGTTTAATTGTTTCGCTTAAATCTATTATATTAATGAAAGATTCGCCATCCTCGTGCTTCAAAAAACTACATGCTAATGATGCTAGATTGATTTTTACAAAAAAAAAAAAAAAAAAAAAAAAAATAAGTAGCTAAATTATAAGAACATAACGCGCTGCATATATCAAAATATAAAATTTTATTCTTCCTTGCCGTCACAAAATCTTGCACAAGTTTCTTGTAATCTTGTTAGAGGAAAAGAAGCCTTTGGGTCCAAAAGATATACTTTGCTTCCTAATACTAAAAGCCAAACATACCCTATAAAAGGAGTTAAACTTCCAATCTCAACCACCTCATCAAACAGTTACATTTCCCCAACTTTTAAGAAAATTATTAACAGTAAAGTGTTCATTACAATATTGCTTCAGACAATGGGTGTTCTTGGGGTCATCGCACGAAATTTGGACTCAATAATCGGGTACTTATTTTTTTTGTTCCTAAAGAATCTATGATCAAGATATTTGAAATCAAAGATCAAATCTCGGTTTTGATCAAGAAAGTGATATGTATAATAAGTATAGTTTCTTGAATTCTTTTCCATTTTTCTGGAGTTTAATGTTAGGATTGTTGAAATTCTTGAGTTTCAATGAATGACATTTGCTAATTAAAACCCAAGAAGCAAAAATAGTCTAAATATTTGATCGATCTACATGAATTCCTCTGAAATGTTAAATTGAAATTTCTTTATCATGTATGATAGATAGATAATGGGCAAATAAAAAAAAACTAAACATGAGTGATTATGATTTATTTGTTTATTTCCCGTAACTGGTTAATCACTTGCTTTGTTGTTTTTTTATTGATGAACAGACCTGGAGTGATGCTTCTATATCCCCTGTAAGAACAATTGAAACTCATTAATAATTGTTAATGTTGTTTCTATTGCAAAAATCATTAAACTTTTTTAGATGAATGCATAAACAGATATGCATCTATGCGAGCAATAGAGAGCCCTTCAACACTAGATGATCAACAATGGCTAACGTATTGGGTCCTGTACTCGTTTATAACGCTTTTCGAGCTTTCCTGCTGGCAAATCCTTCAATGGTAATTGATCATATAATCTGTCTCATAATTAATAATCTTCCATTTATATATAAAATTTGATGTAATTAAACAGGCTTCCTTTCTGGCCATACATAAAGCTCGTGTTCTGCATATGGCTGGTGCTGCCGATTTTCAATGGAGCAGCTTTTATATACGAGAATTTTGTGCGGAAATACGTGCATGTTGGGATACATGGAAGCTCAAATCATCCGGAAGGTCAGAGTAGAGCTCTTAAAATGATGAGTCTTGATGCGAGGAAGTCTGTCGAAAGTTACATCGAAAAATATGGTCCAGAAGCCTTCGACAGAGTCGTCAAAGCGGTATAAATTTACAATTAAAAAAAAAAAAAAGAGAAAGAAATTTCGCCTTACCCATATTCAAATAGTTAAATTCTTTGCTTTCAGGCTGAGAGAGAAGCAAGGAGACACTGAGGGAAAGGAACGTAAATGAAGTTAATTTTCGTATACGAAAGCAAAAATAGGATACTAATTATATACCTCAACATATATGTAAATTGCAAAATGGAATTTGATTATGTAATTCTAATTTGCTATGTATTTAAATAAGGTGGCAAAGAGTATGGCATTGCAGCAGTTGTTTGCTTGCAATTTATTTCATTCTTTTCTCTAAGTTTGTGACAATGGTCACTTTGCAATTAATTCATTCATTCTTTTCTTCTTCTTTTGTATTCTAAATGGGAAAGTTAAAAGGGAAATGGTGTGTATTCAATTCAATCATTAATCTTTGTGAATGTCTTTCTTTTCTGTGATATATATATATATATATAAAAGAAATTGATGTACAATTCGCCATTAGACAGTGGAATTCCATATACACCAGGCATTATATGTTAGCTTTATTGGTTCGATTTTGATGTTTGGCCATATATCGACATCTACTTGATCACAACTTGTTCATAGGATCCTTTTCCTGTGTTGTATCATTTAGAAAAATGATACTAATAAAGAATGTGTTTGGAGGTTGAGTAATATGAAGTGAAGAGACTTACTCTTTTAATTCTCATGTTCTAAAGGAAATTCTTTGTTGAAGCTTCTGAGCCCCGTAACCAATCCACATCGCAGAATTTGAATTTTTAGATTTAAATTCTATTTCATTTCTTTGGACATCACCACCGTCAACGTTATATAACACAAGTCATTAACTTTGTACTAGAACATTGATCAAAATCTTTCTGAAATCCTAAGTTAGGCCTATAAAAGGGTTTAAAAGGAACATTTTTGGCTGCATAATGTTGCCTTTTGGCTCCTCTTATGCCAAATTTTGACTTATTTCTTCGCAGGTTGGAAAAGCATGGCACGAGTGCATTGGAATGGGATTGAGGAATTGGGAACTACATAGCTCGGCAACATATAGAGCCAGGCAAGGATAATCGTATATTTGAAGTTAGTCACTTTAATTCTCTTCTTTTTGACTTTATTGTTTTTTAGCGCATAAATTTTCTCAGGCTATCGATTATTTATACAGACAAGCAATAGAAGTGAGTAAAGACAATGCGGTATACTGGGCTAACCGTGCGTTCGCACATACAATAGGTTTCTTTTTTGTTTTTCTTATGGCAAAGAACAAAATTACTGTATTGTGTTGTGGGTTTTGGTGTAGGAATGAATTGATTTGGGTTTTGACTGAATTTTCAGTACAGGGTTATTATAGGCGGAGGGCGAGGGGGAGGGGGGGGGGGGGGGGGGGGGGTGCGGCGTATTTGGCCATGGGCAAGTTTAAAGATGCTCTTAAGGATTTTCAACAAGTGCGGTTTATTCTATTGTTATTGTGCTTGCATTTATATATGCTGAGCTATATCATTTTTCTTGTTTTCTGCAAAGATATGAGTTTTGTGCAACTATTTCTATATTCAATGGTGCTTGACCCCCTCATTAGCACTCTTGGCTTGAAATACATTTGCACTCTTACAAAATTATCTTTTTTGTGCAATTTCCCTCTCCACTAGCGACGGTTTCCCTTTCCACCCCGACCTCAAGCCCGAGCCCGGCTATCTAAAATCATCTCCATTGGAGATGGCCTAATGAATGTGACTAACTACTAAAATTTCCTTCCATAAAAACAAAAAAAAAAAAAAAAGAAAAAAAAAAGAAAAACAACCTACTAAAATTTCCTTGACACTGCTTGACTATAGAAATCCACTTGGTTTGACCTTCCTATAATTTTAAGTTGAATAAATATTTAATTTTTTTGTGAGATTATTAAAAAATAATCTTCCTTTAAAATAAAATTAAGGAGAAAGGGAAAAAGGTTGAAGTATCTCTTTAGTGAAAGAAAGTAAAGATCAATGTTAAAAGAATTCATGGAATTCAGATTTGAGTATAACATTTAACAAGATAAATGAGATATAATTCCATAGAAAAACTAGAATTAATCTTTCATACAAAAAAAAAACCTTTCAAGCATGCTTTACTTGCACAGAAGTATTTTATCCCTTTTCTTTCCTCTAGTCATATCATCTTTTCTTTCATATGTTATCATTGCCATGAAGTCTTGCAAAAATGAACCCCCTCCACCATCTGTTTTTCCCAACTTTTTTTTCACCCTCAAAATTTTGAAAAACTTAAAAATGACCCTACCTTACTTTCAACTATCAATTTTCTCATACAAAATCATGCCCCACCCATCATATCAATCAAATCTTTAAACAACTCATTTTCTTTCTCTCCTCCTGTAAATCACATGTAATCAAATTCAGTATTCTCCTACATGGAATGGAACCATTTCTTAGGCCATTCATTTAACAAATTTTCTTCACACAATCACCCACACATTAAAAAAATGTTCTGTTCTTTCTCAATTTCCCTTCAACTTCTGCTCATACTAATACTCTGTTCTCATTTCTTTTCCCCAGCTCTCTCCACCAATCAGCATGCAAGAAAAAACCTGCAACCAAACAATAATCCCACTTCTAACATGGATCCAATTGAACTTGAAACATTGTACAAGATTATGGAAACCCTTTCTTCTGATCACAACTGGCGAGTTTCTTACCCGAACCCGTGTCAACCCGGTTCATCCTGGCCCGGAATCGAGTGCAAAATTACAGGACTCGAAAACCATTTTCATGTCACAAGACTCGATTTTGGCACTCCACCAAATCCAACATGCAAGAACACAGCCACATTCCCTTCTGAAATTTTCAAACTCCCACATCTTGAATCCATTTTCATATTCCAATGTTTCACTAAATCAAGAACACGAATTCTCCTCCCTTTAAACAAGCCTTTAAGTTCATCACTGCAGCAGCTAAGTTTGAAATCAAATTCTGCACTTATTGGCACAATCCCACTTCAAATTTCATCTTTAAAATCACTTCAAATTCTCACATTGTCGCAGAACAAGTTAACAGGGAGTATCCCAGTTGGAATCTTTAGTTTGAGCTCTGTTTTACACCTTGATTTGAGCTACAACTTGCTTACTGGTTCAATCCCATTTGAAGTGGGTAATTTAAGAAATTTAGTGGGTCTTGATTTAAGCTATAACAAGCTTATGGGTCGAATTCCTTTGAGAATTGGTGAGCTGGGTATTCTTCAAAAGCTTGATTTAAGTTCAAATTTACTCACTGGAAGCATACCGGAAAGCATTGGAAAGCTACATTCTTTGGCTTTCTTGGCTTTAAGCAACAATAGAATAAGTGGTTCTTTTCCTGAAGGACTTGCAAAATTGCAGAATTTGCAGTACTTTCTAATGGATGACAATCCAACGTTTGTGTCTTTACCGGTCGAACTCGGACAACTGAAGAAGCTTCAAGAACTCAGGCTTTCAAATTCTGGATACACAGGAAAAATCCCATCAATTTATTCAGAACTGCTGAATTTAAGCACACTTTCGTTGCAGAACAATCGATTATCAGGAGAAATCCCAGTTGGATTTGGGAATCTTTCACACATTTATCACTTAAATTTGAGCAGGAATTTTCTTGATGGCATTGTGCCTTTCAATTCAAGTTTCTTGAAAAGGCTTGGGAGAAATTTGGACTTAAGTGGCAATTCAGATTTGTGTTTGAGCCCATCAGCAGCTTATGGTGTTAATGTTGGAGTTGATGTTTGTGGAAACAACAAAAGTAGCTCATTGATGAAGCCATTGAAGAAATCTGAAGCTTCATTGGTTTACACCAAATATTTTATTGTTAATGTTGCTTTAGTTTTTCTAATTACATTGCATTATACTTTGTATTATGGTTAATTATAATCAAGAATTCTTGGGTATTTTATTTTAAAAGTCAGGCTTGTATTATTTTAATTCAAATGAGGTATTATTTTGGCATGAAAAACATTCAATTCTCTGTGATGCTTGATTTGATGTGCTTTTACTATACATGTCTACAATAATGTAGCTGCTCACTTCATATGTGCACCTGAACATTTGGTTATGACATTTAGACCCTTTTCTGATCCCAAGAAAGGGTCCCAAAATTTGGGCTTTGTAGTTTATGACTATAATTGGAAGGCAAAATTGAACCATGCATACTTGTTGGATTTTGCTGCATGCTTTTAGACTAGGCTCAAAGTTTGAGTCTTAAATTATCTTTGCTTATGGTTACATTGTATGTTTGTAGCTCATGAGGTATATGAATTCAATTAGGGGCGATTCTAGAATGAATAAAGTAATTTGAAGTAACGATTTTCTCTCAAGATACTACTAAATCTAATATTTTCGCAGGTCGAGAAGATTGTTTAACTTCCAGAAAGAAATATCAGTTCATTAGTTGCTCCTCTTCTAACTCTAGATCTCAAAGCTCTATACATCTGAGAGTTTGAGTTGAAGACACTCTGAAGTTAATTGACAATAACACGAGTAGCTGGTCTTTGAATCGTTGAACTTAGTTAAATCGTCTTAGGCCATCCAAGATTTTCAATTTCTTAGGCTATAAACACATTATTTTGACTGTTAAAAAAAGGAAAAAGATATCCTCTTTAAATAGTTCTAACAGTTATTTCCAGATTAAACTCACTAAAACTATACTGTAACCTAGGAAATTTCAGTTTACCATCTGATCAAAATTTACTTTTCAGACATCAAACAAAAATGACAAATTCTTGATTTACATTAAAAGAAAAAAATATTATATTTTGTTAGCAATTATAAGGCCTGCTGTGTATGATAAAACAAGACTACTGAGCAAGAGGACAGGTGAATGGATCCCACATCTCTCTCTCTTTACATTTAAATTTACTTTTACTTTTCTTACATATTTTTTGGAGGTACAAATGTTGCACCTCCTCTTGTAGCTCTGCCCCTTACTTGCCCTTCATCAATCCAAACTGTTATGCAACCATCTGGCTCAGTACTCTTTTAATGATTTGTCATTTTCCTACATACCAAAGTTTTTTTTACTGCAATAAATTCTAGCCATTTCAGAAAAAAATATCAAGAATGGTGTGATGTAAATGGAAAGAAAATAAATAGGTGAAATCTTACCTAAACCATCACTAAATGCTATGGGTGGCAATATAGGTCGGCCTAACCTAATCTATATATTTTTAACGGAAAAATTGTTTTTTTGGTATCATAGGATAGACTAACTTGCAATTTTGGTATCATTGGATATAAAAATATACATTTGGTACCATATGATAGGTTTTCATTACAATTTTGGTACCAAACCCAATTTTTCTACAATTTTAATAGCAATTCACCCTCTATGAAATGTATAATATTCAATTTATCTCTCTATAATTTGGAAAAAAAATCATTTTACCCCTGTAAAATTATTAATGAAGCAATTTACCCCCTTTTAACGGAGACTGTAACTCACTTGCCGAAATTGAGAGTAGACATGCAAACTATTTTATAACATAGGAGGATAGATTGTCACATTTATCATAACACGTGGGGTAAAATGCCACATTATCATTACAAAAGTGGATAAAGTGCCGCTTATAATCAGGGGGATGTGAAGCTTTTACAAAGTTTCAGGTGGGTAAAATGCTCTTTTTTAAGCCATAAGGAGGTAAATTGAACATTATGCATTTCATATGAATTAAATTATCATTAACTTTGGGGAGAAATTGTGTTTGGTACCAAAGTTGCAATGAAAACTTATCCTATGGCACAAAATTTGTATTTTTGTATCCAACGGTACCAAAATTGTAAGTAGGTCTATCCTATGGTACCAAAAAAGCAATTTTTCTATTTTTAACTTCTATTGATATACCAAATATTGTACCGTCCTATCTGGCACCTACCATGTGGAAACTAGTTAGAAATAAAAACTGACAGAGGTTCACGTCGATTCTCAACTACACATCGACATCACTCATTAGAGGTTAAACATCGACCCATAACACCACATCTATCGACATGATGCGTAAATATCGACATGCTATATATAGAATGCCAAAATACTATAGTAAAACACATGGCAATTACTAAAGACTTCAAAGATTCGCACATTTTTACTCGAATCGACCCAAATTCGACTCGACGGACCCGCAATGATCCACATTGAAATTCAACAACTATAAATGCCCTTCATTAATACATTCAAAGGTATACATTAATTGCCGCATATACTATATATGTTATTTGATTGCATTCTCGAATTGGACTGACTTTAGCATCGGAGGGTCATCTCTAAATCAACACCAAAACACCCTGGCGAATTTCTTTGAGTACAAGCCTATCTAGGCTCCCCAGCCGAGAATGAGGAGTCTGGATTGAACTGACCATCCTGAATTTCATATCGAGGAAGGTTGTTGACATCTTGCATCCCAATCTGACCTAGAACTAGACCTGTAGGATAATACCCTTCATCAATGTTCGATTGGATTGAGATAAGATTATTAGTTATTAATACTCTCGAATTAAAATTTTATGTTTTTTTCATTTCCACCATAATGTTTATGCATTTTCGCAATATATCCCTAAGTAGTAGTACACTCATTGTAAGACAATTTTACCGATTAATTTGTAGATTGCAACCTCGAAATAGCATTTTGGCGGTTTCCAGTCTAAAAAAAAATAGCAAAATGCAAGATGCAACCTGAAAATATGAATTCTTTTGCAAGTTGCAACCTCATGCATGTTTCCTCCACTCTTTTTTTTTTTTTTTGCCATTTTAAGTTGAAGGGCTTTATTGGAATAACATAATATTTTACTTTCCAGAATTAGCATCTGCATTTGCACTAGGGACAAAGTTGGGATTTCATGTTAAAAAAATTGAAGTTCAGTAACAAACTACTTCCATTATATGTTATCGTAGAGAAAATCGATTTTAACAATTTCAAAGTCTAGAATGATGTAAATTTGTTTAAATTTTGATGGTAGTAATAGTGGAATCACGCTAAAAAACCTTCTAGTTAGATGATGCAAATGTGGGTAAACATGAAGGCAAATTAAGTCCCATAAACCAATTTAAATGTAACAAAGAAATAAAAAGAAAAGACGAGATAATGGATCAATATAAATTAAATCATCCTCCTTATTTATCAAAAAATAAATAAAATCCTCTGAAAAAGTGCACCCTTGAAAATGATTTTGTGGATTACACCTTTGAAAATGGGGGTAAATGCAAAATACTCCCCGTGTTATGCTAAACTTACAAGAAACAACCCTGTGAAATTTTTATCACGCTAGACTTCTTTGTGTTTTCAAAAATCCTGCAAAAAACCCAATTTGTAAAAACTAGGTCGTTTTGGATCGAAATTTCTCAAGAAATTATTTTGAAAATATTTCTTGAAATTGGGTGTTTTAAAAATTATTTCTTGAAATATGTCGATCCAAAACGACCTATGTTTTACAGATTGCAGAATTTGTCCCAAACTAATTACAAATTTTGATTTTTGGTCCCAAACTATATTACTCGCCGAATTTCATCTCACAATTTGTCATTTTGCATGAATTTAGTCAATTAATAAATTTCTAATTTAATGAAAATGCCGATTCATTTTTTAAGGGACTAATGACAATTTACCCCTGTAATATTAATAATGTTCAATTTACCCCCTGTAATTTGAAAAGAGGGATTTACCCCCTGTAAAAAAATTTAAAAAGTATTTTATCCCCTCGAACTGGAGAGTGTAACTCAATTGCATAAATTGAGAGTGAGCATGCAAAGTGTTTTATAACAAGGGGGTAAATTGTTTATGCTAAAATGTGCCACGTCATGTGTAAGCAACTATGTGGCAAGTGGGACGATATTCTAAAAGAATATAAAATTATGGGATGAAGTTGGCTAAGCCTGTTTGGGACGAAAATTCAAAATCACTAATTAGTTTGAGATTTTTTTTTGCAATTTTGCCTTATAATTATATTACAAAGAAAATCAATCACTCAACACTAGTATTAAACTAGAAGAAAACACACAATAATTGAAGTTGAACCTAAAAGTCTTTATTATGGAACTTCAACTTTATGTGTATCTAGATCTTAATTAGGCTGTCAATGGGTCGAATTCTGGTCGGATCAGGCTCGTCCATATTCGGCTCCATTTATATCGAATCGAACCTTGCTCGGATTGTGCTCGGATCTAGATTTTTTTAATCCAACGGATCTTGATCGGATTTGGCCAGATATCGGATATTTTTCGGATCCAATAAATTTGTATTTAAAAAGTTAAATTAATATTTTTTCCTGAAACAAGTTTATTATCGTTTCAATTTTATTTAATTTTAGCTCACATTTTCAAAGTTTCTTTACTATATTCATATTTGTAGAATGAATATATTGGTTTAAATAAATTTATAAACAATTATAAATTACTATCTTCTTACATTGACGTTGAAATATTATTAATGATACTTATTTGTATTAATCATTTTGTATATATATCTTTCTTTTTATTTGTTGTCGGATACGGATCTTTAACGGATCGGATCGACCTAAATTCATATTCGCTCCATGAGTTTCGGATTTCGGATCTTTATAATCGGATCAGGTCCATCGAATCTCTAATCGGACAATTATCCTAATAAATCGGATCGAATTCGAACGGATCCGGATTGAAATCCGCCCCAATGACAGCCCTAATCTTAATACATTAAATCAAAAGTGCAAAATGTATTGTTTATAATTTATTATTGTAAAATCAATATATATACTACTTAGATCATTACTTATGAGCTATCTTTTTTTTTACTATATGTGATTTATAACAATATTTTCTGTAACTACAGTGCATATTTTCTTGTTTAATTAATGAATAATAACACATGTAATTTATAAACTGATTTGTTGGATGTTAGGGTACAGTGTAGTGGTGTGCACGTCCTTTTAATTCCAATAAATCTTATAAACCTTTTAAAACAGGCCGACATGGATTAGCTTGGACCTAACCTAGCTTTGAACCGTTAAGAAAAAAACCCAAATTAAATTCGATCCATTTTGACTGTCCGAAATCGACCCAACCGGTATACCTTAAGCCATGTGAAAGATTTGAGTCGAGCAGGGCAGAAGGACGTGGATCTTAAATTGATATGGTAGACCTTAAGCCATGTGAAAGTGATTAGTGAACTAGAAAAATTGGCATGGTTATTACTGTCCATTATTACTACAATTAATAATAATTTGAGGAGGGTCTGATGAAAAGAATAAAAAAAACCTTCTCCTATTGTAAAAAGAGTACATGAACTAGAAAACAAAAGCTGAAGTGTTCTTGATGTTCACTCAGTCACTTGTGTCCCCCACCCACTCAATAACTATATATCAACTACTCTTTTTTAATTTTGGTAAAAAATTAATGAGATGTCGATGCAATAGTATGGTTCACTTTTTGTTCAAAAATAAGGTTTTTAAGTTTTAAGTTTTAACCTTATAAAGATGGAATGAAAATTAAAATAAAAATAAAAATTGCGTTTCCTTCGTAGAAATTGGCCAAAAAGGCTTTTAATTTAAAAGATTGAACACTGACATAAGCAGTACATATGAAAATAGTGTCACTTTCTTGAAAGATGACATGCATGTACCAAACAAGACTTATGCCTCTACAGTGGTTAATTACTATTGTATGTTCTTGGTTAGAAAATATATCAATTAATGATACAATCTAAACACAATAAAAAAATAACTATCCAGGAAAAAAAGAAACAATAAAATAGAAAAGAAAGCTAGTTAATTTACCCAATTTGAGGCACGCTAGCTAATGACAAATTAAGTTTTATTTTTTATACGCAAATATGACTGGTCTTGTGGAAGAGACTAACAACTACAAACTAGCAAATTCATGTTCGAATTCTTAGTAAAAGATATTTTCACTTAATGTGTCCGACGTGCATCGAAAGATATTAAACTTTTGTGGAAAAAAATATTCTTAAGATATGTAGTTGTTATCAAAATATAAATTATAATTGTATATTTAACTTTAAAATATTTTCTCCTCAAATTACACTAAAACAACTACTTCCTTGTGTCCCATTGCTTTCCTTTCTGCTATTCTTAGGCAAGAAAAAAGTTCGTTCCTAGACAAGTTCTTTATGCAATGTCACGTACAACACTATAATCCATTAGTACAAAGGAGTTGTAACTATCATATGTATATATATGGTTGGGTAAATTTCTATTTTTTTTTTTTTGGAATGGTTGCGTAAACTTCAAAGCATGCATATGGTCCTATATCTTATCGAGTGAATATCAAGTTCACAACTAATTGTTATATGTCTAACATCATAATACATGCGTAAATTTAAATTGCTATCTGATTTAAACTTTGTCACTTTTTTGACAATTTTTTTAATCCCAAAATACAAATTGCTTTCTGTCTGATTTTAAGTGAACTTTGTCATTTTTTTGACAAAATTGTTTTTAATCCCAAAATACATATGTGACGAGGAATATTTATTCCTGATTTCTTACTTAGAACAAATTAAATGAATTAATCTAGCCTAAGTGGGTAATTAATTAGTTATCGATGGGTTATCCAAATATAGGGCTGTCAATGGCGTTTTCTTATTTTCTCTATTTTTCTCCCTCTAAAAAAACAAAGGACATATTTTAATTCGAATTGGGTTCAATTTATTAGAAATTTTGTAAATTAACAATTTCGTGGATCTAACCTGATTCAAAAGATTCATAATTCAAAATAAATTAAACACTTGTGAATCTAAAATAATCTGATCCATTAAAGATTTGAATCTGATAAAATTATATTTCTATGGTAAATGAGTATATACTATTCACATCCTTTTTACTTAAATTATTTCTATGGTAAATGAGTAGGGTATTTCTAAAATAAGATTTTATAGAACATAAGTGTATATGAGATACCCTATTTCAACCATTAAAAAAAGTCAATAACAAATTTGAACCACAATTTTTAGTCAAAATGTCCGATGATGATGTGGCATCGTACATTTAGAAAAAATAAATATATGTTTAATTACATACTAACCCTTTAATTAATATGTTTTAAAAAATCTTTAAAATCTCTAATTAATTTCAAATCTCTTTTTAAAATAAAAATAAAATCGAGAAAATTGCATTTTTCATGCTAAATTCCTGCCTACTTTATATATTTCATACCAAACTTTTCAAAAAGACACATTTCGTACAAAAGTTGGAAAACATATATTTTTTATATTTTATTCAGCCGTTAGTTTTTGAATAAAAAAATGTCACATGCCAAATATATGTCCGTTAAGTCACCATTTTTATCTTTTTAAAAAATATTTACAAGTGAGCACAAAATACCTAAAATTTTGAAAGGGGTAATTGCAATTATTGCAACCCCAATTCCTCTTCATTCACCTCCAGGACCATAACACTGACCCAGCCCCAATTCTTTGTACCCACACAACCCCACTTTCATTTTATGATTAGGAGTTTCTATTTTGGCAATCTCAATTAGTTCTAATTTTTTTACACAAATCAAATCATTTTAATATCCTTTGTATTATAATAAATATTTTGAATTTTACCACCTAAAGGATAAAATATGTACATTTGAAATCCGTTGCATTTTCCCCCTCAAATGATTTTATGCCAATTTCGATCGCTGAAAAACTCATATATGCGCCTCACATGTATTTTAAGAGTAAATTAATCAAAATATGACGTGCATTTTTTACTTTTACAAATAAAATATTTTTCTACTTCAATTAGGATTTCTGGTTCTTTTACATGAGCGAATTATTTAGACTTGTAAGAAGTATTGTGAGTAATTTTGAAATTTCATGTGAGGGGTACATTTATATTTTTCGTTGAACAAAAATTAAATGAAATTATTTTAGGCGGTAATTAAGTGATTATTTTGTACATATGGGTGGTAAAGTGCCACAATATGTAACTTTGGGGGACAAGATTTTTGTCAAACTTTTAAAGTGAACTTCATGATTCTATTTCTGTTTTGATTTCGGATCGAATCCGTTTTTTGGTGGACCTTGATAATCAGACACATTTACAGGTCTAAAAAAGATTAAAAAGACTAAATCCAATTTTCATTTCAATAGGCCCAATCATTTTACATCTGACCGTGAAGGCCCAGCCCATTCCCTGTCCATTTAAGTCGACGTTTCTTCACCTCTGCGGAGTTTTTTTTCCTATATAGCCTATTTCACGAAAGTATTTCCCAAAATGACCGAAAAGTATTTCCATGAATGTATTTTTTTGTTAAAATCGTTATTGGCAACATCGATTTTAAGTAAAATCAACACTACAAGTTTTTTTCCTATATAGTCTATTATACAAAAGTATTTCCCAAAATGACCTAAACTAAAAAGTATTTCCCTGAATGTACCTATTTATTAAAATCGCTATTAGCAGTGTCGATTTTACCTAAAATTGATGTTGCCAATAGCGATTTATCAGTCATCTCCAAAAATTAAAAGAAAAAAAATTCAGTTAAAATCGATACTAGCAATATCGATTTTTCTAATTATATTAATTACCAACTAATTAATCTACTAATTATCAAGGGTAAAAATCGATACTAGCAGTATCGATTTTACGGAAGAATCGCTTTTACGGAAGAATCGCTATCCTTGCAACCTCCATTAACAATAAACAATGAAGAAAAAGCTTCCAAAGTCTTGTGCTCCTCTTTTTTACTCCTTTCCCCAATCAGAATTTTAGTCATTTTCTGCATACTAATCAACATATTATTCCACATATTCACCCTCGAATTACCCCTACTCTGAAACCCTATGTTCATTTCAATTAAATCCTCTGTTTTCAGCAGCAAAACATCATCTGCTTCCGCACCATCAAGAACCCAAATCAGGCAAGGGCAAGACCCTTTTGTGATTTGACTCTGTCGATGGGTTGAGGCAATGATTTGAACTCAAAATCCAAACTCTGTACCTTTTCTAATACGCTTAAGGATTGTGTTATTAAAGGTGGTCCGACAAACTTTGTAATAGCGATTCTTCCGTAAAATCGATACCGCCAGTATCGATTTTTACCCTTGATAATTAGTGGATTAATTAGTTGGTAATTAATATAATTAGATAAATCGATATTGCTAGTATCGATTTTAACTGAATTTTTTATTTTTTTTTATTTTCGGAGATGAATGATAAATCGCTATTGGTAACATCGATTTTAGGTAAAATCGACAGTGCCAATAGCGATTTTAACAAAGAGGTACATTCAGGTAAATACTTTTCAGTTTAGATCATTTTGGAAAATAATTTTGTATAATAGGCTATATAGGAAAAAACTCCTAACACTACCAATAGCGATTTATCAGTCGTATCTGATAATAAAAAAAAATTAAATTTAATAAAAATCGATATTAGCAATATCGATACTTATTAATTATATTAATTATCACTAATTTATCAAAGGGTAAAAATTGATACCGGTAATGTCGATTTTATGCCCTAATTTACCCATATTACCAGTATCGATTTCATGCCCTAATTTACCCATTCCCCATTCTCATTTATCCAAAAATTATCCCCATTAAAAAACCCTCTGCCCGCAGCCGCGTCTCCGTCGCCGTCTCCGTCGCCATCTCCGTCTGCCATCAGGTAATTAATTTGTTTGATTATTGTTATGGTTCCCATATGCAGTGAAAGAAGGGGGTATCTTTGTTGTCGTTCTTCTTCAGTACTATATATGCTGACACACAAGATACTTAACGAAATAAGTCCCTGCTTGAATCTGATTAGTCTATGCTATGACACATTCAACTTAATTAGTAATGACAGTGATTAATTTAAGTATCCCCATCCTCTTTTTGTTGAATTTCTTGTCCTGATCGATTCAGGGTCATATGCAATAGATCTAGAATTTAACATCTTAAACAGAGGGGTGTTTAATAAAATTTAATAAAAATCGATACTGGTAATATCGATTCTTCTGATAGATCGGTATTGCCAGTATCGATTTTTACCCTTGATAAATTAGTGATAATTAATCTAATTAGTAAGAATCGTATTGCTAATATCGATTTTTATTAAATTTAATTTTTTTAATTATCGGATACGACTGATAAATCGCTATTGGTAGTGTCGATTTTACCTAAAATCGATGTTGCCAATAGCGATTTTAACAAAGAGGTACATTTAGGGAAATACTTTTCAGTTTAGGTCATTTTGAGGAATACTTTTGTGTAATAGGCTATATAGGAAAAAAACTCCACCACTGCGTTACCTTTGTTCTGCATTGAAACAGAAAAAACCATTTGTCCTCTACAATGGCTTCGAAAGTTCTCTTTACTCGACTCCAGACCCTAACGCGACCCTCTCTAAAAGTCCTATCTCAAATTCCCCAATTTATATTACCTAAAATTTCTCCTGAAATTCATACAAGGCAATATTCTGATTTACCGCAACCACCGTCTGTCGATGCCGTTGCGGCTCCTTCAGTAGTTTCTAGTTCAATTGTAAAAAGCTCTTTGAATGAAAATGAACTCAGAAAATTCTCAGCTATTGCCGAAACTTGGTAATTTTACTTTATTTTCTTTTTATTCGGGAATCATTTTATCTTGATTTTAATTTTATGTATGATTTTTAGGTGGGATGCGGATGGGCCTTTTAGGCCATTGCATGTTATGAATCCGACAAGGCTTGCCTTTATTAGGTCTACATTGTGCCGTCATTTGGGTAAATTTATTCTGCCTTTAATAAAATGTCGATCGTGGAGTTCTATGGTCTTCTTAGTTTAAAGTTAATATTGTGAGCTTGCTAGTTGTTTGCTGCAATTCCATCCATTGGGAAACTTAAAATTCTCGGGATGAAATTGTTGTATTTAATTTGAAGTGAGATTCTTTGGAGTTCTAAAGAGAAATGCTATTGTTGTGTGTGTGAGTGCATGCAAGTGTGATTTCTCTTTTTTCATCGGTGATATATACAGCACGAAGCAGTTACTTTAAATGCTGTCTTGAGATTTTTGGAGAAGTTTTGAATAATGATAACCCAAAAGAAGACAACAGATCTTTGTTGGGGCATCCTGTGGGAACCTCTCTTTACACCTAGTGGATTAAGCTTTTCTAATGACTTGCTCTACCAATTGATCCCTTGAATCGTTTCTCGTGGTTTTCTTAAATAGAAAGGTTATGAGATCGCACAAATTGAAGCACCATACTTGTCCTTAAGTTTGTTTCTTATCTTTTTTCACCATCAATAGTTGTCAATGCTAGCATATCTAGCCAAGGTCATATATACTCATTACAGGCAACAATGTCAGCTCAAAGATTTGCTTAATTCCTAAAATTTAACATAGTTTTTCGTACTATTAGAAGTATAGTTTTAAGAAATGTGGACTATCTAATTTTAATATAAAATAACTGGATATATCAGGATTGAAATTGTATCAATCTAGTTAGGGGCTGTCATTCTAATTTGAGTTATTCAATTGTAATTTAAATATATTGAATCTAAGCCATTTAGTCATTAGTAGTTCGTATAGATGTCCTTGGCTATATTAGTTTTGTGGAACTGATAAAAAGTAAACTGTTTTAGAGTCTAATATGAATTGGACATGATATTATATGAAACTCTGTGTTTTATATCTTTTGTGCATTGCAAGCATGGGATGAATATATCCTTGCTTGATTACTTGATTGAGTTATTTAGGCCATCTCCAATGGTGCCCTCCGGGCTCGGGGCGGGGTCGGGCTGGGCTGGGGAAACTATTGGAGACGGAGAGGGCTCGGGGCGGGGCGGAACGGGGTGGGCCGCGGGCTGCGCTGAGACCGCAGGCCAGCCCGCGGCTCGCGTGGGATATTTGCAATGATTCTTGATTTCCAAGGTAGAGAAATGGCTGAACTTTGAAAATGGCTGCCATGTTTGGGATAGTGGTGGCGGTGAAGAGAGAATTTAGTAAATAGCCTTAATTAGTTGACTATAATTAATCATCCTAAATTAACGAGCTAATTAGTTGCATAATTAATAATTATAATTAATGAGCCTAAATTAACGAGCTAATTAGTTGCATAATTAATGATATGGCCTTAATTAATGTTATATCTATGTTAATTAGTTGCATAATTAATGTGTACCTTTAATTAATATGATAGGTTTTAATTAATGTGTTATATACTATATATAATTAATGTGTTACTTTAGATAATTATGATATACTTATAGATATAGTATATAGTATGATTACTTATTTAAAGTAAATTTAAATAAAATTCAAAGTTCCTCCTAATTAAATTAAATTTGTAGAATTAAATTATTTAATAAAACGTGTTAGTATATTTATTGTACATATTTAATAAATATATGTAGTCATCAATTTTTAATTTAATTATTTAATATAATAAAATATAATTAAGATTTTTAAAATTAAAATCATTAATAATTTATTAGAATTGTAATTAAATTTATTTATGACAAATTATTATTATTAATATTAAAAACAAAATTAAAGCTAAAAGTATAGGTGAGAGTGGGCAAGTGTTGAATATGGAATTAATATTAATAGGTGAGAGTGGACAAATGAAAAAAATGGAATTAATTCCCCCACGGAGCCCCAACCATTGGAGACGACCAGCAGGGCCCCGGGCTGGCCCGGGGCTAGCCCTCAACCATTGGAGATGGCCTTATAAGTGTAATGAAGAGGTTGATGACATTTATATGCCTTAAGATGAGAATGAATGTACCTGTTAAAGGACCCAAACACTTTTTGGCATTTTTTCATATCTTGTATCAAGTAGAACCTGATGAATTGTCAGATTTTCTCAGAAAGTGAAGCAAATAATTCATAGTAGGGACTAAAGTGGAAAAAAAACATAGGAGGGATCACTCTATAAAAAGTTAATGATTAGAGGGACCAAAAGTGGTGTTTACCCATAAATCTATCTCACCAACTATAAATAGGACCGGGAAAAGGGGGAGTTTGTAATGCTCTATTTTATTAGATAAATACTTCCTCCATTTCCTTTAATTGTCGCTTTGGAGGATTGCATACGAATTAAAAAATGTTATAAATAATCATTTTTTTAAGCAAAAAATTCAAAATACAATTTTAATCAATAAATAAGCTCAGGATTAATGATAAGTATTAATCAGAACGGTAAAATTAATAAATAACATTAATTTTATATTAAAATCCTAAAACGATAAATTAAAAATATATAATTTTTTTTGCCAAAACGACAAATAAAAAAAAAGAAGGGAGTAGGATACAGTGTGACACAAGCTTTATCTGCTAGGTGAAGTTCAGAAAGTAATTGTAAATAGGGAAGTAGTGCATAGGTAACTGCACAAAAGGACTACAATTTTCTTACAATTTCTTAAAATTTTGATTTTTTTTAAAATCACTTTTGCTGTTTGGATGATTTTGTAATAGTCAATAATACAATAAAACATTCTAAATATACTAGTATATTATAGTAAGAAAATACTGAATTTTGAAACTCAGCGCAAGTAAAGTATCACCCGACTATATATTAATTTTTGGGAATTTCCTTATAATTTAATATAATCAGTAATCAAACTGCATTTTAGCTAAGGCACAGATTAAAATATCACAATTGCTTAAATTACGTATCTTTTGACACAAATATGCAAGACAGCTAGCATGGCATTTAGATTTAAAATATACATAGTTAAAGTTAAAGATATGCATATCTTTTATTTTTAGAAACAAATCAGTATATATATGATCGAGAATTCCATGTAAATTAGGGAAAACAAATATATATATATATATATATATATATATATATATATATATATATATATATATATATATATATATATGTATACTTATTTATAGATTTGAAGCAAGGTCATAATTCTTTGAGAATTCCATGTAAGATAATTAAGCGTTTCCTTCATTTCTTTGCATGTTATTCAATTCTTGAGAAAGAAATTAGTGTAAACATTATTTAATTGGTTTAACTAAATCACTGCATGCAGATGGCAGGATATATTTGTCGGAGATGTGCGTATACACCAAGGATAACTCGGCTTTCTGATGTTGTTGAGGTACATACATATAAATATATAATTTTTCTTTTTAACATTAATTTTGGATATATTAATTTTTGAGTCTAATTAATTTTTATAATTTGTTGTTGCAGGATATGCCAGGAGATGAAATTGATCAGTTTGTTATTGATCATATGTAAGTAAGCATATTTAGAAAAATATGTATAGCTAAGTACGAATCCAGCTTCAATTCGATAGATCTTCATTTAACATGCATATAGCCAGCTAGAATATATATGTACTGACTAAATTAAATATTTTAGGCATAATAATAGTGTCCGCTATGGAGAAGATGCTTTTGAAGGGAGTGTAGTGTATCGGATGGTATTCTGCAACAACTGCAATATTCGTTTAGGTCGGTATTATGTTTTGATTCCTCCTGAAGCTGAAGACGAGATGTTCCAATATCTGGCTGAACATCATTTTATTCCTCAGTAAGTATATATATATATGTGTGTGTATATACTTAAGTTTTGAATAATTCATGATGGGATAATTTCAGTAATATTCAATCAATATATATATATACCATATATTATATATTTTAGAAAGAAACTATTATATATTGAATTTGATGCTGAACAACAAATTAACTACTACTATCCGGGGAACCATGCTCGTGAATACTCCTTTTTGGAACCTCTTTTAGATCCCCCTCCCCTCTCTTGATGGTGAGTATTAATTAATTTTGTTTAATTCTCCTGATCGATCAATCAGGAGAATTAAACAAAATTAATTAATACTCACCATCAAGAGCGGGGGGAATCTAAAAGAGGTTCCAAAAAGGAGTATTCACGAGCATGGTTCCCCGGATAGTAGTAGTTAATTTGTTGTTCAGCATCAAATTCAATATATAATAGTTTCCTCCTAAAATATATGGTATATATATATATATTGATTGAATATTAGTTAAATTATCCCATCATGAATGATTCAAAAATTAAGTATATATATATATATATATATATATATATATATATATATATACTTGTGATTCCGCGCATAGCGAGGTGCTTTTGCCTTGATTTTATATTGTATCTCTGTTTGGTTATATATAGTATGGAGTTAGTAGAAAAAATATGGTGTATTAGTTGAAATTTTATATGTTAACATTGCATTAGCAAAAAAATTTCATGTTAATACAGATTATAAATTGTTAAATTATTTTTCATATTGGTAAAACCGGCTGTATTATTTTATTAAAATGTCAAGAGGGGATAAGTATCTTGTAAATTTTTACGTTATTTAGAGTATTATTTGACTGAAAAATTAAATAGTTTGCCGAAAATCATTAATTTATGTTCAATCTTATCGAAATATTTAATTTTAGAGTGCCAATTAAAATTTTAAGAATTCCATATTCTTATTCCAAAATTTGCAAGTCCAATTCATGTGATAGGTCTATAGCTTCAATTTTTAATAAAAAAATGGTTAAAGCTCGTTTCTCTCATAAATCGAAGATACCTATTTTTAAACAAATAAATTGGTCAAATTCACATCACATTTGTTCCAAATTTATACAAATTTCATTCTACAATTCTAATCTAAAATAAAAATAAAAATTATAGACCTATCATGTTTTTTAGACTTGAAATTTTGGAGTCATAACATGAAATTTTTAATCTTTAAGTGTCAAAATTAAAATTTCCAGTTGGATTTGACATAAATTGATGTCTTAGATAAAAAAATGTATCTTTTAACTTAAAGTGTGGTAAATAATTATACTTCATAAGATTAATGAAATTTTGTTTTCGATTTACACATAAAGAATAAGTAAGCTCCAGCTAATATAAGTCATACTAAGCATTCGGGGGATAAATCCAGAGAGAGCAAAGATAGTTTTACAGAAAAGGTTGGTATTGGTATTACATTCATCCATGACTTAATATGAACTTGTGTTCCTGCAGAATGACAAATCACTTTCCCCAACATTTTCTAGAAAAAAACCTATCACTCCAACTCCAGGACAATAGCAATCCCATAATTCCCAAGCTGTGCTTGCAAAGTCATGATAGTGATCCCTTACTATGTCGGTCGGCTAATGTCAGGTATTTGCTGGGGACCAGATAGATTATCACATAGGTATAAGCTAGGAATTAATCTAACACCATGAACAATTAGTTAATTATATGAACAACATAATTTTCAATATGAATTTCTCGAGCCATGACTATTTGTTTCCATTTACATTCCGGAAACAAAATGGATCAGTAAGCAAGCCAAAGATTTTAGTGCTTTAATTCTTCTGAATCATACTCTACCAGTCAAAAGCATTCTTAGAAAACATTACTTGTTTAAGAGGTCCTATGATGAAAACCTGAATGGAGATTTAGACTCATTAGTATTATCTACACAGAAAGATATTTATCATGAGGAAGAACGCGTTTGCATACAGATGTGATACTGCAGTTTAAAATTTTCAACATATAAGTTGAGTGAAGATTAAAGCAGTAACTACTTCGTCCTTCCCGAAACAAAAGTCATGTTGTATCATCAAGCTTAAGCTTTAAACACTAGCAATGATATTTTCTTCAAAAAATAACAAAACATTAGCAATGATGAGATGTTTAATAATGAAATTATATACTCTTTTGGCTGTTTGCAAATATCCATTTGGTAAACCAAAATTAATTTATAGTAGTTTGGCAAATGGAGTCATGATAACCAACCTTATCTTGTGGCCCTTCTCTTCCTCCAATTATTACATCATCGCTGTACAAAACTTCAAAGTCATTGGAGGAGACAAATGTGTAAATGGGAAGAAGAACACACAAACAGAGAGATAGACTAAAGGAGGGAGCATACTTGCACGACTCCTTGATTGATAAGGTTGAAGATCCTTAAATTATCAAAAAACAAAAAAAAAGGTTGAAGATCCTTTTCTACCGGTGGAATTTTGGGAACCGAAAGAACCTCCTCTTCCAAATGGCTCCCTTCCATGTTGATGTTGTCTGATAGAAAGAAAGGAAAAAAACGCATCTTAACACCTTGTGAATAATCAAAACTTTGCAGGGAAGAGGAACTAGAGTTTTCCAAAATAAACTTCACCAAGCAAGATAAAAGCATACAAATATATGGTAAACAGAATACGCCTCTTTTGATTGCAGAGATCAAGATTAAAAAAATAGTTCAAGATCACTCAAGAATAGTTGAATATTGTTCAACAGAATAATTCGAAACTCACAAGCAATCTCAGACAAGTCCGTAAATAGGAAATGCAAAAGGGAGCATACCAATGACTTGGGGAGGCAAATTTGGCCATTCGTACAACAGAAAGCCGAACCTTCACGGAAAAAACAATGAGCACCACAGTGTATGCATGCGCCAACTACAAGGAGAACCCACAGGACAGTAGGCACATCACGAAGCCTAGCAAACCGGTCAACTACACGACGTGGTCGGCCAGGACGACGTCCTGTAACAATGAGGAATGGACGAAGCTGAGAGTAAACAGGAAACAAAAATTTACAAACAAATGCTAAAAAAATATGCGAAGCACATAAAATATTGAAGCACCTAAAATAACAGGAGGACACCAAATAAAATCGACAAATACAAACTGAGCAAGTACCAAAAGTTACTCATATTAAGTAAGCCAACGCTCACAAATTACCAGGAACAACGAGAGGCACAAATTGGTGAGGTTGACTGGGAGCATCGCTAAAACATGTAGCAGTGGTCCCTAGGAACACAACATAAGGAAAAATTACAAAACAAATAATGTGGTAAAATATACGAGTTTTTACATGGCAAAGTAAAAAAAATATTTAATATAATATCAAGTAAAAGCTTAGGATTATTTCACCAAAATAGTTAAAATAAATACCATTAGGCACATTGAAGGAACATCCCGAAGTCTGGCCAGGCTCAAATGCAAAAGACAAAGAAGAAGGATCAATTAACCGAGAAACAGCAGACGTACGAACTGAACATCAGGAACACCCGGCGATGCAAGATGCAAATCATTGACAGGAAGAGGTCCTACCAAACATAAAAAAATAAAGAACGTCAAGGCCGAATATAACGCTAGGAAGTTCTAAATAAGCACCTTCAATCAACATCTAAATGCAGAGCACAAATTAACTAATAGAAGTCAGAACGCACCAACAAAAGCGTTTTCGGAAAGCACATGCAGGTCATCAGTAAGAACTGCAGGCAAAGGTAAATTGGACGCTGGCTCAACACAAGTGAAAGGAACAACACCAGGTAAAGAGGAGGTAATATTCAAATTAGATTGACAGTCCGTCACATGATCCATAGAAGTTTCTCTAGGAACTAAGAAACCGTGGTTTGAACCAGACTGAGGAGCATTCACAGAAGCAACTACAGAAGGTAAACTACATCTGGCAGAATCACGAACAATCATAGCCTTACGTTCCCGATACCGCTGACGAGCTTTAGCATTGCGTACATCCTTTTTACTTGGTTGATGATCCATGGGTATGAAAACAGCCTTTTTTTATGGGTATAAGATTATGTACGTATAACCCTTCAGAAATGTTTCAAGCAACTAAAATTTTAAGCACACTCGAAAAAAATTAAAAGCACACCGATATTACCTATATGTGTTTGTACCTCATCAAAGTTTGTAAAGGTGCACTGCAGTGACTTCTCAAATACCTGATAACATGAAGAGATGAGAAAACAGAAAAGAAAAAGAAAAAGAAGACACCATATATACCAACGTAAAATAAAACAAATAAAAGACGAAGAAATAACGTAAATTTGGCTTAGAAGATCAGCAGCGGCAAACCTAAAAAACACAAGGAAACATATTATAACCTCGTAATAATATTCTTGTTTTTTAAGATGCACCAGGTGGCGGCCTAGCAGCTCAGAATGCTGGAATGTACGTCCATATTTATCTTTACCACATCTTTTTTTCTGAGAATTCTCATGTTCGTTAAGACGATTTAATGCACTCGTGTATAATAGATGACTTTGATGTATAAAGTAGTTTGCTTCAAGACAGAATTTGAGAACATATTTCCACCTTTACGTGCCTGGTTGATTTTTCTCCTTATGACAGTCATGTATCTGTGAATGAGGTAATAATCCATCTTGTCTTAATTAGTGGTTTATGTTCTTTACTATAATTGCAATTGTTTAATTTTTTGTTTTGTTTTGAATTGTCCTTTCCTAACAGTTGTTAATTCGCATGATCAATTAAGATTGTTCTTTTGTTTGATTACAACTCCGAAGCAATGAAAAGTGTGACACAACTCCGTGATATTTAGTAATACGGACTTTCTTTATAGGTTGACGGGATTTTTTGAAAAAATTAACTTTGAAGTATATTAGTAATTTTGTATTAGTCTTTTATGATACAGATATCACACAAGAAAATAATAAGATTAAACCAATGGATGAGATCAAATATTTTGTCGACTCCTTCCTTTTCATTAAAGAGGATCAACATTTGTTCTCCAAGCCGTGGAATTCTAAAAAAGTTTACAGGGCAGATGTATTTGGCTTTATTTTATTGTTGATTTACTCTCTATTTAAAGATCTATTTGTTCTTGAATTGGAGCTATGTATGTAAATTCTCTTGATTTCCATCTTTTAGTACATAGGATTTTCCTTTTCCTATTTGTCAAAAGGCATAATCGTGATTTTTTTTTACAGTTTTTTAATTGTTAAATTATTAAATTGACTATTTTCATGTTATATGGTCCACCGTTGATTTAACAACCAAAACATGATTTAAGTTGCTATGTGAAGTTACCTAAGTTTCTCCTAGACTCTCATCCACACCAACAGAAACACTCTTCCTCTACTCTACCCCTGTTTGTACTTAAACCCTTGTCAGCATACTCTTATGAAGACTCAACCAAATTTCCCAGTAAATATATATCCCCCTCTATATCTTTCTATATATATATAATATAAATTTATCATCCTTTTTTTTTTTCGTAGTACTTAATTTTATAGTAATTTAAACAACCCAAATGACTATTAAGATACAAATAACAAAGAAAAGTACCACATCTAAACTCAAAAGACAAAGCACTGTAGAGATCGCTGCAAAGAACTAACACATATGGGCAACATAAAAAAGTAAATAAAAAAGCATAAATCGAACCAAGAATTCAAGCATACACGGGATTACAAATAACATGGAATGCGACGAAACATCCAAGGCATTCCAAGATTTTTAATAAAGTTTCAGTACCGAAAAAATTCCAGTACCTATTTTACCTTGCATTCATGTGTTATTTGTCATTCCTTTCCGTATCAAGGTTTTTCAGAAAGGATTAATTGCATATATATAACCTAAAGAGAATTAGAATTGTGCAGAAAAAGGAAAAAAGTAACTACACATCGAATTATTTATGTAGAGAGTAAACATTAGAATAAATACAGCCCTGACATTAGTATTATCACGTAAGAGAAATTAAGATTGAAACACTTACGCAGAGCAAACTGTGTAAACATTAAACAGAGGCAAAAGAAAACTCACGATATACGGCAGAGAACAAAGGAAAGAGAAATTAAAGAAAGTGAAGAAACTAAGATAATTATATGCGTAGATATATATGTAAACAAGAGAAACCGACCTGTAATTTAAGAAGGAATAAACCAAATATGACAACCCAAAGCCGTGGAATTAATCCTTTCGTTGGTGGTGGACGGTGGGAACAACAGGGCAATCAAAGCCGTACAAATTTGGGACGGAAAGCTGCCCATCCCACGTGAGAAGGAGACCCAAAGTCGGACGGCACAATTACGGATGCTAAAAGCACCGTAAAATTGGACAAGACCTTCATAACATGGTGCCTCACACAATGTTCTTATTTCAGTAAGAAGCTGCTGCCTTTTTTCCTATTACCAACATATAGTAACATTCATATGAGATCCAAATCAATGCTTAATTAAATTTTGTATGAAGAAAAACCTTCTTGGTTACAACTAAACACACAGACAATAATGCTATGTTTGGTTCTTAGATTTCAGCGAGTAAAGATAAAGGAAAATATTTTCCTTATATAGAGCATTGAGCTTAATATTTTGTTCAGTTTCAATTTTCCACTCACTATAATTCAACAAGAACCAAACGTGGTATAAGAGAATAAATGTAAACAAACTGCAAACCTTTTCAAAAATGTTAATTTTCTTGAGGGCAATAATTCTGTGATTTGGGATATGAATAGCCCTTTGAACAATACTGCTTGCACCACTGCCAATAGCCCCATAAATCCTCATCTCATCAGAAGCACATCTATATGTCTTCTCACTATCATCTGAAGAAAATGGAGATGAAGTGCATTTTTGTAGCCCAAGCTCATTGTTGTTATATATTGTATGATTTGCTCAGTAAATTCACCGTTCCACCTTCTGATAACTGAATTTCATTTTTCTTTTAGAATTTAGTAAACAAAAAATTATAAATTTGGTAACATAATAATTGAAATTGGAATTGATTTTTCTTACCATGTAAGAATCACAAGGGTCAATTGTTGATCCAGAAGGGAATCCTTTTTCGGCATCAAAGAGCGGCACCAGCTTCTTTTTCAATTCTTCCAGTCCGGCCATGGCGAATTCTGCGAAAAATCATTAAAGTAGAAAATTGAAGTGGGATTTTTCGTGGTACTGGTCCAAGCCTTAAAAAAAAGGCTGTTTCCAAACCCTAATATTTACAGTTACACTCTCTTTTCTTTCCGTCCAAAGACCAAACCCGTTTGTTCACCCTCAAACTCTAAGAGACATGAAAGCAGTGTCCCCGAAATTACGGTCAAACCACAATCTGGCATTGGATCCGTTTGTTTCGGCCGGGTTCAAATCCAAATCCGTCCTTCAACAATTGCCGGAGTTACAGATTCACGATGATGGGCTGACAATCGTAGAGAATTACCTTTACGATGTATGCATTAATTTTTCTGATTTGATTCTTCCTCTCAACCCTAGGAGAGACATTAAACATTACTGTTAACCCCAAACCCCAAATTTTTTTTTTCTATTGAATGTGTTGTTTAATTTTATCTTTTATTTTTTTCATCTTTATGTTTTTGGTACCATCAATTTACTTTTTCTGGATTTGATCTTCCTCTCATCCCTAGACATTAAATAGATATTAAACAGTACTGTTAACCCCAAGTGCTTGTGATGTAATAATTTTTTATCTTTATATTATTGGTACTATCAATTCGCAGAACACAACTGATAGTTTGCTTAAAATCTCTTGTAGAAGTCTGACGAAGAAAGCAGAGACTTGATGGAAGAAGATGAAGAAACTGACTATAAAGATGACTATAAAGAAGAAGAAAGTAGATACTTAATGGAAGTAGATGAAGATAAAGAAGAACGAGATTCTGAAGAAGAACGAGAGTCTGATGAAGAAGAAGAAAAAAGAGAGTTTGATGAAGAAGAAGAAGAAAGAGAGTCTGAAGAAGAAGTAGAGTATTATGGACCCTGTCCTGATCACCTAGTGAGACATATCTTTAATTGGCCTAGTTGTGAAGAAGATTATGAAGAAGAAACCGAGGATGAAGAAGATATATTTATGGAATGGGATACAGACGAAGAAGAAAAAGAAGAAAAAGAATTGGAGAACATCATCCTCAATACGATCACAGGAACAGGAACTGCTGAGGGCTCACCCGTGACCGCTTCGGTATGGAATTCATTCTTAGTTTTTCTTTGATTTCCCAAGATTTTTTTATATCAATTATTAACACTTAATTAATTGATGGGTTATCTGTAGGAAAGAGTTGCAGAATTGATCAGACTAAGTGTTTCTACAGATGCTGTAAAGAAATTTATTGCAGGAAAAATCTGTGATTTCTTTAACTCCTTTGGACATGAACAACAAATCAAGAAAATTAATTCTGGTTCTGGTGAGATCACACCTACTAACTTTTGGAGTTTGTTGAAAGCTTAAATTATATGCATGCCAGTATGAAGAATGTATTTACCCAGATCCATCTGTTGAAAAGCTTAATTTATATGTTGAGAGTTTATATGTTAATATAGTAGGTTGCTTAGTTTTTACCATATCCACGTGTTGAAAATTATCCATAATAAATTGACTATTTTCCCCTCCAGGTAACAAGTCTAGCCGTGAGATTGATTATAACCAAATCAGGTCTTTCAGTTCAGATATTGCTGGCTTTCTGGTGTGTGCTCCTAAGGTTGTCCTTGCAGTAATGGAACAAGTTGCCAAAAAACTTGTTTTTGCGGATCCTCCAACTTGCAGGAATAGAAATCAAGATGTATATGTGCGAATCACAGAATTACCATTATCATTTTATAATAGAATAACACACCTCAGGTATTTATGATATGATCCTGAATTGACTGATGTATAGATTTGTTTTCTTTGGTTTCATGTGGAATTTATTTTTCATATGTGATCGATCTCTTCATGCAGTTCTTCTTCCAGTTGTTCAAACTTAGATGCTATGGTTCGTACTGGCGGAGTTGTGGCTGGACTTTCTTATCATCTTTCTATAGCATTCCATAAATATATGTATTATTGTGTCGAATGCAAAGAAAAATTTGGGCCATATCAGAATTCTTATATGAAGAGAATTTTACATTGTCCATGTTGCGAATCGCTAGGAACATTGGAAGTTAAACATGGAAAGGTCGATACTCTCATGCTTCTTCCAATTACTTGCAACTTTTTCCCTTAACTAACTTGACTACGTGACGCAAAATTCTTTTGTTGATGCAGCCATTTGACCAGAATTACCAGGTAGTCGCCCTCAAAGAAGACGGTGAAACGGCTGATCATGGCATTGTGATTATGTTAAATGATCATATTGATTTTGCCAAACCTGGCGATAATATTGTGAATCTCTCTTATTGAATCTTTGCCTTTTTCAATTACTAAACATAGTACTCTGTAGTCTCTTTACTCGTATAACATTTTTCATTTTTAAAATCCAGGAGGTTACTGGCGTGTTCAACGATTTTTTTGCCTGTCTGGCCGTAGAAGCAAATAACGTGAAGTTGCTCTCATCGGAGAACAAGGTTACCGAAGATGATTTTGAAAAAATTGATAAGTTGTCCAAAGACCCAAACATTGGAAAACTTGTATGTTAATTGATTCCCTCTAATACTATCAACACATTTTCTTTACTCGCGTTTTAATTTGCTTTCCACTTATTTCAAATTATCAAGTCATTAGCTACTTCCATTTGTGGACACGAGGATGTTAAAACAGCGTTAGCTCTATCAATGTTTAGTGGCCAGTTTAAATCTGTAGGGAAGCTCCATAGACGCAAGGATGTAAACGTGCTCCTCATTGGCTATCCAAGTACCGTGAAGTCCCAGATTTGCGAGTAAGAATTATTTTAAAACGATCGACTTGATATTTTGTTCACAATCAGCTAGCTAATATAAATCTAATCGTACAAACTATTAGGTATGTTGGAAGGACCGGAGTCACCGGACAAAGGTTTGTTCATACTACTGGAAAAGGGTTTTCTGAGGTAGGGCTCATTGGAGCAGTTCGCGATGGTCCATTTCCTATCCTCCAAGCAGGGCCACTTGTTTGGGCTGATATGGGCATATGTTTCATTGATGATTTTGAAAAAATGAGTGAACAGGACAGGTGATAAATTGCATCATTAATATATTTCCAGATGATTTTTACATCATTCTGCTTGTAAAAAATTCTTTGTTATTCAGTGGGAACATTGATGAGGCATTGGAGAAGCAGAAAATTAGCAGATCATGGAATGGGGGGTTTCAAAACACTGGATGCCCGTTGTTCAGTTGTTGCTGCGGCAAATCCTAATGGAGAAAGGTATGGATCGATACATTATATATATATATATATATATATATATATATATATATATATATATATATATATATATATATGTATATATATATTCCAGTTCTATACTATCATAATTTTAGTCCAGCTTTCATCAGTTTAATAACCATTCTTCCTGGTAAATGTGCAGATATGATTCCTTGAAGTCATTTTATGAACAAGTGAAACTGAACAAGTCAACAATTTCCCACTTTGATATCATATGTATCATGAAGGTCGACAATCAGTTTCGGACCTTATTTATTACGCCAAATATTCAATTTTCGTGGTTCTCTAAATATAAATATTTTATGTATTCAGGATGAGGTTAATCCAGAGTTGATTCATGGTGAAAAATGTAGTGCCGCTGATCCTGAGGTATTGGATCACACACTAACACTTTTAAAAATTGTTTTTTTTTTATTAATATATTAATACTGTTTTTTTTTTTTTTTTTGGATCCGCAGATAATTCCCAGTGACTTGTTACAGAAGTATATAACATTTGCCAAGCTGCATGTGTCTCCACATTTGAAAGCTGAAAACTTTCAAGAGCTTGAACAACTTTACCCTGAATTACGAAATGGAGAGCTGCTGCATAAAGCAGCACGTGATCATCATCACATTACGGAGAGGAGGCAGTTAGAAGCAGTTATACGAATGTCTGAGGCCCATGCAAAAATGCATCTTAGATCAGATGTCATTAAAGATGATGCGGAAATGGCTATTGAAGTGATGCTGAATACTGGATACTAGACTCTTCTACTAGACTATAATTATTATCTTGTTTTTTAACGAACCTATGAACCGGAATTCTGAGTATGATCGGAATTTATAGCAGCTATTGCCATGACTTTTTTTTTTAGTAAATCTTCTTTTGCTTTGATACTCAAGAAGATCGTAGTATGATTTGGATGTCTATATATAGGTTCGATAGACTAAAAATCAAAAACTTGAAACTATATTGTTAAATATTCTCAACTCCACAAAATTTTGTCAATTAACAGGCTGGAAAATAAGCCGAGCTGACATAAGTTTTAAAATGCCAAGTAGCTTCTTCATATCAGGCCAGTAATGGTTATCTGCCACCTAAATCAAGAAATATAAGACAATGATAAGAACACCATTCTTCACATTAAATGTAACTGTTTATAATATCACTTTATATATCTATCTAATACATTGGGTTTTCAAAATGAATAGCTGGTCAAAACAGAACTGAATCATTGCCTTATGTTAGGCAGATTATATTTGAATATAGACAAAAGGTGTGAGAATATGTACATGGAAACTCAAAAAAGCTGCCAATTTTTTCCAATAGAAAAAATTTATTTGGGTGGTTTCAGTGAAGTTTCTCGAAACCGCAAGATTGAGCCAGAACCTAGACAAATAAGGCCTATATGTTTATATCTAGTACACAATCTAGTTTCAATTCCGTACCCTGTAAGCGAAATAATTCTCTCTAAAAGTTACTCAAGAAAACCCGATCTCTGTCCGATACAATCGATTCCGGCAATCCATGTAACTTCACCACTCCCAGTACAAAAACATTCGCCACATCCTTAGCCAAAAACGGATGTGTTAATGTCAAAAAATGAGCATACTTTGATAACCTATCTACTACCACCAAGATCGTATCTTTCCCGCGCGATCGGGGTAAACCCTCGATGAAATCCATACTAATATCAGTCCAAATCACCGACGGCATAGGCAGTGGTTCGAGTAAACCTGGGGGTTTACGATTATCAGCTTTATTCTATTGACACACCTCGCATTCCCGAATAAATCTCCTTACATCCCCCACCGGCGGAGCCACACTCAAGGTAGGGGGGTGCATGGACCCCCCTCAAATTTTAATCTTAACTATAATATGTATAAATAATTTTTTATTTATATCTATAATTAAAGTGTAATTTGTTACTTTCTTTGTGATGGACCCCTCTAATGAAGATTAATTTTTTATATGAAAGGGTCCAAGACTCCATGTTTATTAGAGTAAGATAAATCTAACAAGTCAAGGATTTTAACTCAAATACCAATAATTTCTTTTCATTTTGTAATTTGAAATTTAATAAAAGACACTTTTTTAATTAATATTAAGAATCATTCCAATTTTATAACCATTTCTCACTCATCTTCATCTAGATTGAAGAGGACCTTTTCTGCGATAAAGTATATTAAAAACTGATCGACTAAGGAGTCAGATGTGAAATATGAATAGATAAATGACTATATGGTTACTATTATAGCAAAATATGTATTTGATATTGTTTCGAATTCGAATGATTTAATCGTTAAGCAATTTTTTACCATGATAAATCAACTTGAACAATTGTAATATATATATGTATATTATTGATTTTTGAGTTTGAATCAATTTTCTTCAAATTTGATTGTTATGTAGTAGTTGTTTCTTTTTAATATTTATTTTCAATTAATATTTTAGATTCTAATATGTTTTTAAGTTTTATAGTGACCCCGGTGAAAAAAATTTCTGGCTCCGCCACTGACATCCCCCCGTAGTCCGGGCCATGTAAACAACCCCAAAATCCGCTTACAAGTTCGTAACATCCCCGAATGTCCAGCTGATGACGAGCAATGAAATTATTGTAACAGTTTCTCCCGAAGTGGTACCACTTCCGGAACCATCGCTCTCCCCTTATACCATAAACATCCGTTCTTCCAACTATGTCCCGACGAATCTAGAGGATCATTCTCTAATTTGTTTCGTAATTCCATGAGGAACGGATCAGCCGACGTTGCGTGAGCTAACTCTTCCCAAACATCCCATGTTGGAACAATCACTGCTGTCAACTTTTCCTCGGCATCGGGTATGTCGCGACGCGATAAGGTATCGGCAGCGCTGTTCTCCTTCCTTGGCTTGTAGACGATCTTGTAATCAAAACCCAGA
Organism: Penstemon barbatus; assembly: GCA_003313485.2. Taxonomy (NCBI): domain Eukaryota; kingdom Viridiplantae; phylum Streptophyta; class Magnoliopsida; order Lamiales; family Plantaginaceae; genus Penstemon; species Penstemon barbatus. The sequence goes on from CM064883.1 coordinate 101,920,988, forward strand.
ATCTTGGCTATCCACTTCTGCTGTTCCGGAGTAGTAATCCGTTGCTCCAGCAATCAACGAAGACTCCGATGATCAGTGCAAATTCGAAACCTTCTTCCAAGTAAATAGGGCCGCCAACTACGCACGGCTTCAAGTATTGCTAGCATCTCCTTCTCATACATCTACCACGACCTTTTTTTTTCCATTAATTCCCTTACTAAGAAAAACTATTGGTCAACCCTTTTGGCTTAGCACAACCCTAATTCCATCTCCTGAAGCATCGGTGTTGGTCCCAAGTGGTCAGATGAGGTTTAGAGGGGGTGAGGGGTGAATAGACCTCTGAAAATTTTAACTTTAAAATTCTCTAACTTTTTCGAGAGCAGACTAAGCTGATCGGATTCGTAAGATTACAAAGCTGATCACGCACAAAGCTTCGAACAGCAGAGTAGACCACTATTCTGATATGACTTAGCTGATTTTGATAAAATCAGCGTTTTAAACAGATTACTTGCAGCGGATTTGTTAAGTGTTTTTCACAAGTAAATATCTTTAACTTAGAAAATATTTTATCCCAAGTTTTCACAAACTCTTTTTTTAAAATCTTTTGACTGTTAACTTAAGTGTTAGAATGCTTCGAAAATATGCAAGGAAAAATGCAAACGTAAACACCAGAATTTTTATAGTGGTTATATGTATACAAATCTTTTAGTCCACTCTTCCAAGTCACTTAGATATTGGGTTATACTATAATCACACATATTACAATATACTCTGCTTGCGCTAAACAACAAATGAACTGGCCATAAGTGCGTTACAGGAGATCACTCAAAAATCCTGTACTACAAAGATTTATCACTCACAAAGATGGATAACAGCTTCTCACAACACTCTTTTACAATAGTTTTACTCAGAAAATATGTGTATTCTTTGATCTTCAACTTCAACTTTAACTTAAGTATGCATGTTAAAAAAAAAAAAAAAGAGTGAGAGAGAGAGACGAAATCATCATAAAATTAACACACTACCATAATAAATACTCCATTCCATTTCAAGAAAATAAAGAAAGAAAAAGTTGATACATATTCAAATAATAAAATTATATGACTATCATAAAATTCATGAAATAACTTAAAATTAAAGATACTTTAAATTCATATGAAGTAACATACTAAATCATTTCATATTGAAATGAAAGCATATGTATTCCTTAATTTTAGTTAAAATATTAAAAAAAATTAAGAATTGAATATACCTCTCTGATTCAACTTATCACATCTGATTCAACTTATCACATCTGTGAATGGTCCATTGTCCGCATCTCACCACAATATACCTACCTCATCTATGATACAAAAACGTTTCTGATCAGAAAAAAAAAATATGAAAAGAAAAAGCATGTTCGATTTTTATTGTAAAAGAAGAAATATAGACATGTCAATTGAATATAGAAGGAAATCAAAATTACTACTGACAATGTAATGGTAAAAAATCAAACCAAAGCAATATGCATAAAATAAATTTTCATACGATCTAGGTTTGATTGTGGGGCACGATTTTTTCTTGTAAACTAAATTTATTTTGACGGGAACATTTACATTCTTAGCTATTTTCATGGCATAATTTTAGTTGTTAATCAATTACTTAATTAAGACATTGTCTTATCTTGTATGCTGAATTTATTTTTAAATTTTCAAAAGCTAAGCTTAATTATGGATAGGTGATTACTCAATCACTCATGTTGACGGGAACATTTATAGTCATAGCTATTTTTGGGGTCAATAAATTAGTTAATATATTATCTTTGTACTCTGAATTTATTTTTAAATTTTGAAAACCTCCAAACTTAAATATAAATACCTTTTGTCCATCATTTATTTTTTTGACTATAAAAAAACTTTAATTTATAAATACCTTTAATTAGTCACCTTTTTTATTTACACATCATTTTTTGTCAAGATTTCCTGCAATAAAAACTTATATTTTTTCAGGCCTAAAATAAAATTAAGAAATCATAATAAGTTTCATATAAATCAAATTTCATGAAAATATAGAAGTAAAATATCATCAAATATAAATAGAATAGAATCAATCACAAACCTATGATAAATGTGACAATCTATCCTCCTATGTTATAAAATAGTAAAATATATAAGACTAGCTTATTCCCGTGCTATGCACAAACCTATAAAATTTATTTCAATTTACAATTAAAAAAATTATAATGTGTTGTGATCACTGAAATTTTCGTGCATGTGAAAATTACAATTTGAAACTTTTTTTATTGTGCTAGAAATATTTGTAAAAGTATAATTTAATTAAAATGAATGTTTCATATATATATTTTTTTCATGTGATATGTACCATGGATGATTGATAATGCATAAGTTAACTCAACAATATCATAATGTCATATTTATTGTTAATATAATTACCACCGTTTAAGTCTTGGAAATAACTCAAACTACTCCGTAGGTATTTGATTCATTACATTACTTTCCGACGGCACAAATTGATGTCATAAGAAAGAAAGAAAATTGTTCGAGAAATATCCTTATATTTTAAATTTATTTTTTTCTCATTACACCTCGAAGTTATCCAATTACACGCCCACACACCAACTTTAAAAAATAATTACTCAAACTACCCCAAAGGTATTGGATTTGACTACAAATATCATTACAGCCTTAAAAATAAAAATAAACGTAAATGAGAAAATAAGAAGTTAAATTTAAGCTTTTCTAAATATAATATAGCTAAATAGTCATAATCTCGTATCATTTTATAATTATTTCAATTTGACATTCTTGATTTATGCATTACACCTCAAATCTTGCTTCCTTAAAATGTAGTACTTAAACTTACTAATTTTGTTTTACTGTATTACTCTTATATATATATATATATATATATATATATATATATATATATATATATATATATATATATATATATATATATATATATATATATATAGGGCTTTTACTTTAGTGTCTAAAGATTAAAGAAAATGAATTAAATTGCTAATCAACCATCAATTTTAAGAAACTCTTACCAATTATATTTTTGTTTGAAAAAACTCTATATAGAAGCATAAATTACATTCATATTTTATAAATAATATTAGAACTATTTTTTAACATTAAACTATTATATCTTATAAAATATTGTATTAATTTTTTTTTAAAGTACTTTACCTTAACTTTTAGTCATTTACTTGGCACACTTTATGGTATTTAATTTAATATTTCTTTCATTGAAAAGTTTTATTACATTCTAGCTATTTGTTTGGCACACTATTATCTTAGCTGTTTATTTGGCACAATTTTAGGGAGTGATTAGTCTTTCAAATTGAAAAATTTTTGGGGGAATTTTTTTTAGCCATTTGTTTTGGAAGTAAAATTTTACCATTTTTAAAGTAGTAGAAAATGAAAATTCCTACCAATCAAAATTTTGTTTGAAAAAGTTCTAAATATATAAGTATAAATTACATTTATATTTTATAAATATTATTTAGACTATTTTTTCATATTAAATTATGATATTTTATCAAACATTGTATTAAATGTTTAACGCAATTTACCAACTTTTAGCTATTTGCTTGGCACCCTTTAAGATATTTAATTTAATATTTTAATTGAAAAATTTTGTTAAATTCTGGCTATTTGTTTACATGGATCAAAATTTCCATCTTTTCCTTCGAAAACATCGAAAAGTTTTCGTTTTTGAAACAAGCGAAACGAAAATAAGATGTAATTCCGAAACTATTTATTTGCCTTAAACTCTGTTATTTATCTAAATTGAGTAATTTTTATTACAATTTTTCCTTAGTGTTTCCGAAACATTTCCGAAGAGTCTCGAAAAGTTTCCAATATTTGGCGGACCGAAACATACACTCGAAACGAAATTTTGATCCATGTTTGTTTGACACTATATTCTCTTAGCTATTTATTTGCCCCAATTTTAGGGAATGATTAGTCTTTTAAATTGGAAAATTTTTGAGTGAATTTTTTCATTTTTATTAAGTAATAGCCATTTATTTTGGAAGTAAATTTTTACCATTTTTAAAGTAGTAGAAGATGAAAACTCTTACCAATCAGATTTTTGTTTGAAAATGCTCTAAATATAGAAGTATAAATTACATTTATATTTTATAAATATTATTTGGGCTATTTTTTAAAGTAATTAATTTTCTTTAAGATATTTAATATTTAATATTTAAGTAAAATTTTGTGAGATTTTTTGTAAATTAATATTGAAGTAACTACTAACCAAAAATACATTTTACCATGGTTAGCTTGTAAGTTGTAACTGAAATTTTCATTCAAAAAAAAAAAACTTGTAACTGAAATTTTTTAGTGGATGATCTAATACGTATTTCTATGTTTAGCTTGTAACAATTTTTTTTTTAAATTGTGCAATTAATTAGATTATGTCCAAATACGTTTTCCACAAATTTAGCCATTTAGGCTGTAACAATTTTTTTTTGTAACTCCTTGTAAATGTATATTAATTATAAATTATTTAATGCAATAAAAATAATTCAAAATTAGGAGAAAAAAGAATTTGGTCCAAATTGGTCAAAATACCATTCTCTTATATATATAAGATAAGATAAGATGTGAAACATTTTTAACCACAAATCTTAAAAGATATTAAGAATTTTCCTTAACTGAAAGTTTATGAGATACACATAAATAGCTAATTTTAAAATCATCGTGATATTCATCATTCATATCCACAAAAAGAAGGATATTTAGTTACCTTACCAATAGGATAGTTCATAGTTGATTGTTTCTTCTTATAATTTAATTTGTACTTAAAAATGACAATTTAAACAAAATGTCTTTTTCCAATTGAAAATTGTGTATACAAGCTTTTCAAAGTATAAGAAAAAATAATATCCCTTCTATCCTAAATTTTATCCCAAACCAAGACTCAATTTTCTTAGTAATATCGTAAATTATAGATGCAAATACAATTACCTGGTTGAACCAACTATTAATCTATTTTATTTTTTTAATCCAAAAACAACTATAAAATGGAAAATTCTTGCATAGATCTATTCAATTTTGTATTAAAAAATGTATTAAAACTCTTATGTAATCTTAAAATAACTTAGTAAAACTTCCCGATTAACAAATTTGTATCTTGAAATTTTATTAATTTATTTTTGGAATCATATTAGAGAGAGAAACTTAAGATTACATAAATGAGATATAATGCTTCTTTCCATTTTCAAAGAATTTGCTTTTTTTAAGGACAAAACTTAATTAAAAAAGAAATTGCTTTGGCATTAGAGAAATTGATCTGCCATATCAACACCCTTATTCAAAAGGTATGAAAAAAGAGCTATAAGCCTACGGTATTTAAAAGATATAAGATCTACATATCTTTCCTAACATACAATTTCCAATATCATATGAATTTGAAAAACTACGGTTCCCTTATTAATTGGCACGATTTAATGCCTTTATTAGTAAAATGAAAATCATCTCTATAACTTATCCATATTTTCGGTTACCAAAAAAACATTACCCACATTTTTATCTATAAAACTAATTATATATCTCTTTTTCTTCTCAATCATGTCCAAAATTTAATTACCACATTACCAAAAAAAATTGAAAGAATACCCACCTTTTTATCTATAAATAACTTAATTGAAAATTTTCGATTTGGCAAACGATACAAATTTAATTGTACTAAGAAAGAAGTTGCTTTTCGTACACTGCTGTCTTAACAAGTGTTGTATGTGTATGGTCAAACACCAACACTCTATTCAGATCTCAGGCTTGATGTTCGTAGTTGAGCAATACCATAGTCAGTAGTTATGGTAATTCTCAAATTTATATTTTTTTTTCTCCAGCCGAATATTGTCGTTAACAATTCTTGAGTAAACCACATTAACCATTTGAAAAAAGTTCATGAACATTGGATACGGTGCCAACTTCCGACTCACTCTCTGCCTCTGCTTTTTTTTAAGATGTCCCTCTTCTTTCATTCAATAGTAACGTTCCTTCTCATCGTAGATCAGTCCTTCAAGTTAATGTTCATGCCATTTGCTGATTATTTTCTTGAACTTTTTTAAGGACTATGACAGATGGTGTATTCCGCTGATTTTTTTCTTTCTCATGTTGAGAAGGAAATACAAAGTATTATTTGTATCTTCAATGCTTTCCAAAAGCAAAGTTCCATCATCAATCTTGGCTTTGTTAGTCAACTGACATACTCATCAAATTAAGTAGAATAATGTTGAATAATTAATTTGTTTGTTCTCTCATATATTGTTGTTTAACCTACATTTATATACCTATTCCAATTTCAGTTGAATCATACTGAGTGAAGTGTGGCCTCCGTGAACTCTGAAGGGAAATATTTCGCAACTCTGGAGGGCGTTCTTCTTGTGGACATACACACATAAGTTTATGTGATATTAGAAGCAAGACACCATGAGTTGTCAAAATAGCCAGAAGGAAGTCAATGGGTTTGTTGGGAACCCCAACTGTCCACTCAAGCCGTCCGGTGGCGCCTTGGCCATTATGGTGAATTCAGAAATTGGTGCAGTTTTGGCCGTGATGAGGAGAAATGTTAGATGGGCCAATGATGATGATCAGATAGAGCATTCTCTGATAGTATCTTTCAAGGAACTTCGTAAAAAGATTTTTTTATGGCATACCCTGTGGCATAGCATCGACCCAGTCATGTACATCCAGCCGTTTTTGGATGTCATTAAGTCTGATGAAACTGGTGCACCAATCACTGGTGTTGCTTTATCAGCTGTCTACAAAATCTTGAATCTGGAGATACTCGATTCAAAAACACTAAATCTAGATAGTGCTTTGCCTCTGATTGTTGACGCTGTGACAAGCTGCCGATTTGAGGCGACTGATCCTGCCTCTGAAGAAGTTGTACTGTTGAAGATTCTTCAAGTTCTTTTGGCTTGCATGAAAAACAAAGCATCCGTTAGTTTAAACAACCAGCACGTATGTAGCTTAGTGAATACCTGTTTTCATATTGTTCATCAGGCAAGTTCTAAAAGTGAACTGCTGCAGAGGATATCTCGCCACACAATGCATGAACTTGTTAGGTGTATTTTTTCCCACCTTCCTAACGTGGAGGATAGATGTTGCAGGCCTTCTCCTAACACAGAGGTAACAGGAAATGTTCTCATTTTGCATTACATCCTCTACAAGCTTTGGAACTGCAACGTGCTACTGGTTCCATGATAAATTTTAATGCCAATCCATAACCTAAGGCCATGAATTGCTTTGTAAATTACATGTCTTCTCTTTATCGGTTGATAAAAGTATAAAGCTCATGGATAAAGTAAATTGTGTGATATAGTCTTCTTTGTTTTTTGTTTGTACATATTGTGGGTAAGTGATTTTGTAATTATAACCCTTCAAAGATAGCTTTAACAGTCATAATAAAGAAGTTCTGCGTTGATTTTTAAGTTACTTGAGGCTCTTTGTGAGTTAATTAAACCATGCTTGTCTGAGATATGTTATGCAAATTTTGTTGAGTGGATATCATTATTACTCCTGTTTTCTGTTGTGATTCCCATATGACATGGCAATTTCACATGGTTGAAGAGTGATGCTAAGTTATATATTCTTTGAAAATTATGATATACTCATCTACCTCCATTCTTAATTTTTTCAAACACTTACGAAGCTTCTACTTCTTCGCAGGATGAAGCGGCAACACAAAGTCAAACTCTCGAGGTAGAGCAACATGTCAATGGTTATGTTAGTGCAGAATCTGACCATAAAACATATGAAACTGTTGATTTGAAAGATAGCACCTTCTATAATGCTGATTCATCAATGATGGATCCTTATGGGGTCCCAGCGATGGTGGAAATATTCCATTTTTTGTGTTCTCTTCTAAATGTTATAAAGGACATAGAAATCGGTCCCAGCTTTAATCCCATAGCATATCATGAAGATGTTCCTCTCTTTGCTCTAGGTTTAATTAATGCTGCAATTGAATTGGGTGGGGCTTCTTTTGAAAATCATCCTAAAATATTGGCTCTGATACAGGAGGAACTGTTTTACAACTTGATGCAGTTTGGTTCGTCAATGAGTCCATTAATTCTTTCCACAGTATGTAGCATTGTCCTCAACCTGTATCATCATCTCCGTACTAAGTTAAAACTACAAATTGAAGCTTTTATTTCCAGTGTGTTGTTGAGGGTAGCTGAAAGTAAGTATGAAGGTTCTTACCAACAGCAGGAGGTTGCTATGGAGGCTCTTGTTGACTTCTGCAGGCAGCCTATGTTCGTAACTGAATTGTATGCCAATTATGATTGTGACATATCCTGCAGTAATGTGTTTGAAGTTCTTGCCAATCGGTTACGAAAGAGTGCCTTCCCTGTGAATAGCACTCTATCTGCAATAAACACACTTGCATTGGATGGTTTGATTACTTTGGTTCAGGGTATGGCTGAAAGAATAGACCATGATTCGACAAGTTCAGTCGAAGCGTCTCTAGAACTTGAGGAATATAAGCCATTTTGGACTGTTAAATGTAATGACTATGGTGAACCTCTTCAGTGGGTCCCATTTGTTCGTAATATGAAACACATAAAGAGGAAGTTGATGATTGGCGTCGATCACTTTAACAGGGATACCAAGAAGGGTCTGGAATTTCTTCAACGTTTACATTTGTTGCCTGAAAATCTGGACCCCATAAGTGTGGCAAACTTTTTTAGATATACCACTGGATTAGATAAAGATCAAGTTGGGGCTTATCTAGGAAGTCATGATAAATTTCATGTAAAAGTGCTTCATGAATATGCTAAAACATTTGATTTTCGGAGTATGAACTTAGATGCTGCTTTGCGCATATTCTTGGAAACTTTCAGATTGGTTGGAGAGTCCCACATTATTGCGAGAGTGCTTGAAGCATTTGCAGAGAGTTACTTTGAGCAATCCCCGCATATTTTAGCCAATGAGGATGCTGCATTCACGTTGTCATATTCAATAATAATGCTCAACACTGATCAACATAATGCACAGGTCAAGAAGAAGATGAGTGAAGAAGATTTTATTTCGAACAACCGGGGAATCAATGGTGGAAATGATTTTCCTCGAGATTTCTTGTCGGAGATTTATCATTCTATCTGTGAGAATGAAATTCGCATGGTTCCTGATCAAGGTGTTAGTGTTGCTGCTCTGTCACGAAGCCACTGGATTGGTCTAATACAAAAGGCTAAGCAGACATATCCCTTTATTGTCTCTGATTCTGGATCGCACCTTGACTATGACATGTTTACTATTTTGTCTGGTCCTACTCTTGCTGCTATATCTGTTGTGTTTGATCATGCAGAGCGGGAAGAAGTCTTACAGTCCTGCATTGATGGATTCTTGGCCATTGCTAAACTCTCAGCCTCGTATAACCTAGGTGAAGTATTGGATGATTTGGTTGTATCTCTTTGCAAATTTACAACCTTGTTGCGCCCTTATTTCAGTGAAAAATCAATCCTCTATTTTGCGGATGATATGAAAGCTAAGATGGCAACTGTAGCAGTTTTCACCATAGCAAACGGTTATGGTGATCACATTCGCTCAGGATGGAGAAATGTATTGGATTGCATCTTGAGTTTACAGAAGATAGGCCATCTTCCCTCACATCTTGCCAGTGATGCTACTGATGACGGGGAGTCTTCTTCTGATCGTGATCAAGTGAAAACATTGTCCGCTAACTCCCCTGCATCTCAGATTCCAGTAACTACTCCTGCTAGGAAATCATCTGGCATTATGGGCCGGTTTAGCCTATTGTTATCTCTCGATGCAGAAGAATCTGCGCCACAGCCCTCGGAAGAACAACTTGCTGCTCGACAGCGTACATTCCAGACAATACAAAATTGTCATATTGATAGCATATTTGCTAATAGCAAGTTCTTACAAGCAGAATCTTTATCACAGCTTGTTCGTGCTCTTGTCGCGGCTGCCGAACGACCCCACAAAGGGAATAACTCTCTAGAAGACGAAGATACATCTGTTTTTTGCCTAGAGTTGTTGATAGCAATCACTTTAAACAACCGGGACAGAATCATGCTTCTATGGCAAAATGTTTCTGAGCACATAGCCAGTGTTGTTCAATCAACGGTAATGCCTTGTACTCTTGTAGAAAAGGCTGTCTTTAGTCTCCTTCGTATTTGCCAGCGATTGCTTCCGTACAAGGAAAACCTTACTGATGAGCTTCTCAAGTCTCTGCAACTAGTATTGAAACTCGACGCTCGGGTAGCTGATGCTTATTGTGAACAAATCACACAGGAAGTAATGCATCTTGTGAAAGCTAATGCAATGCAGATTAGATCACATATGGGTTGGCGAACAATCATATCTTTACTTTCTATTACAGCTCGGCACCCGGAAGCTTCCGAAGCCGGGTTTGAGACACTGTCTTATATCATGTCTGAGGGGGGCCACCTGTCACCTGCAAATTACGTGCTTTGCCTGAATGCTGCTCGACAATTTGCTGAATCTCGTGTAGGGTTCGTTGATCGATCCGTAAAATCTCTAGACCTGATGGCTGGTTCAATTGTATGTCTTGTGAGATGGTTTTACCAGACAAAGGAAGCTGCTGGCGAGGAGGCTGCTATAAAAATGTCTCAGGATATAGTCGAAATGTGGATGGGGCTTGTTCAGGGACTAAGAGAAGTATGTTTAGATCAAAGAGAAGAGGTAAGAAATCATGCTATTTTGCTATTACAAAGATGCTTGACGGGCGTTGAAGGTATTCGTATCCCAACCGAGATGTTGCTGCAGTATTTTGATCCAGTAATCTTCACATTAGTCGAGGAACTACTGGAACTGGCTCAGCAAAATTCACCAAAGGACTGTCGTGGTGTGGAAGGATCTATTGTATTGTCCCTTAAGCTCTTATCCAGAGCATTTTTACAATTATTGTCAGATTTATCCCAGTCAAATTCGTTCTGCCAAGTTTGGTCAAAGGTGCTTAGTTGTATGGAAGGTTACATGAAGATGAGATTTAGAGGTAAAAAGAGTGAAAAGATTCATGAATTAGTTCCCGAGCTTCTCAAGAACATATTGTTAGTGATGAAGACAAGTGGGATTCTTGTACCGAGTGATCCAATTGGTGGAGATAGCTTTTGGCAATTAACTTGGTTGCGCGTGAATAACATCGCCCCATCTTTGCAATTAGAAGCTTTTTCGAGTGAAGAATTGGAAAAGATGCAAGAGAAAAATGCTAAAGCTGGATGTAGCCCCTCTACCTGATGGAAGTGTTCTTGTTCCACCAAATGAAACCACTGCATAAGTTTCTTCATTCATCCATGTACGTATTTATCGAGTCGAGAAGTGGGCCAAAAACTGAGTTATATCATTATATGCTTCTTAACCCTATGGCCATGAAAAGATTGGTGAATTTTTTTCTTGGAATGGTATTAATTTGGCGGGTTTTTTGCACTTTGCACCCCCCAAAACATGGGAAATAGGCACTTTGCACCCCCGAAACCTAAATTTAGCACTTTGCACCCTCGAAATGTGAAAAATGCAGCACTTTGCACCCTCTTTTATTTTTAGGCAAAAACTCAAGGGCAAAATAGGTAATTCTATTATAAATTTTTGGCACTTTGCACCCCCAAATAAAATTTGCACTTAACATCCTCTAATTAAGAACAAATCAACAATGTGCACCCCCGAAACACAATAAATGGACACTTTGCACCCAAAAATACAAAATTAACACTTAACACCCTTAAATTAAAAAAAGAAAACTCAAAACCCCTCGTTTTTTTGGGCAAGTTGACCATTGCGGTGAAAAAATTTAAGGCAAATTAGATAATTATTTATGGGTCTTTGATATTTTGAAGTAGACAATGGGTCTTCAAAAAGTTTACTTGTACTTTATTTAGTTATTTATGGTTATATTGTTGAAAAGAAAGATGGAGAGAAAAATGAGTATTCGAGTATTTATAATTGTATTTTTCAAAATTTAAGGTAAAAAAAAATAAATTAGCTATTTTGCCTTAGATTTTTTTACTCCGATAGTCGACTTTGACGAAAAAAAACGAGGGGTTTGAGTTTTTTTGATTTGAGGGTGTTAATTGTTAATTTTGTATTTTTTGGTGCAAAGTGCCCATTTATTGTGTTTTGGGGGTGGAACTTGCATTGTTAGAAGATGCTAAGTACAAATTTTATTTTGGGGTACAAAGAAATTCTCAAATTTTGAGGGTGCAAAGTGCCAATACTATTGAATTACCTATTTTGCCCTTGAGTTTTTGCTTGAAAATAAAAGAGGGTGCAAAGTGCTACATTTTTCACATTTCGAGGGTGCAAAGTGCTAAATTTAGGTTTCGGGGGTGCAAAGTGCCTATTTCCCATGTTTTAGGGGTGCAAAGTGCAAAAAAACCTAATTTGGCAGTGTATTTCTTTGAATTTTGTTGCAGCATTATGACGTGAGAGTATCATAGTATGTCTTTTGTACAGTTACACAGCATTAAGTATAGTAATTTACAGTGGATTTGATTAATTCAAATAAGATAGTAGGTTGTTTTGTATGACAGAACTTCTGGGAAAGCTTAAATGGCCAATTGTAATTCTCGTGGGAAAAATGCATATTTAATCACCCAAGTTTAACTCTAAACACATAATGGTCACTCAACTTTCACGAATAATATATAGAGTCACTCAAGTCACAATTAATAGCATCATTCATCACTAACTCTATGGCATTTGACGGATAAATAACGAAGTATCATAACGAGAGGCACAAGCATTAAACCCACAAAATTGAACACCGCGTTATCCAAAAACTCCACTGAACAGTAAGATTTATTAATTCTATAATGTATAAAAAATAATTCTTTGGAAAAAAGTTTTAATCTTGGGTAATTGTTAATTATTTTTTAATGTTATATTGCCACAAGCATTAAACCCACAAAATTGGCACCGCGTTATCCAAAAACTCCACTGAACAGTAAGATTTATTAATTTTATATTGTATAAAAAATAATTCTATGAAAAATAGTTTTAATCTTGGGTAATTGTTAATTTTTTTTTGATTTTATATTGATCTATTATCTAGAGTTTGTAACAAATCGGCTTCATTTTTAGATATTTTTTACTTGTTATTTGATGTTGTTGAGTCGTGTTTTCATATTCATTGTAAAGAGAAAAAAAATATTTTGTGATATAAACATGGTTAAGTTTGTGATCTTACTTTTGTGTGTACGTGTTTACATTATATTTTGTTTTTTTTTGGTAGAAAGTGTTTACATTAATTTGAGTATTAATGTCTCTGCTAGAAAATGGAAGTGTTTCGAGTAGCTTAGATTTTCTTTTAGTTGCAGGTATGTAGGTCGATATTGGGTAGCATATGTCAAATTTTATTCACCCACCTTTTCTCAATTTTGTTCTTTTTCATTTGATGGACATGTTGCAGGCTTGCAAGCACATGTGATGAATAGTGCTATTAATTGTAATTTGAATGACTATATAATACTATTCCTAAAAGTTGAGTGACCATTGTGTGTTTGGAGTTAAACTTTGGTAACTAAATATGCATTTTTAGCAGCAAAGATATCAATTTCTTCGATAGAATTGGTGTACGTTCTGTGAGTATGAGTAAAACTTGACTTGTTGCTGTTATACAATTGGTATGCCATCAAGATAAGATGTCCCCATTCTTGAAAAGTTTCATATATAGGACAAACAAACCAAATTAGATCAGACCAGCAGCTAGCATCAACAGCATGTGCATTTTTGTCGATGATGAATAATTGTGTCCAACCATATTCCATCCCAGCATGTATGAGCCCATATAACAAATTTATCAAGATCTCTCTATTATCACATACACATAGATGATCCTTCAAGATCTCTCTATTATTTTGAATTCTGAATTGCATAATTACTTGTTTTTGTTTTGTTTTTAACTACTTTGATGATTTGTTGTCTACTAGTTGTGATTTGTGAGATAATATTTAGATTAAGACAATAGCTTGAAATTTTTTTGGATAAGAATTGATTTTTTAAATAGTTGATTACATACTTTAAAACTTAAATTAAATTATTATTTCATAACGACGTCAAATTGGTTGAACAAGTGGTTCAAACGATTAAACCAATAACCAGTAAGACTACCGGCTCAATGTCCGGTCCGATTTTTAAAACATTGGTTTCAATGATTAAAAAATAGCGAACCGCATAATCTATTAAAAGTAGATGAAGTCTAGACTAGTACAATTCACGTGCATTAGATACAAAAAGTACTTTCAGAATTATCCGATACACTATATACTTTCATGGAATGTGCTAATTATATATCAAACTAAAATAAAATTAAATTTTGTGACGCGTCCAATTAATTTGAAAAAAATGACCTTTTTATGATTATGAATTTTGAAACCGATTTAATTACCAAGAAATTTCCTAATTAATTAATACATGTTTATTAGACGTTTGTGTCTGTTGTAATGCTTCTCCATCAAGACCCTCGAAGCCCCTTCAACGGTTCTACGCCATGTCTGCTCAATTGTGCAAAAGAAGAAATATAAATAAGGTACAATTAATATAACTGGGCCAAATAAAAGCATGGAAATAACTATGTTTGAATGAGATTGAGGATAATTCTTGAGAAATTTTAGGGAGATTTAAACAGATTATTAAATTTAGGGAGATTGAGGATAATTCTTGAAATGTTGGGTTTAATTAGACCAAATTAAAGCATGAAAATAACATTGTACATTTGTCTAGTCTAGTCAACCAACAACTTGTTCAAATTTGATTTAATTCTCTTATCTTATCGCGATTGAGACTGTACTTTGGCTTCATTTGCTTGTTGGAATTATTAAATTATGTTCACCTTTGATAGGGGTGGCAATATGGATCAGATCCATGGATCTGATCCAGATCCGATACAAATCCAAAGGATCCGATCCATAAAGATCCATTAAATTTTTACTCGGATCGGATCTCATAAAATCTGGATTCATATTGGATCAACACATACAAGTAATGGATTGTGATGGATCCATCAATGGATCCTCTGGATCCACTAATGGATCCATTATTGAATCCAAAAAAAAAATTATTATTCGAATGTGAAAACCTTTCTCTTTAATACTTATTTTTGAAAATTACAATTTTAACCCCAAACTTTTAAAAAACCCAGAATTTAATAAATTCAAATTTCCAATCCGGACACTGATTTCCAAGAACAAAATTTGCACTTTTGGTCACTCAATTTTTGGATATTGCAATTTTGACCCTAGATTTTTGAAAAATCCAGAATTGCAATTCAGTCCAGTATTTTAAGAAAATTGAAAATTTCAATTCGGCCCCTGATTTCATAAATCCAAATTTGCACTTTTGGTCCCTTAATTTTTGGATATTGCAATTTTGACCCTAAATTTTTGAAAAATCAAGAATTGCAATTCAGTCCAGTATTTTAAGAAAATTGAAAATTTCCAATCCGGACCCTGATTTTCAGGAACAAAATGTGCACTTTTGGCCCCTCAATTTTTGGATATTGCAATTTTAACCTTAAATTTTTGAAAAATCAAGAATTGCAATTCAGTCCAGTATTTTAAGAAAATTGAAAATTTTCAATCCGGACCCTGATTTTCAGGAACAAAATGTGCACTTTTGGTCCCTCAATTTTTGGATATTGCAATTTTGACCCTAAATTTTTGAAAAATCAAGAATTGCAATTCAGTCAAGTATTTTAAAAAAATTGAAAATTTCCAATCCGGACACTGATTTTCAGGAACAAAATGTGCACTTTTGGTCCCTCAATTTTTGGATATTGCAATTTGACCCTAAATTTTTGAAAATCAAGAATTGCAATTCAGTCCAGTATTTTAAAAAAATTGAAAATTTCCAATCCCGACCCTGATTTCAGAAATCCAAATTTGCAGTTTTGGTCCCTCAATTTTTGGATATTGCAATTTTGACCCTAAATTTTTGAAAAATCAAGAATTGCAATTCAGTCCAGTATTTTAAGAAAATTGAAAATTTCAATTCGGCTCCTGATTTCAGAAATCCAAATTTGCAGTTTTGGTCCCTCAATTTTTGGATATTGCAATTTTGACCCTTGATTTTTAAAACATTGCCATTTGACCTCATATTTTCGAAAAACCCAGAGTTTCAATTCAATCCAAAATTCTCATAAAGTTAAGATTTTCAATTTGGCCCAGATTTTCTGAAATCCAAATTTGCACTTTTGGTCCCTCAATTTTCAAAAATTATAATTTTGCCCCAAATCAATTTATGTGATTTTATCCCGATATCAACAACAAGAATTAACTCGTAGAGCAAATTATAAGGCATGATTAGGAATTTTTGAAAATATAGGGTCAAATTGCAATTTTTGAAAATTAAGGGACCAAAAGTGAAATTTTGAATTTCTGAAAATCAGGGGCTGAAATGAAAATTTTAATCTTCAGAAATACACTGAATCGTAATTCTAGATTTTTCAAAAATTTAGGGACCAAATTGTAATTTCCAAAAAATGAGGGACCAAAAGTGCAAATTTGAATTTCTGAAATCAGGGGCCGAATTGAAATTTTTAATTTTCTTAAAATACTGGGCTGAATTGCAATTCTTGTTTTTTCAAAAATTTAGGGTCAAAATTGCAATATCCAAAAATTGAGGGACCAAATGTGCAAATATGGATTTCTGAAATCAGGGGCCGAATTGAATTTTTCAATTTTCTTAAAATACTGGACTGAATTGCAATTCTTGATTTTTCAAAAATTTAGGATCAAAATTGCAATATCCAAAAATTGAGGGACCAAAACTTCAAATTTGGATTTCTGAAATCAGGGTCGGGATTGGAAATTTTCAATTTTTTTAAAATACTGGACTGAATTGCAATTCTCGATTTTTCAAAAATTTAGGGTCAAAATTACAATATTCAAAAATTGGGGGACCAAAAGTGTAGATTTTGTTCCTGAAAATCAGTGTCCGGATTGGAAATTTTCAATTTTTTTAAAATACTGGACTGAATTGCAATTCTTGATTTTTCAATAATTTAGGGTCAAAATTGCAATATCCAAAAATTGAGGGACCAAAAGTGCAAATTTTGTTCCTGAAAATCAGTGTCCAGATTGAGAATTTTCAATTTTTTTAAAATACTGGACTGAATTGCAATTCTTGATTTTTTAAAAATTTAGGGTCAAAATTACAATATCCGAAAATTGGCTGAAATTCATGACGGATCCACCGTGGATCCGTCATGGATCTCTTCGGATCCATGGTGGATCAAAAATTTTCTCACCCGGATCCGATTTGGATCGGATCCTAAATGGATCCATCATTATGAATCCATTTAAGATCCGATCCATTTGATATTCGATCCGCAAAGATCCGATTCGGATCCGATCCGAATGGTCCATTTGCCACCCTGGTCCTTTGATTCATTTATCATGTAAAATAAACTATCATGTAATAAGCTTTTGTCTTACGTACTAGCTCAAAGTTAATCTGAAATAGTTTAATTTGATTTCCAAAATATACTACAATTACTATTGAAGAAAAAGAGCGAACCTAAAAAATCATTGGATTTAAGAACACTAGAAATTCTTCATATATAGCATGATGAAAAACCAAGAACATTAAAACTATACAGCTAATTATGTAAAACATTTTAGAACACAAGAAAAAAAAAAGATCTAACCTTTTCAATTGCACCAACAAAAGATTTGCTCTTGAGCTCCTTAGCTCTAATCTTGGCCTTACTCATTCCAAGTCGCCGAATCAATGCCACCGGTATACGATTAACTGCAAAAGGAAGAAGCAACTTCCTATCTGCTAAAGCATTGCCAGAATTACTATCACCAGAACAAAAGTTCCCATTTTTATTACTTCTTTTTAAAAGTTTTGCTAATGTCAATTCTTTTCTAGCTGAAATTTTTTCTTCTGCTTCAGAACCCACCTCAGCAAATTTCCTCAAGAGTTGATCTGAGGATGATTTTGCTACGTGCTGGATTCTAGAAACATTAGGATTAGTATTTTCCATTGTTACTTTAAAAAACAGAGGCGGGAATTTAATATTACTTGAGTTGTTTGAATGAGACTGTGGAGAATTCTTGAGAAAATTTAGGGAGATTTAAGCAGATAAAATGTTGGGTTATTACTTATTAGGTGAAGAAATGGACCGTTAAATGGGCGGTACGGGGTGGGGTTTTGATTTGAATAATAATACTAGTAAGTACCAACTATGATGAAATGGAATATAGCCGTTAGTCATGAAATTTTATGTAATAATATGTCTCTAATATATATATATATATATATATATATATATATATATATATATATATATATATATATATATAAGGGTGTCTTTTGACTCCGGTTTTGACCAAAATTTTTATTTTCTAGAATTTTAATTTTTTTTAATTTCTAAAAAATATGATTGGTCATATAACCAAATATATATATATATATATATATATATATATATATATATATATAATATATATATATATATATATATATATATATATATATATATATATATATATATATATATATATATATATATATATATATATTTAATGTCTTTAATTAATCTTCACAAGAAAACTTTAAAAAAAAGAAAAATTGATGACTTGCAAAATAATTGATCTATACTTATATTATAGCATGACTCTAAAAATGATTTTTGGTAATTGCTTAGGGTGAGTTTGGCCCAGCGATTGGAGCATTTAAAATCACTTTTACATCTCTATTGTGATTTTTGAAGTGTTTGGCCCTGATTATAAAAATTACTTATGTTCAATCGTGATTTTCATGGTGTTTGGCCCTCAAAGCCATAATCACTTTTGAGATCTCGAGAAGCAAAAAATCAACTTATTTTAGAAGCAACTAAAGTGTTACTTTTACAAAAGCTATTATATAAAAGCAATTATTCTATAATTAATTTTTATCATAATCAATTATTACCAAAATCAATTTTAGTAAAATTAATTCTCCTATAATTACTTTTTGAATCGCTAGGTCAAACTCACCCTTAGTATTTATGAGAAGCAATTTTATGATTTATAAAACTTGACAAAACCATAATACTCCACGAAGAGTAATGCCATGATTATGGAATGATGTTGGAGTGTGTTATGATGATTAATTAATTATATGGTGATTACTCTGCAAATTAAATACATTAGCTATAACCATGGAAATAATTATAATGCATATCATATATCTATCTCTATATATATCAGTATATTAATTTTACATTGATTAGCTTAAGTTACGGAAGCTGTAAATTTGGACAATAAGACCATAACAGATTATACTTATAATTTTAAATTGTTTAAACAATTTTTGGTTAACTAATGCAAACATATGTGTAATTTAACAAATCTTTTGCCGTAAAAAACTCTATTTCTGAAAACAATCTACAATGTTCTCAAATCTAATTAACACCATATATATACCATTAACAATTAGTATTTCTTTCAATATGCAATTATCTTCCATCCAATTTCCCATCACCATTCATATCTTCCATCTTATTTAAGTTTGCACGCATGACAATAGGTAATATAGTTTGATTAATATTTTGGGTTAATTATAGGGACCTTCCCTGAGGTTAGGTGTAATTACCGCCCAATCCCCTCCGACTATCATAATTACAGCGGGGACCTCCCCCGAGGTTTCAAAAGGATCACAAAACCCTAACGGGGACCGACGGAATTGGACGGAATCCGTGAAATGACCGTTATGCCCTCGAGGTTTTAATTTAAAAAAAAAGAAGGCAAAAAATTGTAAAAAAATATCTACACCCGATTTGACGATATTGCCCCTGCTTCTTTAGACAGTTCCCGCTTCTTCAAAAACCCACACACTTACACACTTACATAAAAACCCTTACCATCACTCAACCCATTCATCTTCCCCACCATCTTCAACCTCCATTGTTTCTCCAACTTCTAAAACTATCAAACCCATATTTTAACTTGTTCAAAAACCGTATTAAGGAGAAAGCACAAGGTCATTCCCATACGGTTTCTGGGTAGAAAGCTTCCAAAGAATCAAAGGTAAAATAAAAAAATGATCTTTTATTTTTAGTCGATTTTGATTTTTTTTTTGTGTGAAAATAACTTAGTTAAGTATTACTCTTGTATATTCTCAAAAAATGAAGAATTTTCAGTCATCTAGTATTTTTTCACACAAAGTTTGATCACTGCTTCGTTTTTTTGATAAATTTTCTGAATATTTATGTGATAATATGATTATGTTGTGATTTCATAGTTTTGATTTTGATTGGTATTGTTGTTGATAAAACGAAGCACAATATGGTTATGTTGTTGGAACTGTATGATAATATGGTTATGATTTTTTTGATTTTCAGTATTGCTTCTATTTTCTGAATTAGGAGAATATACAGGGGGGGAAATGAAGGTCATGAAACTGGAAAGTGATGAATCTGGTGGTGGTGAAAGTGAAGGTCAGGAAACTGATAAAGGTGAGTTAGGAGATAGTGATAATGTGGGAGGGGAGGAAAATGTAAGAGCTGAAAATACTCAGGGGGGTAAAAGAAATAAAGGAAAGCAACAAATGGCTGAAGAAAATGTACTGAGTGATTATGAGTCTGATGATCATTGTGAAGCTCATCATAGTTCAGATGAGGAATTTGAAGATGACCCAAAGGCTGGGTATATAGGGATGAATGAGTTCAAAGTTCCTGATAATGTTTATGAGCCTATGGAATTTAGAGTTGGGATGGAGTTTCCAACAATTGATCATTTTAGAGAGGGGTTTGAAATTTTGAGGCTAAAGAATGAAAGGAACAAGAGTGACAACAACTTGTAATGCCTTAGACTGCCAGTAGCGAGTTCATGCATCTCTTTTGCCTGATGGAGTTACATTCATGATCAAATCATACAATCATGTGCATACATGTGTTAGGAAAGGGAAATTGTATGTCTAAAATTGGAAAACACTTTATTGGTATATTTTTTTCCCAAGTTGCCCTTTCTTTTAAGATGACTTGTCGGTTGATTTATAAAATTTGAGGACAACTTTTGTAAATTGGCTAAAAATAACTTCCATTTGTGAGTACGAGAAGCCTTTGTTTTTAGATATAGTATAGATTACCATCCAAAAATCTGAATTAAAATAATTACAACCCAACCTCCACAATGCCCTATCCCCTATTAACCATATTCACCAAATACCCGTCGTATGCACATATATTAACCATATTCACCAAATACCCATCGTATGCACATATATGTACTGATGACCAGTACATCTATTAAAAGAAATTTTTCCAACAAGAATTCCAAAGGTCATTGTATTAAGTTTTAACATTGTATTTTAGTCTTAATCATTTAATCTAGGCCAAGAAACAATGAAATATTTAGCTAAGACTTTACAATAAATTCTTACTTTTAACAAGCATTAGAATTAGTAAAAGAGGAGCAAATAATGAAATAGATTACAATTGTATTATGAAAACGGACAAATTAATAAGAACAAGATGCAAAATTAGTGAAGATGAACAATTTTAATCCAGTTTTAAAATTCTATTAGCCTTTTTTTTTTGGAGAGAGAATTTGCCACTGGACAAAGACTAAAATTATTGAAGATGTTCAATTAAAGTGAATTACAAATTAGCAAATAAATGACACTCGATTAGACTAGCCCACAATTTACTTCAATGAGTGGCCTATCAGATGTGGCCCAAAATATTTGTAATTCAGCCCACTCTAATTCGAACAAGTTTATCGCTCAACCGCTCAAGTCCAATCTAATCCACATAGTTGTCATATTCATACTAAAATGATATCATATAATACCATAAGTTGTTGTACCAAAAAAAAAAAAAAATAAAAAAAATTCCATAAGTTGTATCTT
Organism: Penstemon barbatus; assembly: GCA_003313485.2. Taxonomy (NCBI): domain Eukaryota; kingdom Viridiplantae; phylum Streptophyta; class Magnoliopsida; order Lamiales; family Plantaginaceae; genus Penstemon; species Penstemon barbatus. Next base: position 101,942,806 of record CM064883.1, read on the forward strand.
ATCATTTAATTTAGTCCAAGAAACAAAAAATATTTCATTTAGCTAAGACTTTAAAATAAAATCTAACTTTTAACAAGCATTAAAGTTTAGTACAAAGAAAAGCAAATAATGAAAAGGAGTAAATTCAAAATTAAGCACCAAAATTAGTGAATTTTCACTCTAATCCAATTTCATAATTTTTTTTATATTTGGATTCTATTTAACTTAAGTTGGAATAAACCAAAAATAGTGTCATTAGATTGAACCGGTTGAAGAAAAGCCCTAAATTTCCCTCCACGACTGGACTACACAAGCGTGGGCCGTGTGGCCCAATCCTTTTCCAGTTCAACTCACTCTAATTTTATGTTTTTAACACCTTTCAATAGAAGTCAATACCTGCATAAATCCACCGGGCTCAGTACCAAATTTGCTATTAATATTTACACAACTCCAAATTTGGAATCAAAAAAATATTTTATTTCCATGATCGAAGCCGTGGCAGACTGCAGTTTGGAATGAAAGAAATATTTTATTTCCATGAAACTAAAAGAGAAATTTCCTTTTGCAGCCTTCTTCCTACCCTTATAAATGCTAGTCTTCACTCATAATAAAAAATCACTCATCAATTTTCTCTCTTCTTAGCTTAGTTGTTACACCCATTATAATAAAGGATCACAAATTCTAGAATTGAACTTAAACTCCAACTCCAACTCCAATTGGGTCTTAATTCTTTGTTTCTTTCATTCAATCTTTACAGTTTATTCATTTAGTCTTTTCATCAAATTACACATGGGTGTAAAATTAAAGGATTTATTGAATCTTCCAATTCCTCTGATAATTCTGGATTATTTGTGAGTTCCTAACGTATTTTTCGAATGTTATTAGGATTTATTGTGGTTTATCGTTTGATTAATTTTGTATCATTAAACGATGACAACAATTGATTGGCAAGAGTTGGAGGAAAAATTCTCTTGTCAAGAACTTGGAAAGAAAGAATTAAATAAATTGGTGATAAATTTTCTCCTTACTGAGGGTTATGCGGATGCTGCCAGAAAGTTCCATCTCGGATCTGGGGTGGAGCCGGACATTGATCTTACAACTAGCGTTGTTCGAGAGGAAATTAAGAAGTCAATCTTGAATGGTAATGTGAAGGATGCTCTTTGTAGAATTAACGATCTCAACTCTGAGGTATGATAATCCTTGTTTTTATTTAGTCTTTACCCAGAAACAAAGGGGGTCTGATTTGATATCATATTAATATTCTTTAATTGTTTGGATATATGCAGATATTAAGCACAAACACTAAACTCAGTTGGGATCTCCATCAGCAATTGGTCATAGAATTGATTCGGGACAAAAAGTCACAAGAGGCTTTGGAGTATTCTCAAAAGGAACTTGGTCCAAGGGCATTGCAACTTGTGAGCTAGTTTTAGACTTACTTGTTTACTACCTTTAACTTTTATTCTTCTTAATTAAAAAATATAGTATCCTGTATTACGTCAATTTCTAGAAAGAGGGACTAGAAATACAAAATGGAAGGACAACCCCAACAGAAGAACATGTACTTTCCTGTAACTTACTAAATGAAGAACATGTAATTTGCATGGTCGATGATATCTGTCCAATCTTAATTTGTTGTGTGGTATTAGTTGAATTTTACATTTTTCAGATTTGTTCTAATGAATACTACCACATATTTTCAGCCATGCATTTCAGACGAGTTGAACAAGACTACTATGATGTTAGCTTTTGAAAATCCAATAGATTGCCCTGGTTCTTCTAACCTGCTAGATTTTTCACGTCGTCTCAAGATTGCTAACGAGGTGAATGCAACCATCCTGATCAGTGAAAAACACGAGAAAGGTTAGTTTCTGCCGTATGAGTATGAGAAAATTCGTAGAATTATGAATGTTAGCATGTTAAAGAAAAAAATTAGTCTTTTTAACCTAACATCTGTTTTGGTGCACTATAACTACTTACAAAATCCACATCAGTTTGGGTGCAATATAACTACTTACAAAATCGGAGCTTGCTCGATCTTAATAAGTGATATTTTTTTACAGCTTGGTTTTATATGTCTGAATTTCATAACCAATGTCGAAGTTGTGCTTAATTTACTGTGTATCTAATGCATTCTCTTGTTCATGTCTACAGATCCAAGGCTTCAAAGCTTACTCAAACAGCTGTTAAGGGAACATAATCAACTGAATCGAAAACACCGTAATCTTAGATGTTACATATATACTATTATAAAGAGAATATTATGTCATAGTGAAGCAATTTTTTAATAATCCTATTTTGCCCTTAGTACTTAAATTAATTTAATTATTTAATTTTTTTAACTTTTTTACTTATCTCATTACATCATTTAAATAAATTTATTTTTACTTTTAAGTCTTGAAAAACTTTTAAGTGATATTCCTCTTTACTTTTAAGCCGGTTTGTATTTATAGAGATGGGGTATCCCTTTGTTGACTGTTTATTGTTATTTTTACTGTTTAATCTTATTCTAATGCATTAAAAGAGAAAAAGCAAAAGGTAAATTGGTCAAACTAGGATAAGAGTTTTTCTTTTTGGTAATTATGGCATAAGAGTTTATTGGTTGAAACACCCTATGATAATTGATAACAGCTTTGTCATCATAGGGTACTTGCCAAGAAGAGACATATACCTGCAAGTAAAATAAAACTAAGGGTAAAATATAGAACTGCCCAATAAAAGGTTTATCGAGAAGAAAAGTTAATAATTTCTGCAATCGAGCTATCTGTTATTGTGTGCCTCGCATTGATTCGCTTCTTGCTATAGTTCTGGATAAATTGAACATTATGCATTTCATAAATTGGGTTTCGTACAAAAATTGTAATGAAAACCTATCATATGGTGCCATATTTACATTTTTGTATCCAGTGGTACCAAACATGCAAATTAGCCTATCCTATAGTACCAAAAAAGTAATTTTCCCTAATGTTAACTAATATGAATTATTTATGACAATTAAAATAATTCAAAATAACCAGAAATTAGAATTTAATTTAATTGGAGTCAAATACCATTTTTCTATATCTATATTTATACTATTATAATATAAAGATAAGCAATTTCATAGCAATTTTTTGATTTTCCTATTATGTCTTTGGTGCTTTTATTAATTTAATTATTTAACTTTTTAAACTCTTTAGTTATTTCATTTAAATAAATTTTATTTTCATTATTTTTTATGCTTAAAAAATTTAATACACGCTCAAATGCATACTAAATAATTAAAGCACGCGATAACACGTGCTGAGTATATATTAGTTACTATTAAAAGAGAAGTAATGCATGGTCAAACACAAAATTACCAATTTCTTGATATTCATATTTTGTCCTTAATACTTATACTATCATAATCATGTAACTTTTTATCTAATTTCATTATTTAAATATAATTTAACCTTTACTTTGTCATAGAAAAAAAATCATAATTTAATGCACGTGAGAAAGTCTGTTGATGATGATATTATTTTTACGAAGTAACCTTTAACTTTTTCAATCTCCTATTACACCAATTTTTTTTTTTTTGGGGGGTGGGGTAGAGGAGGACGAGGGGAGGGGGTGCATTTCGGTTTCGGGTGTGGGACGAATAGGTTCAAGAGTTTAAGGATACATCTATAAGGATATATCGCAAAGTACAACATTTATGTTATTTGATCAACCATCAGAAAATCAAATACGATTGATTTACTAGTTAATAAAATCGATGAAGTAGCAGTTCATGCAAAAACAACCAATTGGAAAACAATATTACATTTCTTTGTATCCGGCATTTCTAATGGAAGATACCTTGATTCTACTCTTCCTTGAGATAGCTTACCACAAAGCAACACGTGGCTTAATTTAGTTTTATTTTAATAGTTTAATTTGTGAATTACAAGTTTACCCTAGCTTATTAGTAAAAAAATGTATCTATGCCAATTTCAAATGCTTATCTGACTGATTTTTCTTCTGCTGTAGGTTCTGCTATCTCTCAATCCAAGTTAGGCTTCTTTTTTTGTTCTTCTATATATTGTAGTTTGCTTTTGCATTTGTTCATTCTTTGTGTTTCAATCAGCAATGGTATTTCTACATGGTCCTCTGCTTGCACTTGTCCTTTTGACTGATATAGTTTGGCGGTGTTGGGCGCTATAATTCTTCTTTACCACATGGGTTGCTGCTGATTGTGTGCTTAGTCTGCGATTAGTTCATTGCCTTTTTGATAGGTTTAATAATTGCACCACTTAATAATTCTTCCTTGTATTCTCTACTAAAAGTTGGATATAATTCCTTCAAATAGGTAAGTTAAAAATTTTATAACTTTTTTCCTTTTTGCAGGGACGAGTGTTTCTCTTCGAGCTTCTGTTTGCTGGAGTGGATGTGCCTCATCCGTATATATACCATTTTAGTCATAATCGAAGGCTGGGTTGGAAAATGGTACAATTCTCTGCCATTTTTTATGATTCTTTTCTTTTTCTTCTTACTTTTTAGTCTTAATTAATTTCATTTCTGCCTCAAATTGTTTGTAGGTTTTGATGTTTTCAATGCTCCAATAAATTCACGGATTGCTTGAATAACATTGGTAGATGAGTCGGAAGATTGTGAATATTTGAGCGAGAATGGTATTGTACTTCCTCCAGCTGGTTGTTTCAGGTGGCTGGCTCTAATAACAAAACAATTTGATTTGCACGTCACCTCATCTCTACCATATTATCTTCGATCGAGTTATGCGGTATGATATAGAGCTCTTTTTACCTTCTGAGATTTTTATCTTTAACATTGTTTAACTATAGGAGTTTCCAAACTGATTAGATGGAATATTTTAAGCTAGCTATATAACTTAGTCAAACTTTTCTTGAAATTTTATATTTTTTTGGGAATATCGTCTCACTTGCCACATGGACGCTTACGTGTCACGATATGATAAATTTTAACATGAATAATTATACAAGATTACAGAATTTGTCCCAAACTAATTACAAATTTTGATATTTGGTTCCAAACTATATTACTCGTCGAATTTCATCTCACAATTTGTCATTTTGCATGAATTTAGTCAATTAATAAAATTTTAATTTAATGAAAATGCCGATTCAACTAATGCCAATTTATCCCTGTAATATTAATAATGTTCAATTTACTCCCTATAATTTGAAAAGAGTGATTTACTCCTATAATAAATTTTAAAAAGTATTTTATCCCCTTGAACTGGAGAGTGTAACTCAATTGCATAAATTGAGAGCGAGCATACAAAGTATTTTATAACAAGGGGTAAATTGTTTATGCTAAAATGTGCCACGTCATGACACGTAAGCAACTATGTGGCAAGTGGGACGATATTCCAAAAAATATAAAATTATTGAATGAAGTTGGCTAAGTCATAAGTTTGGGACGAAAATTCAAAATCACTAATTAGTTTGAGAATTTTTTTGCAGTTTTGCCTTATAATTATATTACAAAGAAAATCAATCACCCAACACTAGTACTAAACTCGAAAAAAACACACAATAATTGAAGTTGAACCTAAAATTCTTAATTATGGAACTTCAACTTTATGTGTATCTAGATCTTAAAATTAAATCAAAAGTGCAAAATGTATTGTTTATAATTTATTATTGTAAAATCAATATATATAATATTTAGATACTTTACTTATAAGCTTTTTTTTTTTTAAACTATAAGTGATTTATAACAATATTTTCCTGTAACTACAGTTCATATTTTCTTGTTTAATTAATGAACAAAAACAAATGTAATTTATAAATCGATTTGTTGGATGTTGGGGTGCAGTATAGTGATGCGCACGTTCTTTTGATTCCAATAAATCTTATAAACCTTTTAAAGCAGGTCGACATGGATTAGTTTGGATCTAACCTAACTTTGAACCCTTAAAAAAAACACAAATTAAATTCGATCCATTTTGATTGTCCGAAATCGACCCAACCGGTATACCTTAAGCCATGTGAAAGATTTTAGTCGATCGAGTATGGCAAAAAGACGTGGATCTTAAAGTGTTTAGTGAACTAGAAAAATTGACATGGTAATTATTGTCCATTATTACTACAATTAATAATAATTTGAGGAGGGTCTGATGAAAAGAATAAAAAATACCTTGTCCTATTGTAAAAAGATCTAGTACATGAACTAGAAAACAAAAGCTGAAGTGTTCTTGATGTTCACTCAGTCACTTGTGTCCCCCACCCACTCAATAACTATATATCAACTACTCTTTTTTAATTTTGGTAAAAAATTAATGAGATGTCGATGCAATAGTATGGTTCACTTTTTGTTCAAAAATAAGGTTTTTAAGTTTTAACCTTATAAAGATGGAATGAAAATGAAAATGAAAATAAAAAATTGTGTTTCCTTCGTAGAAATTGGCCAAATAGGCTTTTAATTTATAAGATAGAACACTGACATAAGCAGTACACATGAAAATACTATCACTTTCTTAATAAGAGATGGCATGCATGTGCCAAACAAGACTTATGCCTCTACAGTGGTTAATTTATAATAATTACTAATGTTTGTTCTTGGTTAGAAAATATAACAATTAATGATACAATCTAAACACAATAAAAATAATAATTATCCAGGAAAAAAAGAAACAATTAAATAAAAAATAAAGCTAGCCATTTAACCCAATTTGAGGCATGCTAAAGACAAAATAAGTTTCATTTTTTATACACAAATTAAGATGTCTGATCTAGTGGAAGTGACTAATAAATACAAAGTAGTCGACGTGCATCGAAAGAAATTAAACTAATAAATTCATGTTCAAATTCCTATTAGGAGAGATTTCCACTTAATGTGTCCGACGTGCATCGAAAGGAATTAAACTTTTGGGGAAAAAAATGTTCTTAAGATATGTAGTTATTATCAAAATATAAATTATAATTGTATATTTAACTATAAAATATTTTCACCTCAATTACACTAAAACAACTACTTCCTTGTGTCCCATTGCTTTCCTTTCTGCTATTCTTAGGCAAGAAAAAGTTCGTTCCTAGACAAGTTCTTTATGCAATGTCACGTACAACACTATTATCCATTAGTACAAAAGAGTTGTAACTATCATATATATATATGGTTGGGTAAATTTCTATTTTTTTTTTTTTTTGAATGGTTGTATAAATTTCAAAGCATGCATATGGTCCTATATATTATCGAGTTAATATCAAGTTCACAACTAATTGTTATATGTCTAACATCATAATACATGCGTAAATTTAAATTGCTATCTGATTTTGAGTAAATTTTGTCACTTTTTTGATTAATCCCAAAATACAAACTGCTTTCTATCTGATTTTAAGTGAACTTCGTCATTTTTGTAACAAAATTGTTTTTTATCCCAAAATACATATGTGACGAGGAATACTTATTCCTGATTTCTTACTTAGAACAAATTAAATGAATTAATCTAGGCTAAGTGGGTAATTAATTAGTTATTGATGGGTTATCCAAATATAGGGCTGTCAATGGCGTTTTCTTACTTTCTCTATTTTTCTCCCTCTAAAAAAACAAAGGATAGATTTTAATTCGAATGAGTTCAATTTATTAGAATTTTTATTGATTAACAATTTCGTGGATCTAATCTGATTCAAAAGATGCATAATTCAAAATAAATTGAACACTTACACATCTGAAATGATATGATCCATTAAAAGATTCCTGATAAAATTATATTTCTATGGTAAATGAACTTTTTATTTAAATTGAATATAAATAAAATAAAAATATCTATCTCATTCTAATTATGAACCTACTTGCCTAATGGGCTAGAATCTCGATGCAGTAGACTCTTCTCATTTGGTTTTTCTAAATTAATGTTCTTAAAATAAAATTATACTAAACTTATAAATAAAATTAAATCTTTATATGGCATTTGCTCCTCCTTTGTGATTAGATTTCTGTTTTGATTTCGGATCGAATCCGTTTTTAGATTTCGGATCGAATCCGTTTTTGGGTGGACCTTGATAATCAGACACATTTACAGGTCTAGAAAAAGATTAAAAAGACTAAATCCAATATAAGACCAATTTTCATTTCAATAGGCCCAATCATTTTACATCTGACCGTGAAGGCCCAGCCCATTCCCTGTCCGTTTAAGTGGACGTTTCTTCACCTCTGCGTTACCTCTGTTCTGCACTGAAACAGAAAAAACCATTTGTCCTCTACAATGGCTTCGAAACTTCTCTTTACTCGACTCCAGACCCTAACGCGACCCTCTCTAAAAGTCCTATCTCAATTTCCCCAATTTATATTACCTAAAATTTCTCCTGAAATTCATACAAGGCAATATTCTGATTTACCGCAACCACCGTCTGTCGATGCCGTTGCGGCTCCTTCAGTAGTTTCTAGTTCAAATGTAAAAAGCTCTTTGAATGAAAATGAACTCAGAAAATTCTCCGCTATTGCCGAAACTTGGTAATTTTACTTTTTTTCTTATTTTTATCCGGGAATCATTTTATTTTGATTTTATTTTTATGTATGATTTTTAGGTGGGATGCGGATGGGCCTTTTAAGCCATTGCATGTTATGAATCCGACGAGGCTTGCATTTATTAGGTCTACATTGTGCCGTCATTTTGGGTAAATTATGACTGTGCCGTTAATGAAATGTCGATTGTCTCTGTATGGAAATAATATTGGACTTCTTTGATCTTTCTTAGTTTAAAGTTAATATTGTGAGCTTGCTAGTTGTTTGCTGCAAAATTCCATCCATTGGGAAACGTAAAATTCTCGGGATGAAATTGTTGTATTTAATTTGAAGTGAGATTCTTTGGAGTTCTAAAAGAGAAATGCTATTGTTGTGTGTGTGAGTGCAATGCAAGTGTGATTTCTCTTTTTTCATCGGTGTTATATACAGCACGGAGCAGTTACTTTAATGCTGTCTTTGAGATTTTTGGAGAAGTTTTGAATATGATAACCCAAAAGAAGACAACGGATCTTTGTTGGGGCATCCTGTGGGAACCTCTCTTTACACCTAGTGGATTAAGCTTGTTCTAATGACTTGCTCTACCAATTGATCCCTTGAATCGTTTCTAGTTGTTTTCTTAAATAGAAAGGTTATGAGATCGCACAAATTGAAGCACCATACTTGTCCTTAAGTTTGTTTCTTTTTTTTTTTCACCATCAATAGTTGTCAATGCTAGCATATCTATCGCCAATGTCATATATACTCATTCAGGCAACAATGTCAGCTCAAAGATTTGCTTAATTCCTAAAATTTAACCTAGTTTTTCTTACTATTAGAAGTATAGTTTTAAGAAATGTGAACTATCTAATATTAATGTAAAATAACTGGATATATCTGGATTGAAATTGTATCAATCTAGTTAGGGGCTGTTATTCTAATTTAAGTTATTCATTTATGATTTCAATATATTGAATCTAAACCATATAGTCATGAGTAGTTCGTATAGATGTCCTTGGCTATATTAGTATTGTGGAACTGTTAAAAAGTAAACTGTTTTAGAGTCTAATATGAATTGGACATGATATTATATGAAACTCTGTGTTTTATATTTTTTGTGCATTGCAAGCATGGGATGAATATATCCATGCTTGATTACTTAATTGAGTTATTTATAAATGTAATGAAGAGGCTGATGACCTTTATATGCCTTAAGATGAGAATGAATGCACATGTTTAAGGACCCAAACACTTTTTGGCATCTTTTTCATATCTTGTTTCAAGTAGAACCTGATGAATTGTCAGATTTTCTCAGAAAGGATCCAAACTGTACAAGGCCATTTGAAGGATTAAAGTTTGTGGATGTTGGTTGTGGAGGAGGTATTTTATCTGAGGTACACATCTTTAACTTTTGGTGATACTCAAGCTTGATATTCTACATTTTACTAGTATCGTATGAAATCCTAAAGTCCTTAGATGAAAACAAGTATATCTTTACCATTTGTTAAATTGAATATAATTGGAATATCAACACATATTATCTGGTCCATAAGTTTTTCTTTGTGTACCAAAACTATGCTTTAGTATTCTAATTGTTTTCCCCCATTTAAAATTTCAGCCTTTGGCTCGTATGGGTGCTACTGTAACGGGAGTCGATGCTGTGGAAAAGAATATTAAGATTGCACGTCTTCATGCGGTATGTTTCATGGAAAATAAAATTAAGAGAAAAATTGTGTTCATGCGGATGCACAAGACGATTTAGGAGGGCATTTGTATTTCTATCTTTACCAGTGTCATTAACTTTTCCACTGTTTCTCTGTTTCATCATCCGTCGTCCATAAATGCTGGACAACCTAAATGGTTGAGAAGACTTTCGATTTAACATCAATTTAGTGTCCTTAAAATTTAAAATCAAATAACAAGAGAAGAAAATGAATTTGGATTGGAGAGGAGTTAAATCTATGTTCAAGTGTCAAAGTCTAGCAAGCGATATTTTCAGTTAAGTTTGCATCTCTAGCCCAACTCAGATATCAGAATGAAATCAACTCAGAATTCTGACCCTCTTGAATTCCTCTCCAATGTGAGGCAGAGGCAGGTGGACCTGCACATATTTGCATTCACAAACTCACTAGACATTCTTGAAGCTTTCAGTTTTTAATACTCTTCATGCTATTTCCAAGACTTTCTCAAAAGTTTTCTGATAATACTCCCATTGTTGCATTTCATTTTGAAAAGTTATCTTTAACTTGCTCATTTTACACACTCATTTTTTGCTTTCTTTGGATTGTTATCTCTATTGGACTGTCAGTGTATGAATTTTTGGGTTCTGCTGCTGCAATTTTTTCATATGAGAGCTTATATCGTTTGCAGGGTTTGGATTCATTAACTTCATCAATTGACTATCGTTGCACCACTGCTGGTATATGTCGTATTTGTTTGTTGACTTTGAAGGTTAAAATGATAGATCATATATTTTTGCTTTCACGATTAAAATCATTCTCTCTGGTGCAAATTTTAGCATGTTGCATGTTGTATGGTCGTGCTTGGTGATAATTCAATCTTCCTGAGCTATTCGACGTTTTTTCTGAGGTTCCAGTAATATTTCCCCATCCACATGCTCATATTCTTAGCTGCGGTTATGCTGGTCATTCTTTTTCACGTTTCATGATCTGCATCTTTCTCCATGGCTCTTTTGGATCTCTGTACTTCCCTTGCTATTTGGTCGGGATTTGAATTTTCTCAATTGGTTTGTAACGATATTTCCTTTATGAAGTAATGGAATAGTTATTTAGTCCTGTTAACTTGTCACATAAAGTAGAGATCTCTAATATATGTTCTTGTATAGCCACTTGAGTTTATTTAATCTTTAAAATGTTACGGTTTTGGTTATTGTTGCTTGGCCACATGACGAATTAGTTAGCTTTTGTCCTTCTATATATTTGTGTCCTGACTTCTGTAGTAGGACACTTGTTGCTTCTTATTACTAGCAATTTGTGGTTGTGTTGAAACTATTTACTTGTTGAATTTCTAACCTGTTCTTCAGAAGCTGATGTAATATCTATTGTTTGGACAGAAAAATTGGTGGAAGAGCAGATGCAGTACGATGCTGTAATTTCGTTGGAGGTATGTCATCATCTTATTGATTCAACTATTAAACAATGGTGGGAATACTAAAATTTAAAAAGCAACATGTGATGTAAAAGTCTAAGAGTAATATTTAGTAACATTCTAAAAAAACTCTTACATGCATTTTCAATAAGATTGGATATACATCTGATTTTTCACACTCACTTAGGTGATCGAGCATGTGGCCGAACCTGCTGAGTTCTGCAAATCCTTGTCAGCATTGACTAGTTCTGGAGGGGCTACTATAATCTCAACAATTAATCGTTCAATGAGAGCATATGCAACTGCCATAGTTGTGGCTGAGTATGTCTTACATTGGGTATGTCTATCGTTCAATGCTTCATTCTTGTAGTAAAAGTTAGTCTATTGTTCTTGAAGCTCACTTTCTTAAAAGAAGTCAAAGCATATAAGAAACTGATTTGGTTTGGATTGACATTGTTTATCCTTCCAGCTTCCAAGAGGCACACATCAATGGTCTAGCTTTCTCACACCAGAAGAACTAGTTCTAATACTTCAGCGTGCTTCTATTTCTGTAAGTTAAAAGCGAGTATTTGTGCCATTTCTGTTTTGTAAAGATTTTCTTCAATTGTTCACTGCTGCTTATATATATTCCTTTGTGCAGGTCCAAGAGATGGCTGGGTTTGTTTACGATCCCCTGACCGGACACTGGTCTCTTTCCGATGATATCAGTGTAAACTTCATTGCTTTTGGCACAAAAAACAGCTAATAAAGTAGCTCAGTTCTCTTTCTTTTTTTTAACATTGAATTGTTGGAATCCATGTTTAGTTTTTTATTTAATCCCCTATGCCTTTATTATTATTAAGTTGTAGTTGTAATTATTATTTCTGAATAAAAGCAAGGATAGGTTGACGCAAAACTGAATATGTTGTATATTCACTTATGAATTTGAGGAAATTAAGCAGTGAGTGTAGAAATGATGAATAAAGCTAGGAAACTTGTTTTGTTGATATGTGAACTATCTAAGAGATATTTACCTTGTTATTATGATTTATGAACTACCATCCATGTTGAGATTCGCCGTCTTAAAATGGAGCCTAATAGGTGTGTGTAACAATTCCGAAAAAATGCTTACCTTGCTTTATAAATTCTGGCTCTACTCCCCAAAGAAATTATTTTTTGTCCTTCTAATTTGAAAAACCCTAACACAAAATATTTTCTTGGTTATACGTTATCCACATTTTTTTTTAGTGAGTTTCTTTATATGGAAAGAGATAAAGATGGAAAAGTTAACGTGAACTGATTTTTATATGGAAAAAATATCAAACAACCCAGAAATTAAGTATTTTGTCTTTTATACTTAAATAACTAAGTCATAAATAAAGTGTTAAGTAAGTGGAAATAAATATATTTTAATTAAAGTGTAGTCCATTTAAAACAAGTATAAGATATATATGATTTTTATTACTAATATATATATTTAAATTCCTTAAAAAGGGAAAATTTAATTGGAGTCATTGCACACCCTCTGCCTACGCGCCTGATTTAGTTATATACTAGTGAACGAACAAGTGTGCATTTGACGGATTTGGATTTGACGAGGATAAGGATTTCAAGTTACTCTCAAATATTACATGGGAGTTTAATGTGTTATTGATTTGTTTTTATGAATTTGAAATACTAAATCCATCTTAATGAAGCCTGCTAACAGGGGCGGATCCAGGAATTTGGGTCAGGGGGGGCTAAACTTATACACACAAAAAAAATCTATCAAAACAGTTAAACATAAAGTTTATATTATTCACATAATAACCCAAAATATCTACATATTTACTTTAATAATTGACCACGACGATTTTTCATCTTTTGAAACCGGTCCGTGATAGCATCGTTTGAAATACTACTAAATATGTCTCTCTCTATAAAGATAACTAAACTATCATTTAGCCATTGATCGCCCATTCGGTTACGAAGCCGATTCTTTACTATCTTCATAGCCGAAAAAGTTCTCTCCACTGATGCAGTTGCAACGGGTAGAATAAGCGCCAATGTCACAAGTTTGTAAACCATCGAGAATGCGACATATTTTTTAGTTGCAACCATCTTCTTAGCAAGATCACCAATCCCTTTCAAACTAGAAAAATCATCACTTGATCGAACATCCCTAATATAATTTTCAAGTTGATTGGAAAGAGTCGAGAGCTCAAAAAAAGAAAAGTCATTTGGATACTATTCGGCAAGACGAACAAGTTTTCCTTTGTCAAAAGCTTCGAAGTGATTGGATGAGTTTAAGCATGCAACACAAAGAAGCAACTCCATGTTTACTTCATTGAAACGGTTGTTCAACTCTTGCAATTGTCTATCTACCGAATTGAATCTCTCAACTTTGTAAGGATGCTCGATAGTCACTTGTTCAATCATAAGCTTTGGCCTCCCATATGGAACATAAACATTACTCATTGAAGGAATTTCAATTTCATGTTTAGAACAAAAAGAAGTAACATCCTCCAACAAAGTTCCCCATCCATCATCTCTTGTCTCTTGAAGACGATCATTAGCTAATTTAACTAATCTCATAGGGAAAAATTGGAGATGTTGGGAATAGGAAAAAATCGGGCTTACAATTGGATAGAGTAAGTTATTGTTAAAGTGAATTGTGTATATTAATTGAACTGAAATTATATTTGGACTGATATTGAGCTAATATATTAAATTTTTTATAAAAAAAAAAATTACCTATATAAAAAAAAAAAAAATATTCCAGGGGGGGCTATAGCCCCCCCTTGCCCCTATCTGGGTCCGCCCATGCCTGCTAACATAGATAAATCCATCTCACCAATAATAAATAGGACCTGAAAAAGGTGGAGTTTGTAATGCTCTATTCTATTAAATAAATATTTCCTCTATTTTTTTTAATTGTCGTTTTGGAGGATTGCATACGAATTAAAGAATGTCATAAATAATTACTTTTTTGAAGAAAAACTTCAAAATACCATTTTAATCAAATAAGCTCAACATTAATTAATATTAATAAGAAGGATAAAATTAATAAATAATATTAATTTTATATTAAAATCCTAAATGAAGAAAGTAGGATAAGTGTGAAACAAGCTTTATCTAAATAGGGAAGTAGTGCATAGGTAACTGCACAAAAGGACTGCAATTTCTTAGAATTTTGATTTTTTTAAATCACTTTTGTGGTTTGGATGATTTTGTAATAGTCAATAATACAATAAAATATTCTAAATGTACTAGTATATTATAGTAAGAAAATCCTGAATTTGGAAACTCAGCACAAGTAAAGTATCACACGACTATATATTATTTTGGGAATTTCCTTAATTCAATATAATCAGTAAATCAAACTGCATTTTAGTTAAGGCACAGATTAAAATATCATAATTGCTTAAATTATGTATCTTTTTTGACACAAATATGCAAGACTGCTAGCATGGCATTTAGAGAAATATAAATAGTTAAAGTTAAAGCTATGCATATCTTTTATTTTAAGAAACAAATCAGTATATATATATACACTTATTTATAGATTTGAAGCAAGGTCATAATTCCGGGTTTTGAATGATTCAATATACTTATTTTCGGCAATTTAATAAAGTTACAATGGTTAAAAGTTTTTTATTTTTTTTGGTTTACTTTCAAATTATAATTTTTCTTAATTACTTAATTTAAAGCATATTAACTAAAGACCCCGTAGTCAATCCAAGATTGGATCATTGAAAAGAACGTTAAATTAAATTTCAAATATAAGTCATGTTTCCTTTATGTTATCCGTCTACTTTGAAATTTGAATACCCATGTATTTCACTATTCACAAGCTAAGAATTAGCAATATGGAGTATTTCTTTTTCTGTTTTATTTAAATATTGTTTGATCTTTGAGTCATATTGCCCATCTATATGAATGTACATATATTCCTTACTTTTTGTTTGATGTATTTTTATATATATTTTCACCATAACATCAACTTCACACTTTTCATGAATTCCTTTTATATTTTTTCTAAATCATGATGGTAGCCAAGTCGAGGTTGTTGAACTATTGCCTGCCAAGTCCAAAATTGTTTTAAAATAGCAATGTTGGTTAGATAAAATTTGGAAGCTTCATGGTGAATTTCATTTGAGATATTCACAAAGAGTTGCGATTTGTTTTGAGAATTGACTATTTCATTTAAGTTTTCATTATTACTTACATAAAATACTTTGAAGAAAGTATACTAATTAAGGCACAGTACAACACATAATTTTATTTATTGTGTTGCATCCTTTTTTTTTTCCTTTTCTTTTGTTAAAAAATTTATTGTCTTAATTATCATAGACTAGTTACATATGGATGAGCTGTGATAATCTGTTTCGAGTTTTTATGAACTATTTTTTTTTAAATTGGCATTATTTCGTATTAGACATATTATTGTTTCTGAAGAATATATATATTAATAAATTTAATTTTGTAGACTATATATTAAATATTTATTCTTATTATCACTAGAATGAAATTAAGAGTTTTAGTTGATCAAAAGAAAACAATTTTTCATTATTTTCTTAAATCCCTAGTGATAACAACATGCTACCTAAACAAATTTGACTTGTTCACTTTATTCCTTCTATTTAATCCCTGGTGACAACAACATGCTACAGCCACATACTCTACTTTCTATTTGCTTTGCCGCTAGATAGCTTCGTTGAGAATTCCATGTAAGATAATTAATTAAGCATTTCCTTCATTTATTTGCATGTTATATATTCAATTCTTGATAAAAAATTTAGTGTAAACATTAATTAATTGGTTTAATTAAATCACTGCATGCAGATGGCAGGATACATTTGTCGGAGATGTGCGTATACACCAAGGATAACTCGGCTTTTTGATGATGTTGAGGTACATACATATAAATATATAATTTTTCTTTTTAACATTAATTTTGGAAATATTAATTTCTGAGTCTAATTAATTTTTATAATTTGTTGTTGCAGGAGATGCCAGGGGAGGAACGTGATCAGTTTGTTATTGAACATATGTAAGTAATTAGCATATTTAAAAAAAATATGTATAGCTAAGTATGAATCCGGCTTCAATTCTATAGATCTTCATTTAACATGCATATATATAGCCAGCTAGAATTTATATGTACTGACTAAATTAAATTTGAATTATAGGCATAATAATAGTGTCCGCTATGGAGAAGATGCTTTTGAAGGGAGTGTAGTGTATCGGATGGCATATTGCAACAACTGCAATATTCGTTTAGGTCGGTATTATGTTTCGATTCCTCCTGAAGCTGTAGAGGAGATGTTCGAATATCTGGCTGAACATCATTTCATTCCTCAGTAAGTGTATATTACATATATACTACTTAAGTTTTGAATAATTCATGATGGGTCATTTAACTAATATAATATTCAATCAATATATATATATACACCATATATTATATATTTTAGGAGGAAACTATTATATATAGAATTTGATGCTGCACAACAAATTAAGTACTACTATCCAGAGAACCATGATCGTGAATTCTCATTTCTGGAACCTCTTTTAGATTCCCCCCTGCTCTTGATGGTGAGTATTATTTTATTTAATTTATTTTCAAATTTATTTATATATATATATAACTTTTGATCTGCGAATTGAATATGTTGCAGATGCCAATCATCCACAACCACAACCACAACCACGTCCACAACCACGTCCACATGGTGCTGTGCAGGAGAACGGTTTTCACTATCCGAATGGTGTTCAACCACAACCACAACCACAACCACGTCCACAACCACGTCCACATGGTGCTGTGCAGGAGAACGGTTTTCACTATCCGAATGGTGTTCACTATCCTCGTCGACCCTAGTCATCAAACTATATATATCTTAATAGATTTCTATAATTTATGTAAACAATATTAATATCCTCGTCGACCCTAGTCATCAAACTATATCTTACTTGATTTCTATTAGTTATGTAAACAATATTAATATTGGTTAAGCCTGATCTTATATAATTAATTAGTTTATCCATCATATACTCTTTAATTTGAATGTTCCACACTTCCACCCCTCCCCCAAGTAAAAGCTATCAAGCATGCAGGCATGTTCAACTGTTCAAGTCAATTAATTAATTAATTAATTAATGTTGTCCAGATGTGATTCTACAAATTAAAATCATTGCAAGTTACAGATCATCGATCGAATATTAATGTCGAATTCATAGACAGAAACCCCCAATAAATTTCCTCATTATATATATATATATATATATATATATATGCAATTAGATGTATGTGTAAACACTGCTCAAAAGGAAATTAGTATTTTCTGCTACAACTATAATTGAGAACATATATATAAATTAAATTTCATATTTCTATTAGTATTTTAACCTCTCAAATTCTTTGACTTTATACAAACATACATTCACATATATATATGATAGACATTCTCAAAACTTTTTAAATAGAGAAAAACAACGTAACTAAACTAAAATAAATGAAGACAACTTGTATATAGTACCAAACAATATTTTTTGGATATTAATATTATTGAGTATTTTATTCATGTTATGTTAAAGATATAATTACTGGAGTATTATATTTTCTTACCAGGCCATGTTAAAGATTTTGATTTTAAGGTTGTTGGCATAAATTACAGGTTTAATTACCAATTAACTGATTGTTTATATAATTTTCTTACCATGATAAAATCCTACATAAAATAAATGCTTTAGGTTATATAATGTTAACGGGAAGATTGCTTTATTGGTACCATAAGATAGACTAATTTGTAATTTTGGTATCATTGGATATGTAAATGTAAATTTGGTACCATAAGATAGGTTTTTGTTGTAACTTTGGTACCAAACTTAATTTTTCCTCAAAGTTAATAATAATTTAACCCCTATAAAATGCATAATGATCAATTCACCCCCTCATGGTTTAAAAAAGAGCATTTTACCCCTTGAAATTTTGTTAAAGTTTCACAACGTCTCCTTGATATTTTTATAGGCGGCAATTTATCCATTTTTGTTATGATAATGTGGCATTTTATCCCCTGTGTTATGATAAATCTGAAAATTTATCCCCATATGTTATAACATAATTTCGGCAAGTGAGTTACACTATCCGGCTGAAGGGGATAAACTGATTTTTTTTCAAAATAAAAAGGGATAAATTGAACATTATGCATTTCATAAATTGGGTTTCGTACTAAAATTGCAATGAAAACCTATTTGAGTGAAACCCAAATTTCAACTCTCTCTCTCAACGATATTTGAGTGAAAAAGTGACTAGTTAAACACCACTATTGGTACTAAAATTAAACGTAGACGTGTCGGAGTAACACATGCCAGAGAAAAAAATGTGTGGGGGGAACATGAGATTTGTTTGAAGAAAAATTAATTTCACGCTAATATTCTTTATATATTTAAGGGTATTATGGTCATTGTAACAGTGCAATATTTTGTTGCACATGTACAAAATTATCATGATTATTTGTACAGTTACACAAATATTAACGATCTAAATCTATTTTTTTTAATTTAAAGGCTCAGATTGACATATCTCAATAAAGACCACCTATCATGAAATCTTATTTTAGAATTGAGATCTTTGTAATTAAAAACTAAATGAAATTCTTATTTATTGTGCAAAAGATATTTAAGCACGCGGAAGAAATATATCCTTGTATAATAATAATAGAATAAGTAATAGATAGATTACGATCTTAATAATTAGAACAGATTTATCCTGAAAAATCCGAGACCTATAAAAACACAAGACTAGGCCCAATTCCAAAAAAAAGGAAGAGAGGCAATTAAAGCCAGTTCAAGCAATCATTTCATTGAAATCCTAGATCCCCTTTGAACTGCACAACCATTTCCAGTTCAATTGCAGCAAGATTCAGACTCCCCCCCCCCCCCCCCCCTTCTCTCCCAAAGCTTGGATCAAGTTTAAGTTTTCAGTTTATAATAAATAAGTCTTTTATCAGTTCCTTGATAGACAAATTTCCAGCACAGGTCCCTCCTCATTATTTTTCAGGTAATTTTCATCTTTTTCTTTTTTTTTTTTTTTTTACCATTTTTTATTTATTTTGGTTGGTTAAGGAGTTAAAGCTTGTTGCATGAGTTCGAAGTCTTATGTTAAATTATGGGTTATCCATTGTTATTGAAGCTAGAAAGACAATGCTGATTGCATATTAATTGAATTGTGTGATAGTTTACATGGAAATTTTGAATCTTTTAATTTGCCCCAAAAACACACAGTTTTATTCAGAAAGTAGATATGGGAATATTGAATTGAAACTCCCCAAAGGAAGCTCAGTTTATTTGTTGAACTTATATCTGTGTTTTGGAAATAAGATGGTTGATTTCTTGTTGTCTTCTTTTAGAAATTTGAAGGTTGATTTATTTATTTTTTTAATTAAAAAAAAAAAAAACTGATTTGGATACTTGATGATAATTAATTGAGGGGCACAATTTCAGTTTGCATCCTATCTGCTTTTGGTCCCGTAGGGAATAGTCACTAGATTTAGTCCTATAACTTACACTATTAGCCACATTTGGTCTTTTCGGCCAGTTTTTTGCCGAGATAAACACGTGCTTCACTTGTCCATTGTAGAGGGAAAATTAAAGTTAAAATATATTAAAATTCCTACGAATTTTGATGTTAAATTGGAAAATGTGATGCTTAACATGTTATCCATTCATTATGTTATCTATGTGCAACATATTATTAAGATGAATAACTAATTGGTTTGGACTTTGGAGATATGATAGTGTTGGAAACTTGGAGTGCTTTTTGAGTAATTTTTAAATGAACTGAATTCATGCAAGTTTTAATATAATTAAAAGTGAGTTGACCTCAAATAGATTGATGTTTTTGTTTATATTTTAAATATTGCTTTTAGCTAAACTAGCCAAATTTAAGATGCGCGAATTTTGGATAAGGAAATTAAACTCTCAGCTACTGGAGTACTTTTATCTGTTTATCTTTTTTTTTTTTTTAAATCTTCTACATATTCAGAACGTTGATTTTGAAAAGAATGAGAAACATAATACGTCTCTTAGTTAAATGTATATTATTGTTTAATATACATTTGTCGGTTGATTTGGGTATTTGATTAAGCCCAAATAGTAATTTAGGATGCAAATATGAGAATTTGACTTGGTCTGTCTCAATTTTAACCTAATATTGTTTGATTGATCTTAAGAACATATCCCATTTATTTCCAAGAAAAAATATCACAAGAGTTAAATAACAATATTTTTTGTAATACTGAGTGTCTTTAGAATTATGGAGAGTTGACAAGGATATTAATACTTGCATTGGAATTTAATTTTCGATTGTGTATTGGCTTTAAGTTGTTTGTTTCTTTGTTATGTTCAATTCCTTGATTTTTTTTCAGATTTCTTCCATTTAGTTTGTTGTTCAGATTTTGCATAAGTTGGAAAGGAGAGTGTAAATAATTGATTCGAATGGATTGCAAAAAGACCGAGGCTCGTATCGATTTTTTGCAATACCTAGAAACGGACATCTCCTTATATATAATGAGTTTCTTACATGATCCAGCTGATCTAGTTCGTTCAAGTTCTGTCTCACACTTTTGGCACAGATTTGGTGAGAAAGTTTTTATATTTATGTTAAGCAAATTTTATTATGTGTGATTCTGCTAAGTTAAGAGCAATACTGCTACATATTACATATGCTTATGATGATATTGATATTGATGTTCTTAATATGTTGTTCACCTCACCAGTGATTGAAAATGGATTTGCAAAAGAGTTGTGCTTGAAAACATTCTTGGGATGCTCTAATTTTCTTGGTACAGTTAATGAAAGTAAAGGAAAGGATTGGGATAATAGTCTTGAGACGGATCATGAGGTTTATGCTTCTCTACTTCACACGTTCCAAAAATCAAAAATTTATGTTTCAAACGGCATATGGGAAGGAATTAGTGCGTCCAGCACTACTAACATATATCCTAGTCAAAGCATTGCAGAAACTCTCGATATTCCAAACACTCCATCACTTAATAAGACCAGGTATTGGTCAAGTACTGGACAAAGGAATGCCCATGTGCCAGAGACGCTAACCTATAAACTAAAACGTGGTATTTGGGCTGTTACTGAAATTTATGTTAGACCTTGTCCAGGTAAGCTTCTATTATCATTGCTAGCAACCATTATTTGCGTTTTCCCAATTCTTAATACTTCTTCATTGGTCTTTATGCATATTTATTTAACTATAAAATGTTAATTGATTCAGCGGAAGGAAGCCCCAATGTATTCTCTGCAAAATCTGTGAGATTTAGAATTGGTCAAGCGAAATCCCCAAGAGAGAATGAAACAGACCTGATTACTGATGACGAAGTTGAGTGGACTTACACTTCACCAGAGTTCCCAATGAAGCAGGAACATAAGGTGCAACCGTTCAAGTTATCACAACCTGTACTTTGTTTTGGCGGATATTTGAAGATTGAGTTGTTGGGTAGGGTTCAAAGACATCAAAAAGATGGATTATTCTATATATGGTATGTGAAGTTTTGTTCCATAAACGTAATTAATATGTGATAACGTGATAGATATAATTTTGGGTAAAATACAAGAATACCTCTTGTGCTTTTCTCAGATGAAAAAAGAATTATATGTTAATATGTTTTTCTTTGAAGAAATCCCTATGTTTACTTTTTATTTGAATATTAAGAGAGGACCATAGGTGGTTATTGCTAAAAAATTTTAAGAGCATATGGAATTTTTTTAAGTGAAGAGCGGTGTGTTTGCAACTTTGCATCTTATTCCATAGAAAAAATAACATATGTACATCTAAAGATGTAGTTGTGAGTTCCCATTCAAATAAAGAAGAATAATCTCTTAATATAGTCTAGGGTTTCCTAATAATAATAAAATAAAATTGTATTCCCAATTAGACACAAACTTTGTTCTTGCATTTTATTCATACAATTTTTGATTATGAGGTCTCTAATTTACTTGCATTGTGCAGTGTGAGTTATGTTCGAGTTCTAGGACATCGTTTGTTTCCTGCATTTGATGGAAAGATACACGAACAATATGGAAAGTATTTGCTGCTGTACAACCCTGACAAGCTTGGAGATGTTTTCAAAATCTATCCTAAATATGAATGGATGCGACCATGGGCATTGTCGTTACCACGCCGTTATTAAGTTATACTTTGGGTCGTGTTTATAAAGCTATATATATATATATATAAGTTTGATAGTATATTATACTAGAACCCCAAAAGATTGAGTGACTTTAATGGACAATACCTGTAATTTTATTTTCAAATTCTTTTTGGTGGTTTAATCATAGAACGATGCAATTGCAACCTTTTGCCCGCCCTCATTTTATTCAGCTGCTTCTTCGTTTGTTAAACTTCTTTTTCACGTGTTTTCGCGAGCTGCCTTTTATTTTCGCCTTTGTTTATTGAATTGGTGGGGAACTCGTCACCTTATTCCGTCATTGTTGAATTGTGAACTAGTAGCCATTTTTATAGTTGATATCATCAACTAATTAAATGAAAAGTTTTCATTTTTTATACGAACCCTTTTTATCTGGTTCTGTATTTAATAGGTGTCTATGCAACTAGAGAAAAGTGTTTGTTGCTATTTACTTTGAATATTTTATATCTTTTTTGATTATGTAACCAAAAATAATTTCATTTTTGCAATCCATTTTGAATCTTAACTACAAGAATCCAAATAAAAAGTGACTTTTTTCGATAATTGAATTGATATTAATTACGGTAATGACAATATCACAAACCCAAAAAAAATAAAATCGATAATTAAAGTTATGCATTGAAAAAGGCAAAAAGCCTACCTGCCTAAGTAAAAGACGATACTAATAGAAAAAAGTGCTGGTAGCTCGAGTTTTGGTTCTTGTTTTTTTTCTTTGGAATCGAATTTGGTCTATGAAGGCCCCCTCGAATGTGAAGATGTTTTGGTGGTCTTCTTGTAATAATGCTATACCAGTCCGTGAGAATCTTAGGAACCGTAGGGTCATATTGGATGCATCTTGCATTCGTTGTGGAGAGAACAGAGAGAAACGTCCCTCCATTGCCTCCTCCGTTACACTTATGCTAGACAATGTTGGGCCCTCTCTGGTCTTTCTCTCACTCATTACCTCACTGACTCGCTCGAGATTACGGAATGGTTTTCACATTTGTTCTCTAATCTGGATGCTTCAGAACTTGGTTACGCAGCAACTTTGAGTTGGTGGATTTGGTACGGCCGCAATAAACTGCTTTGGGATCAAGAAGACACTGAACCAATAAATTTAATTTCACTAGCTCAAAATTTCTAGTTTAGATTTAAAGAAGTGAACTTGCTTACTGCCCCCAAACCCGGAACAGATCTATCATCTCCGACCCGCTCAACCCGACCCGACCCAACCCGAATCCGACGGTTTTTATTCTTATAAAAC
The DNA here is from genome assembly GCA_003313485.2 of Penstemon barbatus. NCBI lineage: Eukaryota > Viridiplantae > Streptophyta > Magnoliopsida > Lamiales > Plantaginaceae > Penstemon > Penstemon barbatus. Next base: position 101,966,746 of record CM064883.1, read on the forward strand.
TAGTAACGGGTTGAAATTGTGACCACCCGAAAGTTATGGGTCGGGTTGCGGTTTTAATGGTTAAAAACCGCCTCTAACCCGACCCATCCAAATATTATATGTTTTCTCTACCCAACACCACTTACCAAACAAAATATTGAAAAATAATTAGGATTTTCCATCTCTAAGCTTCATGCTTGCTCCACTCTCCAATTTTATTCTCCAATGCGCCTCTCCTCAAAAATTAAGATTCAAAATATGTTCTCAATTTTCGTCACTCATAAGTCACACCAAGCCATATGTGCGAGCCAATGGTAGGAAATTTGAGCGAGCAAGAGGAAAGAGGAACATCAAAGTTTTCTAAGTTTAAGTTATTCATAGTTATTAACCAAGTACCCAATTTCATTTGTTGGATGTTTAGTTTAAAGATCTTGCCACACCTACCTTATTTTATGTGCTCTTATTAACTGTAGATCCCTTTCTTTTGCAGTACACAAAAGGAGTTTGGAGAATATTTGAGTTTAAAATATATTTAAATTTTATTTTTAATTCTATAAAAAAAAAAAAAGAGTATTGTAACTTATGCATCAATTAACTTATTAATTTTTGCACTATATGTACGTAGTTTCTTCTTATAAACAATTGTAGGAATTGATCCTACCCATAAAAATCACCCCCTATATGCTTCAAGCTTATGGACACTTCAAGCTCGTACTTTCATACCAATGATTAATTTTGTTGAACAAACATCATTGAAGAATTGTGTAGCTAGGAATTATAGTTGCAAAATGGGCCGTTAATCATGAGTTTGCGCAATCTTATTTTATTCTTATTCTTCCTAGTAAGATTGAATTTTATGTAGTATAAGTTAGTTGAATATACTATATTCAATGGTTCAACCCGTCAACCCGCCCGTCACCCGCCCACACCCGCTTCACCCGAACCGCGCGGTTTATGAACTTAAAAATATGGGTGCGGTTTGAAATTTTGGCAACCCACATGTGTCGGGTCGGGTTGATTTTTTCGTTGTCACCCGCTAAAACTCTACACTATTATAAAGAGAAGCAATTTCATAGAAATTTTTTGATTTTCCTATTATGTCGTCTTTGGTGCTTTTATTAATTTAACTATTTAACTTTTTAAACTCATTTAAATCAAATTTATTTTAAAAATTTAATACCCGCTAAAATGTATACTGAATAATTAAAGCACCCAATAATACGTGCTGAGTATATATTAGTTACTGTTAAAAGAGAAGTAATGCAGTGATCGAACACAAAATTACCAATTTCTTAATATTCATATTTTGTCCTTAATACTTATATTATATTATCATAATCATGTAACTTTTTATCTAGTTACATTATTTAAATATAATTTAACCTTTGCTTTGTCATAGAAAAAAATCATAATTTAATGCACGTGAGAATGTCTGTTAATGATGATATTATTTTTACGAAGTAACCTTCAACTTTTTCAATCTCCTATTACACCAAATTTTTTTTTGGGGGGGTGGGGTAGAGGAGGGCGAGGGGAGGGGGGGTGCATTTCGATTTCGGGTGTGGGACGAATAGGTTCAAGAGTTTAAGGATATGTCAAAAAGTACAACATTTATGTTATTTGATCAACCATCAGAAAATCAAATACGATTGATTTACTAATTAATAAAATCTATGAAATAGCAGTCCATGCCAAAACAACCAATTGGAAAACAATATTACATTTCTTTGGATCCGGCATTTCTAATGGAAGATACCTTGATCCTAGTTTTTTTTGAGATAGTTTACTACAAAGCAACACGTGGCTTAATTTAGTTTTATTTTAATAGTTTAATTTGTAAATTACAAGTTTATCCTTATTAGTAAAAAAATGTATCTAGTTTTAATTAATTCATATGATTAGTTCCCTTTACGATCTCAAGTTCTTAACTCTCTCTCTCAATTGATATTTGAGTGGAAAAGTGACTACACCGAGAGTTAAACATCACTAATGGTATTAAAATTAAACGTGCCGACGTGCAAGAGTAACATCTGCCGAAGAAAAAAATGTGTGGGGAGGAACATGAGATTTGTTTTGAAGAAAAATTAATCTCACGCTAATATTCTTTATATATATAAGTATATTATGGTCATTGTGACAATGCAATATTTTGTTGCACATGTGCAAAATTATCATGATTATTTGTACAGTTGCACAAATATTAACGATCTAGATTTTTTTTTAATTGAAGGCTCAGAATGACATATCTCAATAAATACCACTTATCATGAAATCTTATTTTAAAATGGGGATCTTTGTAATCAAACACTAAATAAAATTCTTATTTTTTTTTTTTGCAAAAGATCTTTAAGCACGTGAAAGAAATGTATCTTTGTATAATAAGTAATAGATAGATTACGATCTTAATAATTAGAACAGATTTATCCTGAAAATTCCGAGACCTATAAAAACACAAGACTAGGCCCAATTCCAAAAAAAAGGAAGAGAGGCAATTAAAGCCAGTTCAAGCAATCATTTCATTGAAATCCTAGATCCCCTTTGAACTGCACAACCATTTCCAGTTCAATTGCAGCAAGATTCAAACTACCCCCTTCTCTCCCAAAGCTTGGATCAGGAACAAGTTGAAGTTTTCAGTTTATAATAAATAAGTCTTTTATCAGTTCCTTGATAGACAAATTTCCAGCACAGGTCCCTCCTCATTATTTTTCAGGTAATTTTCATCTTTTTCTTTTTTTTTTTTTTTTTACCATTTTTTATTTATTTTGGTTGGTTAAGGAGTTAAAGCTTGTTGCATGAGTTCGAAGTCTTATGTTAAATTATGGGTTATCCATTGTTATTGAAGCTAGAAAGACAATGCTGATTGCATATTAATTGAATTGTGTGATAGTTTACATGGAAATTTTGAATCTTTTAATTTGCCCCAAAAACACACAGTTTTATTCAGAAAGTAGATATGGGAATATTGAATTGAAACTCCCCAAAGGAAGCTCAGTTTATTTGTTGAACTTATATCTGTGTTTTGGAAATAAGATGGTTGATTTCTTGTTGTCTTCTTTTAGAAATTTGAAGGTTGATTTATTTATTTTTTTAATTAAAAAAAAAAAAAACTGATTTGGATACTTGATGATAATTAATTGAGGGGCACAATTTCAGTTTGCATCCTATCTGCTTTTGGTCCCGTAGGGAATAGTCACTAAATTTAGTCCTATAACTTACACTATTAGCCACATTTGGTCTTTTCGGCCAGTTTTTTGCCGAGATAAACACGTGCTTCACTTGTCCATTGTAGAGGGAAAATTAAAGTTAAAATATATTAAAATTCCTACGAATTTTGATGTTAAATTGGAAAATGTGATGCTTAACATGTTATCCATTCATTATGTTATCTATGTGCAACATATTATTAAGATGAATAACTAATTGGTTTGGACTTTGGAGATATGATAGTGTTGGAAACTTGGAGTGCTTTTTGAGTAATTTTTAAATGAACTGAATTCATGCAAGTTTTAATATAATTAAAAGTGAGTTGACCTCAAATAGATTGATGTTTTTGTTTATATTTTAAATATTGCTTTTAGCTAAACTAGCCAAATTTAAGATGCGCGAATTTTGGATAAGGAAATTAAACTCTCAGCTACTGGAGTACTTTTATCTGTTTATCTTTTTTTTTTTTTTAAATCTTCTACATATTCAGAATGTTGATTTTGAAAAGAATGAGAAACATAATACGTCTCTTAGTTAAATGTATATTATTGTTTAATATACATTTGTCAGTTGATTTTGGTATTTGATTAAGCCCAAATAGTAATTTAGGATGCAAATATGAGAATTTGACTTGGTCAGTCTCAATTTTAACCTAATATTGTTTGATTGATCTTAAGAACATAACTCATTTATTTCCAAGAAAAAATATCACAAGAGTTAAATAACAATATTTTTTTGTAATAATGAGTGTCTTTAGAATTATGGAGAGTTGACAAGGATATTAATATTTGCATTGGAATTTAATTTTCGATTGAGTATTGGCTTTAAGTTGTTTGTTTCTTTGTTATGTTCAATTCCTTGATTTTCTTTTTCAGATCTCTGCCGTTTTGTTTGTTGTTCGAATTTTGCATAAGTTGGAAAGGAGAGTGTAAATAATTGATTGGAATGGATTGCAAAAAGACCGAGGCTCGTATCGATTTTTTGCAATACCTTGAAACGGACATCTCCTTATATATAATGAGTTTCTTACATGATCCAGCTGATCTAGTTCGTTCAAGTTCTGTCTCACACTTTTGGCACAGATTTGGTGAGTAAATTTTTATATTTATGTTAAGCAAATTTTATTATGTGTGATTCTGCTAAGTTAAGAGCAATACTGCTACATATAACATATGCTTATGATGATATTGATATTGATGTTCTTAATATGTTGTTCACCTCACCAGTGATTGAAAATGGATTTGCAAAAGAGTTGTGCTTGAAAACATTCTTGGGATGCTCTAATTTTCTTGGTACAGTTAATGAAAGTAAAGGAAAGGATTGGGATAATAGTCTTGAGACGGATCATGAGGTTTATGCTTCTCTACTTCACACGTTCCAAAAATCAAAAATTTATGTTTCATGCGGCTTATGGGAAGGAATTAGTGCGTCCAGCACTACTAACATATATCCTAGTCAAGGCATTGCAGAAACTCTCGATATTCCAAACACTCCATCACTTAATAAGACCAGATATTGGTCAAGTACTGGACAAAGGAATGCCCATGTGCCAGAGACGCTAACCTATAAACTAAATCGTGGTATTTGGGCTGTTACTGAAATTTATGTTAGACCTTGTCCAGGTAAGCTTCTATTATCATTGCTAGCAACCATTATTTGCGTTTTCCCAATTCTTAATACTTCTTCATTGGTCTTTATGCATATTTATTTAACTATAAAATGTTAATTGATTCAGCGGAAGGAAGCCCCAATGTATTCTCTGCAAAATCTGTGAGATTTAGAATTGGTCAAGCGAAATCCCCAAGAGAGAATGAAACAGACCTGATTACTGATGACGAAGTTGAGTGGACTTACACTTCACCAGAGTTCCCAATGAAGCAGGAGCATAAGGTGCAACCGTTCAAGTTATCACAACCTGTACTTTGTTTTGGCGGATATTTGAAGATTGAGTTGTTGGGTAGGGTTCAAAGACATCAAAAAGATGGATTATTCTATATATGGTATGTGAAGTTTTATTCCATAAACTTAATTAATATGTGATAACGTGATAGATATAATTTTGGGTAAAATACAAGAACACCTCTTGTGCTTTTCTCAGATGGAAAAAGAATTATATGTTAATATGTTTTTCTTTGAAGAAATCCCTATGTTTACTTTTTATTTGAATATTAAGAGAGGACCATAGGTGGTTATTGCTAAACTTTTTTAAGAGCATACGGAATTTTTTTAAGTGAAGAGCGGTGTGTTTGCATCTTATTCCATTGAAAAATAACATCTGTACATATAAAGATGTAGTTGTGAGTTCCCATTCGAATAAAGAAGAATAATCTCTTAATAGAGTCTAGGGTTTCCTAATAATAATAAAATAAAATTGTATTCCCAATTAGACACAAACTTTGTTCTTGCATTTTATTCATACAATTTTCGATTATGAGGTCTCTAATTTACTTGCATTGTGCAGTGTGAGTTATGTTCGAGTTCTAGGACATCGTTTGTTTCCTGCATTTGATGGAAAGATACACGAACAATATGGAAAGTATTTGCTGCTGTACAACCCTGACAAGCTTGGAGATGTTTTCAAAATCTATCCTAAATATGAATGGATGCGACCATGGGCATTGTCGTTACCGCGCCGTTATTAAGTTATACTTTCGGTCGTGTTTTAAAGCTATATATATATTTTAGATTATAAGCGTTGTTTACGTTTGATTTGATAGTATATTATACTAGAACCCCAAAAGATTGAGCGACTTTAATGGACAATACATGTAATTCTATTTTCTAATTCTTTTTGGTGGGTTAATAATAGAACGATACAATTGCAACATTATGCCCGCTTTCATTTTCTAAACTTTCATTTAATAATAGAACGATGCAATTGCAATATTATCTTCGAGTTATGCGGTATGATAGCTCTTTTTACCTTCTGAGATTTTTATCTTTAGCATTGTTTAACTATAGGAGTTTCCAAACTGATTATATGGAATATTTTAAGGAGTTGTATAAATGCATATGTTCCGTACACGGGCAGAATAATTGGAAGTTCCAGCCTTTTTTTTTTCTTCCTTTAGTTTTTCAAATCTATTAATGGATGAGGCTTATTGCCTGAATTTAGCATACATTATGAGCTAATATTTGTTAAGCCTGACCTTATATATAGCTTGCTTTAGAAATTTTTGTGTCCTGTTTAGGATTAATAATGCTTCTGCTGTTGTTTGATAACAACAAATTTTAATCACAATTCAAGTATAGTATCTGGTATAATCACAATTAAGTTTATATTGCTGATGTGGCTTGTTACTAAAATCTATTGATAAATTGTTAGGTTGTTTGCTGAAGCTTTTAATTCTATTCTTCTTATGTACTTATGTCAACTATTATTGTGGCCTCTCTACCTAATTTTAGGGAGCTCTATATCCGTTACTTCAGTCAATGTTGGTTGACGATTGGTTGACTAGCATACGTGCTGGGTCATGGCTGTTTTACAGAACCGAGTAGGTAAGTTCACTCGAAAATTCTCATTTTTCTGGTTGACAGTGATGAAAAGACAGTGGAAATCCTTTCCTTTTTTTTTTTTAAATAGGAAATGAACTAGCTTGATTGCCAGCACTTTTTGTTGAAAGTGGCTTTCCGAAATCTAGAAAAAAAAAATTCGCTCTTCTATCCTTGGGACATTTTCCTAAAGATGGATGCAGAGTTTCTGCCTGTGTTGGAGCTTCTGGATTTGTAAGAAAATGCTTTTAAACGTGTTGGTGCATTATTCTTTCTTGTTTACTGTTGATTTCCTTTCATGACTAAAAACATTGCGCTAATTGTAAATCTTTGTTCCAGAATCTTCTTGTTCTTAAATGTACATGTGACCATTCAACATGCTCACACAAACACCTGGCACAAGATAGAATAACAATTCAGTGCCCTATTTATTGAGATGACCACCGATGCCCTTCCTATTCCATTTGCAGGTTGTTGGGTGCGTTAATCCTTTGATTAACTCAAGCTGCTCTAAGAATGAGGATGGGAGTACTATATTCTTAGCATGCGATACAATCTTAAATTTCCCATTGAAAGATACGACCTTTTTCTACATTTTAATAGTAATTTTCAGGAGATTTAGGTAGTGTTAGTCACATTTTCCATTTTATTTCATGAATAGAGAGAGCACCTTCATCTTTCGTAGTTCAATTTCAGTTCAATCAATCCTCTGGAGGCATTGTCACGTTGGACCGGTATGATTGTGTACTTCATATCTCGGGTAATGTTGTTTTCATGAATACTTTGATTTTGATTCTTTTTGTTGTTGGGGGTAAATTTGAGAGTACTTTAGGAAAATGCACCTAATCTGAAACAATAGGGAGCCTATGTGAAATCCTGCATTTACATGCATCTATTTATTTAATTGAGGTTTGAGCTAAATTTAGCACGAATCTATCCTTACTATCATGCATTAAATATTAAAATCATCAAATTAGCTATTAGTATCAACTATGCAAACATTCAAATTTATAGGGCTAAGAAACAAAAAACTCTAGAACCTTTGGCAACTATTAGAACTTCATATGGAGTTGGTTATGGTTCATTTATTGACTCGATTAATATATTTCCAAGCCTAAATTTACGCACAATAAGTTCTTGTCAGTCGTCAACTAAATCCAGTAAACGAGTGTCAAGTATTAAAAAAAATTGTATTTATCAATTGGTTAACATTAACCAGTAACACTTACGTTTAAATTGCGACATCTTAAAGTTTGACCTTGTTCATTAAGAGATAATATAGGATACACAACAAAAAGCACTAACTGACCTAAATGCATTTTTTTTGGATAGTTTACTGACCTTAATGATATTACTACCTTATTATAGTTGCACTTTTACTTCAAATGTAAACTGTTCTAGAGGCCTTCAATGTGTTCAGAATTTGATAAGGAAAATTCTTATCGCTCTTACAAAAATTTAGATAACATTAGACCTATTGAGATTTTCAGCAGAGGAATGTTAATCATGTTGTTATTACTTTACCTATGAGAACATGTCATTTGCTTATGGTTTTCAATATCAATCTTGAATTGTTTCATAGCAGATACTACAAGACAGGTCTTTCGAAATGTTATATGAGTCCATCCCTTAATCTTCGATATAAACAGTCAGGTCTTTCAGTTGGGATTTGGAAATAATTTACAAGATTGTTTTTTGTGGCCGAATTGATGATAAAGATTCTTATCCTCGAGTTGTTTGTTTCTTGATTGCAGCAATTTAATTAATCTGAAGGTTGTGTCATCTTATTTAGTTTCAATTCCAGCTGTATTTTGTTTCACCTCTCTTAACATTTGCATGAGGGTAATTGTTTCATCTCATTTACATGCATATGATGATCATTTCTATTTTGTTTCTTAAGAATTTACTCTATTGTGCTTTGAGACATAACACAAGACATATTTAGAACCCCATAATGATTAGACCTCTGTATCATTCCTTTTATGTTGTGAAATATAGGGCATTGATACACTGATTTCGAATGTGCAGATTCCTCTTGAATTAATTATATGAATGGGACATATATTTACATTATACTGATGGTTCTTTCATGGAGAGATGATGTTGAAACTTTTTTATATTTTATTTGCATAGATATTTTGTTGTGAGAGATGCAATATTTGGATGTTTTCTGCCTTTTTAGAAACTTCATCAAGGTACTTGTAAACGGAACTCAAAGACTTAATTTGCATCCACTATCCTCAGTGCCATAGACAAATACATACCAGAGCGCCAATTAATCGGATCATCATATTATAGTATGCAAATTTTTTAATCGAAAATGGCTGAACATTATCTATATATGTACATTGGAGTTATTCAACAATCGAACATAGCAAAACACCGCGCTATGCAGATCCCTTGTATATATATATAATAGACATTCACAAAACTTTTTAGATAGAGAAAAACAACGTAACTAAACTAAACTAAATGAAGACAACTGCTGCTACACCATATATATATATAGTACCATATACTATATTTTTTGGATATTAATATTACTGAGTATTTTATTCATGTTATGTTAAAGATATAATTACTGGAGTATTGTATTTTCTTACCAGGCCATGGTAAAGATTTTGAGTTTAAGTTTGTTGGCATAAAGGCATAAATTACAGGTTTAATTACCAATTGATTGATTGTTTATATGATTTTCTTACCATGATAAAATCCTACATAAAATAAATGCTTTAGGTTATATAATGTTAATGGGAAAATTGCTTTATTGGTATCATATGATAGACTAACTTGCAATTTTGGTACCATTATATACATAAATGTAAATTTGGTACCATAAGATAGGTTTTTAATATTGCAACTTTGGTACCAAACTCAATTTTTTCTCAAAGTTAATGATAATTTAACCCCTATAAAATGCATAATGATAGATTTATCCCCTCATGGTTTAAAAAAGAGCATTTTACCCCTTGAAATTTTGTTGAAGTTTCACATCGTCTCCCTGATATTTTTATAGACGGCACTTTATCCACTTTTCTTATGATAATGTGTCATTTTACCCCCTGTGTTATGATAAATGTGCCAATTTATCCCCTTATGTTATAAAATAGTTTGCATGTCTACTCTCAATTTCGGCAAGTGAGTTACACTCTCCGGCTGAAGGGGGTAAATTGATTTTTCCCCAAATTATAAAGGGGTAAATTGAACATTATGCATTTCATAGAGGGTAAATTGCCATTAAAATTGTAGACAAATTGGATTTCGTACAAAAATTGCAATGAAAACTATCATATGGTACCGAATGTGCATTTTCATATATAATGGTACCAAACATGCAAGTTAGCCTATCCTAGGATACAAAAAAACAATTTTCTCTAATGTTAACTAATATGAATTATTTATGATAATTAAAATAATTCAAAATAATCAGAAATTAGAATTTGATTTAATTAGAGTCAAATACCATTTTTCTATATCTATGTCTACACTATTATAAAGAGAAGCAATTTCATAGCAATTTTTGATTTTCCTATTATTTCGTCTTTGGTGCTTTTATTAATTTAACTATTTAACTTTTTAAACTCATTTAAATCAAATTTATTTTAAAAATTTAATACCCGCTAAAATGTATACTGAATAATTAAAGCACCCAATAACACGTGCTGAGTATATATTAGTTACTGTTAAAAGAGAAGTAATGCAGTGATCGAACACAAAATTACCAATTTCTTGATATTCATATTTTGTCCTTAATACTTATATTATATTATCATAATCATGTAACTTTTTATCTAATTACATTATTTAAATATAATTTAACCTTTGCATTGTCATAGAAAAAAATCATAATATAAGGCACGTGAGAATGTCCGTTAATGATGATATTATTTTTACGAAGTAACCTTCAACTTTTTCAATCTCCTATTACACCAATCTTTTTTTTTTTTTTTGGGGGGTGGGGTAGAGGAGGGCGAGGGGAGGGGGTCATTTCGGTTTCGGGTGTGGGACGAATAGGTTCAAGAGTTTAAGGATATGTCGAAAAGTACAACATTTATGTTATTTGATCAACCATCAGAAAATCAAATAGGATTGATTTACTAATTAATAAAATCTATGAAATAGCAGTCCATGCAAAAACAACCAATTGGAAAACAATATTACATTTCTTTGGATCCGGCATTTCTAATGGAAGATACCTTGATCCTAGTTTTTTTTGAGATAGTTTACTACAAAGCAACACGTGGCTTAATTTAGTTTTATTTTAATAGTTTAGTTTGTAAATTACAAGTTTATCCTTATTAGTAAAAAAATGTATCTAGTTTTAATTAATTCATATGATTAGTTCCCTTCACGATCTCAAGTTCTCAACTCTCTCTCTCAATTGATATTTGAGTGAAAAAATGACTACACCGAGAGTTAAACATCACTAATGGTACTAAAATTAAACGTGCCGACGTGCAAGAGTAACATCTGCCGAAGAAAAAAATGTGTGGGGAGGAACATGAGATTTGTTTTGAAGAAAAAATAATTTCACGATAATATTCTTTATATATATAAGTATATTATGGTCATTGTGACAATGCAATATTTTGTTGCACGCAAAATTATCATGATTATTTGTACAGTTGCACAAATATTAACAATCTAGATTTTTTTTTTTTAATTTAAAGGCTGAGAATGACATATCTCAATAAATACCACTTATCATGAAATCTTATTTTAAAATGGGGATCTTTGTAATTAAACACTAAATAAAATTTCTTATTTTTTTTTTCGCAAAAGATCTTTAAGCACGTGAAAGAAATGTATCTTTGTATAGTAATAGATAGATTACGATCTTAATAATTAGAACAGATTTATCCTGAAAAATCCGAGACCTATAAAAACACAAGACTAGGCCCAATTCCAAAAAAAAGGAAGAGAGGCAATTAAAGCCAGTTCAAGTAATCATTTCATTGAAATCCTAGATCCCCTTTGAACTGCACAACCATTTCCAGTTCAATTGCAGCAAGATTCAAACTACCCCCTCTCTCCCAAAGCTTGGATCAGGAACAAGTTGAAGTTTTCAGTTTATAATAAATAAGTCTTTTATCAGTTCCTTGATAGACAAATTTCCAGCACAGGTCCCTCCTCATTATTTTTCAGGTAATTTTCATCTTTTTCTTTTTTTTTTTTTACCATTTTTTATTTATTTTGGTTGGTTAAGGAGTTAAAGCTTGTTGCATGAGTTCGAAGTCTTATGTCAAATTATGGGTTATCCATTGTTATTGAAGCTAGAAAGACAATGCTGATTGCATATTAATTGAATTGTGTGATAGTTTACATGGAAATTTTGAATCTTTTAATTTACCCGAAAAACACAGTTTTATTCAGAAAGTAGGTATGGGAATATTGAATTGAAACTTCCCAAAGGAAGCTCAGTTTATTTGTTGAACATATATCTGTGTTTTGGAAATAAGATGGTTAATTTCTTGTCTTCTATTAGACATTTGAAGGTTGATTTTTTTATTTTTGTAATTGAAAAAAAAAAAAAACTGATTTGGATACTTGATGATAATTAATTGAGGGGCACAATTTCAGTTTGCATCCTATCTGCTTTTGGTCCCGTAGGGAATAGTCACTAGATTTAGTCCTATAACTTCGACTATTAGCCACATTTGGTCTTTTCGACCAGTTTTTTGCCGAGATAAACACGTGCTTCACTTGTCCATTGTAGAGGGAAAATTAAAGTTAAAATATATTAAATAGATTGATGTTTTTGTTTATATTTTAAATATTGCTTTTAGCTAAACTAGCCAAATTTGAGATGGGCGGATTTTGGATAAGGAAATTAAACTCTCAGCTACTGTAGTACTTTTTATCTGTTTATCATTTTTTTTTTTAAATCTTCTACATATTCACAACGTTGATTTTTGAAAAGAATGAGAAACATAATACGTCTCTTAGTTAAATGTATATTAATTACTTTGTGGACTATTTTTATTGTTGAATGGGTTGTGTTCGGTTGTTCACTTTTCCAATAAGTCACAAAATTTGTCGGTTGATTTGGGTATTTGATTAAGCCAAAATAGTAATTTAGGATGCAAATATGAGAATTTGACTTGGTCAGTCTCAATTTTAACCTAATATTGTTTGATTGATCTTAAGAACATAACTCATTTATTTCCAAGAAAAAATATCACAAGAGTTAAATAACAATATTTTTTGTAATAATGAGTGTCTTTAGAATTATGGAGAGTTTGACAAGGATATTAATATTTGCATTGGAATTTAATTTTCGATTGAGTATTGGCTTTAAGTTGTTTGTTTCTTTGCTATGTTCAATTCCTTGATTTTCTTTTTCAGATCTCTGCCGTTTTGTTTGTTGTTCGAATTTTGCATAAGTTGGAAAGGAGAGTGTAAATAATTGATTGGAATGGATTGCAAAAAGACCGAGGCTCGTATCGATTTTTTGCAATACCTTGAAACGGATATCTCCTTATACATAATGAGTTTCTTACATGATCCAGCTGATCTAGTTCGTGCAAGTTCTGTCTCACACTTTTGGCACAGATTTGGTGAGTAAATTTTTATATTTATGTTAAGCAAATTTTATTGTGTGATTCTGCTAAGTTATGACTTATGAGCAATACTGCTACACATAACATATGCTTATGATGATATTGTTGTTCTTAATATGTTGTTCACCTCACCAGTGATTGAAAATGGATTTGCAAAAGAGTTGTGCTTGAAAACATTCTTCGGATGCTCTAATTTTCTTGGTACAGTTAATGAAAGTAAAGGAAATGATTGGGATAATAATCTTGAGACGGATCATGAGGTTTATGCTTCTCTACTTCACACTTTCCAAAAATCAAAAATTTATGTTTCATGCGGCTTATGGGAAGGAATTAGTGCGTCCAGCACTACTAACATATATCCTAGTCAAAGCATTGCAGAAACTTTCGATATTCCAAACATGCCATCACTTAATAAGACCAGATATTGGTCAAGTACTGGACAAAGGAATGCCCATGTGCCAGAGACGCTAACCTATAAACTAAAACGTGGTATTTGGGCTTTTACTGAAATTTATGTTAGACCTTGTCCTGGTAAGCTTCTATTATCATTGCTAGCAACCATTATTTGCGTTTTCCCAATTCTTAATACTTCTTCATTGGTCTTTATGCATATTTATTTAACTATAAAATGTTAATTGATTCAGCGGAAGGAAGTCCCAATGTATTCTCTGCAAAATCTGTGAGATTTAGAATTGGTCAAGCGAAATCCCCAAGAGAGAATGAAACAGTCCTGATTACTGATGACGAAGTTGAGTGGACTTACACTTCACCAGAGTTCCCAATGAAGCAGGAACATAAGGTGCAACCGTTCAAGTTATCACAACCTGTACTTTGTTTTGGCGGATATTTGAAGATTGAGTTTCTGGGTAGGGTTCAAAGACATCAAAAAGATGGATTATTCTATATATGGTATGTGAAGTTTTGTTCCATAAACTTAATTAATATGTGATAACATGATAGATATAATTTTGGGTAAAATACAAGAACACCTCTTGTGCTTTTCTCAGATGGAAAAAGAATTATATGTTAATATGTTTTTCTTTGAAGAAATCCCTATGTTTACTTTTTAAGAGAGGACCATAGGTGGTTATTGCTAAACTTTTTTAAGAGCATATGGAATTTTTTTAAGTGAAGAGCGGTGTGTTTGCATCTTATTACATAGAATAACATTTGTACATCTAAAGATGTAGTTGTGAGTTCCCATTCAAATAAAGAAGAATAATCTCTTAATATAGTCTAGGGTTTCCTAATAAAAATAAAATAAAATTGTATTCCCAATTAGACACAAACTTTGTTCTTGCATTTTATTCATACAATTTTTGATTATGAGGTCTCTAATTCACTTGAATTGTGCAGTGTGAGTTATGTTCGAGTTCTAGGACATCGTTTGTTTCCTGCATTTGATGGAAAGATACACGAACAATATGGAAAGTATTTGCTGCTGTACAACCCTGACAAGCTTGGAGATGTTTTCAAAATCTATCCTAAATATGAATGGATGCGACCATGGGCATTGTCGTTACCGCGCCGTTATTAAGTTATACTTTCGGTCGTGTTTTTAAAGCTATATATATATATATTTTAGATTATAAGAGTTGTATACGTTTGATTTGATGGTATATTATACTAGAACCCCAAAAGATTGAGCGACTTTAATGGACAGTACCTGAAATTTTATTTTCTAATTCTTTTTGGTGGTTTAATCATAGAACGATGCAATTGCAACATTGTGCCCGCTTTCAGTTTATTCAGCTGCTTCTTCGTTTGTTAAACTTCTTTTTCACGTGTTTCCCGCGCTGCCTTTTATTTTCGCCTTTGTTTATTGAATTGGTGGGGAACTCGTAACCTTCTGAAGCCGGGCAGAATAGTGATTATTCTGCAGGCAAGTTCCATCAGATAAATTTGCTACAAGAGCACGAGAAATAGATACCCATGAACATTTGAGAGAACAAATCTCTTCTTTTTCAAAAAACTCATAATCATCAATATCTGAAAATAGTGAAAATTACAACTTCTTTTATTAGACTCTAATCCTAGGCAACTGAAAGGAAATAAAACTCTAAAGGAAACTGAATAATTCCTAAAATCCTGTAGAAACTAAATCACTAAAACTAAGGAAACTAAATAACTAAATAATAAAAGATAGATTGTCTTTAGTTTAAAAATTACAAAAACAGCTAATTTCACATATCATGTGCTCCTTTTGTAGGTATCCTATATATGGTGGCATGCAAGACTGGAATTATATTCATTATGGATGCTTTGAACTGACATTGGAGATCAGTGACAATAAATGGCCTACTGCTTGTGAGGTTAGATTTCAGTTTATGTTGATTCACAGTGATGCCTTATTGAGATTTGAGATGAAATTATTGCTTCTTCTGTTTTAGGACTTTATATGTTTTAAGGGGTGACACCTCCTTGGTTCTTTTCAGTAATGTATATGCTTATCATTTGCTACATTGTGTTACTACATGGTGTTAATTGCTAATATTTGGAGTCCAGTGAACTTTTAATAAAAAGAGTAGTTTCTGATTTTTCTGTACATTTCCACCAAGGCATGGATAGTCAGGGGAGATATGATGATACATAATGATATTTAAACTAAAAGTTTGTGCCACAAAGGTGTATTTGAAGTCATCTGGCTAATAGATTGTATGGTCATAGATTATAAGAGCAGACTTAGTGCATAAACTGACATGTGATGAAATGTTCTAAGTACCTCTTAAATTTTCTTGTGGATGAATGTAATATTTTAGCAAAGATCATATTATTCATCTTATCACCTTTGGTGGTGTAGCTTCCATAGCTTTAATAACCCTCTCTAGGAATAATAAAAATTTAGTTAAATAGGTATTCTCACCGGATTAACAGTGGATGGCATGCTCCTTTCCAGCGTTGTTACAATACCGGTGAGGTATTAAAGGTTAATGAATATCATGTCTATGCTAAGTTTGCAAATACCTGTCCAGTGATACCAATAAAATCGTAGCTGCTTCTTGCATTCAAATCGAAATCTATGGAAGGCTCTTCGATTTTAAGCTCGATCTCGTTCAATTCTTGTGCCTTATTACCATTGATCTGGTTGTGTAGTCTTCATTTGCTTAGCTGAGTGCTGATGATCATTATAGGTTCCGAACCTATTACTCTTAGTTCTTGAACTGAAGTGCAGGAGATTTTTTGCCATAGCTCGATTATGATTTTCATTCTTTTTTTTTCCTTTCCTTCGCCATTGTAAGAGACTATTTTTTAGTTATTTCAATTGTTACCTACATGTTTTTGGTTTGTATGCACAGAGATCTTGCTTGCTTTTGAAACTAGTTTTCGCTGAATTAAGATTAGTTGACTATCATTAAAAAGTTTCAAGAGTTTTAAAATTTGTGGCGAAAGGTACTGAGGTGATGTTATGCTCTCAATTATAGAGATTTTTTGGACCTGAATTATATTTATATGTTTGAACTTTGAATGTATAAACTTTGTTCTAATGAAGACTAAAGAGGGTTTTCATTTTACTTATCTTTTAGCAGAATTTATAGGGGGTTTATAAACAGAGTGACGTGGCTATAAAGCTCATTAGCCAACCTGAAGAGGATAGAGAATTGGCTGAGTTCTTGGAGAATCAGTTCACATCTGAAGTTGCTCTCTTGTTCAGGTTAAGGCATCCTAATATCATCACTGTAAGTTCATTGGATCTTTGGGCTTATAGTATTGTTAGTTTTGATTCTTGATTATGTTAGTTATATTGATTAAACTGGTTTTTATATGTTAACTTCCTGTTAGTGTTTGGTGTGAAGTTAAGCTTTGAAAAATTGGTACTATTTTCGTAATTATATGTTAGGCTTATAGTATTGTTAGTGTTTGGTGTTGTTTAATATGAGAGGTTAATGAATATCATGTCTATGTTAAGTTTGATAATTGTGTTCATGTAAGTTTTTTATTGATAATGTCACTAATGAATTACATGTCTATGTTAAATTTTATTTAGTTTAATTCATCTACTACCATATGCTTTGGCTAATATGATTGTGGAAGTGCTTCTATTAGTAATATAATTCATGTCTACGTTAAGTTCTATTTGGTAGAATTAATCGTATTTATTGTTGGTTTATCTTGTTTAGTTATTATTATATGATAAGTTTTATTTCTTGGATTTACTATTTGTGTTTCATTGTTGTTATGTTTCTAACACTTTCATCTTTTGTATTTCAAGAAGGTGTTGCCAAAGAAGAAGGTTTAAGACGAAGGGTTAAATTGCACATTATTTTGTATTTAGTTTGATAGATATTTTATTAATATTTTTTGTTAATGCAAATTGTTGAGACATTTCATTTGTTGGATGATTTGGAAAAGAAGCATATTTTGATAGTATATATTGGATGATTAGAAAATTTTTTTGTGATTTAATTTGTTAAAAGATCATAAAAAAGTTATTGAATTTAGATTTTGGTTATATGAAAGCACTAATCAAAAGAACAAAATATATCTTAAAACTAATTTTTTTTATATTTATAATTAAAAGTGGGCTTATTCCCGGCGCATTATAAGCGCCGGGAATAGCTTTCAAAGCGCCGGGAATAGTTATTCCCGGCGCGTAAAAAGCGCCGGGAATACTTTTTCCCGGCGGTCTTTTTATTCCCGTCGCCCCTCTAACCCGGCGGCGATGGGGCGCTTTTAGAAGCGCCGGGAATGTATTCCCGGCGCTAATTTTCTATTCCCGGCGCTTTTTTCACGCCGGGAAAAACCTTATATGTTGTAGTGCTTTTATTTTCGCCTTTGTTTATTGAATTGGTGGGGAACTCGTAACCTTCCGTCATTGTTGAATTGTGAACTACTAGCCATTTTTATAGTTGATATCATCAACTAATTAAATGAAAGTTTTCATTTTTTATACGAACCCTTTTTATTTGGTTCAGTATTTAAAAGGTGTCTATGCAACTAGAGAAAAGTGTTTGTTGCTATTTACTTTGAATATTTTATATCTTTTTTGATTATGTAAACAAAAATAATTTCCTTTTTGCAATTTTGAATCTTAACTACAAGAATCCAAATAAAAAGTGACTTTTTTCGATAATTGAATTGATATTAATTACGGTAAAGACAATATCACCAACCCAAAAAAAAAAATCGATAATTAAAGTTATGCATTGAAAAAGGCAAAAAGCCTACCTGCCTAAGTAAAAGACGATACTAATAGAAAAAAGTGCTGGTAGCTCGAGTTTTGGTTCTGGTTTTTCTTTGGAATCGAATTTGGTCTATGAAGGCCCCTCGAAGGTGAAGATGTTTTGGTGGTCTTCTTGTAATAATGCTATACCAGTCCGTGAGAATCTTAGGAACCGTAGGGTCATATTGGATGCATCTTGCATTCGTTGCGGAGTGAACAGAGAAACGTCCCTCCATTGCCTCCTCCGTTGCACTTATGCTAGACAATGTTGGGCCCTCTCTGGTCTTTCTCTCACTCATTACCTCACTGACTCGCTCGAGATTACGGAATGGTTTTCACATTTGTTCTCTAATCTGGATGCTTCAGAACTTGGTTACGCAGCAACTTTGACTTGGTGGATTTGGTAAGGCCGCAATAAACTGCTTTGGGATCAAGAAGACACTGAACCAACAAATTTAATTTCACTAGCTCAAAATTTCTAGTTTAGATTTAAAGAAGTGAACTTGCTAACTGCCCCCCAAACCCGGAACAGATCTATCATCTCCGAATGGAAACCACCTCCTGAGGGCTTTGTTAAAATCAATACTCAATACTGATGCAACAATTGATTCTGATTCTAATAGATTTGGTATTGGTTACTTTTGATTTTATATATTAGAACTTCATAAGAGTGAACAGGCTTGTTTATTTGGTGCTTTTAATAAAAAAAATTCATGTTTGGAAGATGTCAAACAAACATGTTTTCTAATTTTTGAAATAAATTTTAGTTCTCTTAATTTTTTCAAACTACTCTCTCAAAAGCCACAACAATTTTTTTATCTCTAAACAAAACATATACAAACACTAATATCATTTAACATAAAGTAATTTATTTCTTATACAATTTATCTAATATAAAGAACATGATTTACACATTTTACACCTACACCTATTTTATTTCTTAAATCACTCTCTCAAAACTCAAACAAAAAATATTACGCAAAACAAAATTATTTCACAAATTAAACTATTTGTTCAAACACCAAACAAACGTGCCCAATGATTTTATTTATTTATTTGATGGACAATAAGTGTAATTTTATTTTCTAATTCCTTTTGGTGGTTTAATCATAGAACGATGCAATTGCAATTTTGACCGCTTTCAGTTTATTTTCTCTCATTTTTGTCGTCCTTAAATTCCTTTCAATTTTCAAACAAGAAATTCGGCTTGCCCAATTTCAGCTGCTTCTTCGTTTATTTTGGCCTTTGTTTATTGGGACTCTTTCTTGAATTGGAGGGGAACTCGTCACATGCCTGCTGCCATTGTTGAATTGTGACTTAATGATCTGAGTCCAAACTACTAACCATTTTTATAGTTGATATCATCAACTAATTAAATAAAAAAGTTTTATTTTTATACTTACCCTTTTTATTTGGAAAGTTTAAAAATCCCATATCTTGGTAACAAAGCACAATCTAGCAAAATCCCCATAGTGTTTTGATTGATTCTAATTCCATTATAACAAACTCTTCCATTCCTCTTAAATGATTACATTTTAATTATAAAAAAACAGCAAATAAAAAAGAGTTTGTTGCATGCTATTTACTTTGAATATATTTGTTTGTTTTATTTAACCAAAAAAAGTCCCTTTTTGCAATTTATTATACAAGGAACCAAATAAAAAGTGACTTTTTTCAGTAATCGGGTTGATATTAATTACAGTAAAGACCATATAACCAATCCACACTACAACATTTAAGGGTTTTCCCGGCGCTTAAAAAGCGCCGGGAATAGCAAAATTAGCGCCGGAAATACATTCCCGGCGCTTCTAAAAGCGCCCCACCGCCGCCGGGTAAAAGGGGCGACGGGAATAAAAAAAGCGCCGGGAACAAGTATTCCCGGCGCTTAAAAAGCGCCGGAAATATTTATTCCCGGCGCTTTCAAAGCTATTCCCGGCGCTTAAAATGCGCCGGGAATAAGCCCACTTTTAATTATAAATATAAAAAAAAATTATTTTAAAATATATTTTGTACTTTTGATTAGTGCATTTATATAACCCAAATCTAAATCCAATAATATTTTTTATGATCTTTTAACAAATCAAATCACAATAAATTTTTCAAATAATCCAATATATACTATCAAAATATGCTTCTCTTCCAAATCATCCAACAAATGAAATGCCTCAACAATTTGCATTAACAAAATATCTATCAAACTAAATACAAAATAATGTGCGATTTAACCCTTCATCTTAAACCTTCTTCTTTGGCAACACCTTCCTGAAATACAGAAAATAAATGTGTTAAGAACATAACAACAATGAAACACAAATAGTAAATCCAAGAAATGAAACTTATCATATAATAATGGCTAAACAAGATAAACCAACAATAAATACGATGAATTCTACCAAATAAAACTTAACGTAGACATGAATTATATTACTAATAGAAACACTTCCACAATCATAATTGCCAAAGCATATGGTAGTAGTTAAATAAGATGAATTCAACCAAATAAAACATAACATAGACATGAAATCCATTAACTAAAGAGAAATTTCCAAACCATATGGTAGTAGCTAAATAAGACAAACCAACAATAAACACGATCAATCCAACCTAATAAAACTTTAACATAGACAAAATATTCATTACCAATAGAAAAACTTACATGAACACAATTAGCAAACTTAACATAGACATGATATTCATTAACCTCTCATACCTCATCGGTATTGTGGTTTTGCGTTTGTTTTTTTTCACTTTAGTTTCTTGCATGGGTACTTGCGTCTGCAATTAATTTGAAAATCATAGATTAGCTAAGATAAGTATAGTATACTACTTTAAGAATAAACAATGATTCAATATAAGCTGAAAAATGCTGAAATTAAGCTTGCACCTGAAAAAGGCTGAAATTAAGTATACATTTACTTTAAGAGTAAATGTCAATACTAGCATGTAACTTTGTTTATTACCTCAATGAATCATGTCACAACATATAACAGTTCATGGTTACAAATTAAGTGCACAAGTAACCTTGTTTCAGGAAATTAAACTAGCATATGGGTATAATGTGAAAACTAATTAACAAAGTCAATTAGAAAAGCAGCAAACTTACTTTAACAGGCTTATTACTTTCAGTCAATTATTACCTCGCAAAATTGGACACTTGAGTGCATATGACTTTCTCGAGGAAATGTAGCACCCTGTAAACTTGAAGATTGCGGGGCTGCATTCACCTCATTATCTTGTTGTGAGCAACTAGATGTCCCTCCATACATATTGGTCAGGGGCTCCTATTAATGAGAATATAGTTTTATAAATTTCAAATATTACAACTTCACAAATATTTATTACCACTATTTTGAGTTTTTCTTCCCCTCTCACGCTCTTTAGTGTGATACCTTAAACCATTTATGATATACCCGGAGTATCTCTTGGCCCATTTATCAGGTCCCCTAGCCAAGCACTTCACTTGTTCAATCAAGTGATCATCTTCACAATCTCTCTCCAAAGTTTTAACCTATTGCATGATGACACTCGTTATTTTGGTAAAAGATAAGAATATAGTAAAAGATAAAAACCAAAGGACACCCACATGTTCTTTAAGCCATAAGTAAAATGTTGCATTATGGATCTTCTGTTTTTCGTATATATCCACCCGAGGTCTCTCCCTATCCAAAACCCCGAGGTGTTTCCTGAAGATAAATAGTGAATATATTATTTTCATATTTAAGTTATTAATACTAATATTGCATAAATCATATAAAAACTTACTTGCGAAGTGATGCCAGCATATCAGAGTTTCCAAGGACATAACGATGTGCTTGGATCCACGATATCTAATCCATATAGACTACATCAGTTCCTCCAATAACACGACCTTCTCCTTTGCAAATACTCTCATATCCTTCATAATTCCTCTTAGTACGATCATTTCTCGACTCAACATCATGCAAATATCTTGAACAAAAGGTCATGCACTCTTCCACCAAGTACCCTTCGGCAATTGAACCTTCTGGACGATAAGAGCTTGGGAATTCATCGATCATCGGAAATGTTTCTTTCAAGATTTCTAGTAACACAGAAAACGAGTTGTTGCTCCAACGATACATAGACTTGATTTGAAGCAATCTGAGTATGAAGGACAGTAACGATTTTTCACAACCAGGATATAACTTGTGACTGGCATCTTGCAACAGCTTATAAAAATTTCTTGTTTCTTTGTCAAGCTCTACATTTTCAGCTTCATCAAAGAATACAATATTAGGATTGTCCTTCGGGACACCGAAGGCCTCATAAGCCATCCCTTCCAAGTCATCTCCTTCATACCCTTGATCTTCTTCATCTTCTTCTTCGTTTGAATTCAAATGACTCAAATAGAAAGATTCCTCTCCATGATGTACCCAATTTGAATAGGTCTTGAGAAACCCATACATCATTATATGTTCATAAACACCTCTCCGATTTCCATGAGTTAAATTTTGACAACGAGTACAAGGACACTTAATCACCTCACCCCTCTTCTTAGTAGTGTACGCATATTCAAGGAAAGCTTCAACTCCTTTTTGTAATCAGGATGCATGCGATTTCTAATTTTAATCCAACTTCTATCCATGGACATAAAAAATAAATCTGATAATAGAAGAGTGTTTTTTAGATATAAAAAGTAAAACCCATTAGCTAATGATAAGTATAGTATACTATTTTAAGAAAAAACAATGATTCAATATAAGCTGAAAAAGGCTGAAATTAAGTTTGCATCTGAAAAAGGCTGAAATTAAGTATACAGTATGTATGTAGTAAACATTAGCCCGGTAGCAAGTTATATATAGTACAGAGTGAGCAAGAAAAAGCTATTAATAAAATACATACCTCTAAAATCTAAATACATACCTTATATTGTGATTTTGAGCTTTAGTTTTTCGAGTCAAGCTCGAATCGATCTTCAAAAGTCATCAAAAGAAATTCATAAAGTACTGCGAAACAATTACGTAGTTAGAATGAATACGGAACAGTATACAAAAATTAAAACTCATTTAATTAATTCTCCTGAAAGTCTTCTAAATCATGATATGAATTGCTATTTAAACAGACTTAGAGTCCATAGCATAATGTAGCATGTAGAAGTGCTATTATATTAATATATATATGCCTAAAAAGATTGAAGGATAGTAGTAGCTTTTTTTTTTCTTCTTTCTGGTATTTGCTAGACTTGCTGCTGTGATTTATGCCTAAAAAGAAGTCATTTATCTTTTAGCACTGACAAATAAGCAGTGGACTATAAGCTGCTGTGAAATTAAGTTTGAACGATTAGTATACTACTTTAAGAAAAAACATAACTCAAAAAACTTAATAGCATATTTTAAGTATGAACCGTCGACGAATGAGGTGGAGACTCTGGCACGATGTCGTTTCACGAAATCAATGACCATATCAAAGGTTTGTGAAAAACATTGAGATGACAAACAGACATCAAAAGAAGCCACATTGTAAGCAAAGTAGGAACCCATCAAAAGAGCTAGAATGGACTTAGACCATATACTAAAATAAACACAATAGGTGTTTTCTTCATCCTCAATATAATAGGTATTTTTATTATCTTATTTTTCTGCAAAATACAGCCCATAATACTACTATATAATAGGGCTGTAAAATAATTGATGGCATTTTGTATTTTCTACAAAATACAGCCCATATGTACATACAAATTAGTTATCATTTTCACCTCTTCTGCAACAATAATTTAAAAATCAAAGTAGACTTTGAACTTCAAACAAGGTAATCAAGAATCATGTGCAGTTTTACAATGTTGAAGGCAAGAGACACATCAAATTAAATGAAACTGTAAAGCACACACAATTAATTTTTAAATCAATCAACACAAACTATTTAATCTCTATGACTCTGTACATTAATTCCTTAAAAAGCTCTTCAGCTACACCATCACACATTCAATGCCCATTAAAATATTCGAAATGCTGCTATATATATATACGGGCAGAATTAGTGCTTCTGTACATAGTCAAACGAAGAAGCAGAAGAAGAAAAGAACTCACATCTTTTTTTTCACTTCCACCTGCTTGGTCTTGCGCTCAAAGCCTCAAACTCTTGCCTCACCTTCTTCTTTTCAGCTTCAACTAGTTGCAATTTCTCAATGTTGAACTCCTACGTAAGTATATCCATTCAACAAAATACATATAGAAAAGCAAAATTTATTTAGATTAATTATCCATCCCTAAACTTCAAATACGAAGAATTAGGAAGTATTTACATGTAATTGATTTCAACTGCTGCTGATTCGCGGCTTCCATTCTTTGACTTCTTCTACGGATTCAAGTAGATGAAGAAGAGATATGCTTAACCGGAGCAATTAGCGGAAGATTCTTCTACGGGTTGATTTGATTTGTGAATTAGCGGAAGAGTTTTTCAATTTGGGGAATATGTTAGGGTTTAGCGGAAGATTCTTCTACGGGCTGATTAGATTTGTGAGTTAGCGGATGATTTTTTCAATTTGGGGAAAATGTTAAGGTTTTTCTAAAACCCTTAAAAGTGCTTCTCCCTTAACAAGAGAAAAAAAATGAAGTAAAAGTGTATTACTGAGATTGAAAATAGGCATTCTCTAAACGTACAACTTGAATTGCGCTGGGTACCATGAAACTATACCCGGCGTTTTAAAACCATTGAAAATGTGCCGGGAAATTGAAACTATTCCCGGCGCAAAATAAGCAACGGGAATGAGAAAAAAAGCGTCGGGTATAACATTTATTCCCGGCAGATACAAAAGCGCCGGGAATAAAGTGCCGGGAAAACCATAAATTGTTGTAGTGCCATTTTTTTTTCGATAATTAAAGTTATGCATGGAAAAAAGCAAAAAGTGTAAGTACATATAATAATAATAGATTAAAACAAAGTTGCAACAAAGAAAATGGGAAAAAAATCGTCATACCCATCTGTGTTTTATCATAGAATATCTTGTGTAATTTTCTTTTTAAAAGGAATCCCTTTATATTTTACTACATGTTGCACACTTTCCATTTTGTTGTTAAATCATTAACAGTGCTAGTTTTTGTAGATTGATTACTATTTTACCCGCTATATTCAATCAATTATCAAATATATTAAACTAAGTTGACCTTATATAGAACATTAATAAATAAAATAATATTTAAATCTCTGTGTATTATAGGAGTAAATAAAAATCTGTACTATACTACTTGATAAGACTATATGGAATGAAAATCTCTGTGTATTATAGGAGTAAATAAATATAAAATTAAATTATATCACGAAAATAGAATAAAAAACGTGATCCCCCGTATGTTAGAACTTAGAAGCAGTATTTTCGATGCAAGTAAAATTGACTATATATATACCACACACAAAAAAGACCCGTTTTATACAGAAAGGAAAAGCTAATTCATTATGAAAATGGAGAGTGTTGATCACTCAACAGTTGCTCGAGGCCGCTTATCCGTACTCGCAGCTAGGCCTGTCAATGGGTGGGCTTTTGCCCAGCCCACTGTAAAACCCGCCCAGTACCCGGTTAAAAGCACCGGGCCCAAACCCGGTCGGAACCCGACCCGAAACAAACCAACGGGCTAAAAAACCCGATTCGACCCGACATAAACCCGACTCGACCCGACCCACTTTTTTTTTTTTTTTTTCAAAGCCCAATCAATTGTTCACGTTTCAAAGCCCATCAGTCCATGTGCTGAGCATTTTAATAGACATTGTGCTCTATATTAATAATTTATAGTATTTTAAAAGTTTCATATATTTATGTTAAAACAACTATTTAAAGGACTAATTAGTAATAATGCAATTCTATGTTTGGTCCATTAAAAATGATACATTAAATATTGATCTAATTCATGTACTTCATATAACCCATCTTTTAAATATTTCAAAAAGAAGCATAAATCAAAGAAATTAATCTCAATCCAGAAAAAGCTCAGACATGTGGAGTTCTTGTCCATCAACATTTTGGATTTTGTCTTGCTGTTTTTTTCAGTTCTAGGAACATAAATAAACAATTCTCATTTTCAACTAACAAATAAGCATATTTTGACAGAGATATACATGAAAACGACCCCACTAAATAAAAATCAAAATGCTTGCTGCCGCCACTATAGTATAATTTTTAAGAAAAAAATGCTTCTTTCTCACATCACAACATTATTCTAAGGGAACAAGAAATAAAAACACACTCACGCACAAATTTTTAAAATCAATTACCGAATCACAGCCTTCCCTCACACACACACAGTTGCAGAGCTTCTTCAATCAAACTATGCACTTGATAAATGCGGCGCCGCTGGCTTCGATTGCGATGAGGAGGAGGAGGAGGAGGAGGAGGCGGGGGCGGCGGCGGGGCAGTGGTACAGCCGTGAAGGGAGGCTGAGAGAGAGAAATATTTTGAATGTGAATTTAGGATTAGGGTTTTTAGATTGGGAATTGGGTCGGGTGAACTGTGAAGACGTGAGAAAACATTTTTTTTTTTAAAAAAAATCGGGTACCCGAAAAAAATTGGGCCCGGGTCCGACCCGGACCCGGTGTTTATTACGGTTTGGGTTCGGGCCTGGGCCCGGGCCCGGGCCCTAACCCGAACCCGGTCATCTATCAACGGGCCCAAACCCAGTGGGTATTGAATGGGCCTGGGCTGGGTAAAATACCCGCCCATTGACAGGCCTACTCGCAGCCCACCTCTCTGCTCCAATTGATCGATTCGCCGCCGAAATTTTGGAATCGTCCAGCTGCTCCGCCTCCGTGGCGCCGCCGACAAACCTCAACGGATCATTATCAATCATCGATGAGCGTATCGGAAAGAGGTACGAGGTTCAGGTCTCAGAAGAAGGCACCATCAAAGCCACCGATTTCAAAAAGGTATTTTCCAAAACTGAGAATTACTAAAAACGTTAAATTGGAATACTTTTTTTCTTGCTTGTATAAGTTTTGCGATTCAAGTGAAATGTTACGGGTAACCATGGATTAAAATTTCGTTTTTGTCTATAACTTTATGATGGGATGGGACAAACAGGGGCAATAGGTCTTATAAACCAAATCCTCGACTTGCTCGTGTTCTAGACATTTTTTTCATATTACATGCAGAACATGAAATGAATTGCTCCACTGCAGCTGCAAGGCACCTTGCGTCAAGGTTATACCTTATTGTGTTCTTGAAGATTGAAATAATCATTCCTTTGCTTTGTACCTAATGTGCATCTTTAATTCCAGTGGCGTTGATGTCTATACTGCCCTTTCTGGAGCAGTTGGAGCCTTATATGGTCCTCTCCATGGTGGGGCAAATGAGGTACTTAACATTTTAGTGTCTATGAAGCTTCTTTTGGTCTTCCAAGTACCGAAATATAGATGTTCATATTTCCTTTTCCGGTATAATTCGTAGGCTGTGCTTAAGATGTTGAGTGAGATTGGAAGTATTGACAACATACCAGAGTTCATCAAAGGTGTAAAGAATAGGTTAGCATCCTTTGTGGCATTCATTTTCTTATAGATTGAAAAAAAAAAAAGGTCCCATGCATGGTCTAACCCCTAGAAGTTTTGTGCTTGTGAAATTCCATAATCTCTAGGAAGCGTAAGATGTCTGGCTTTGGGCACCGTGTCTACAAAAACTACGATCCCCGAGCACAGGTCATCAAGAAACTTGCGGAAGAAGTTTTTTCCATTGTTGGCAGAGATCCTCTTATAGAGGTGGGCACAGCAAACACACATCATAATATGTTCAAGCTAGCTTTTGCCTAAATTTCACAATAATTCTGCTTGGCTATTATACAACAATTTCATGCCATTTGCAGGTGGCCATAGCTTTGGAGAAAGCTGCTCTATCAGATGAGTATTTTGTAAAGAGGAAGTTGTATCCTAATGTCGACTTCTATTCTGGTTTAATTTATAGGTATGTTGTATAATATCAACTTTTTTTTGCTTTCATTTTTGGTTTTCTTTCTTTCTTTTTGGGTCATATGGCACAAAGTATATCACCTTCATAATTCATCATCTTTATGATTTTCAATTTATTCTCATGTTGATTTTTTTTTTTTTTTTTCCGATTATATTTCAGGGCAATGGGCTTTCCCACAGAATTCTTTCCTGTTTTGTTTGCTATTCCTCGAATGGCTGGCTATTTATCTCACTGGCGAGAATCTCTTGATGATGCCGATACCAAGATAATGAGACCAGCACAGGTAATGTTCTACTTCTGGTTTTTTTTTTTTTTTTTTTTTTTTTTTCCATTTCTGTAAGTATATACATCTTGACTATAATCTTGGTTATATATATTGCAGGTGTACACTGGTGTATGGCTGCGACATTACATGCCACAACACGAAAGAATCACTTCAAAGGAAGTGGATAAACTTGGTCAAGTATCTGTCTCTAACGCGACAAGGAGGCGTTTGGCTGGATCAGGTGCCTAGGTTCTTAAACTGCTTGCTATCATATTTGTATATTCACTTAAAAGGATCCACATAATAAAACTCTACTAAGGATTACTTGGTTCTTTTCAAAGTGAACTTTAATTCTTACAAAATTACTGAGTCAGATTTATTTTCAAAGTGAATGAATTGAATACCCGTTTTCGATAGATATTCGATTTTGAGGAAACTATATGCAAAAGGCTGGGTGTACCAAAATTGAGATTGAAAATTATGTACAAGCATAGGAAAGTGTCCAATAGAACATCAGGTTTTGTTGCCTGAACACATGCTATTGATCATTCAACACAACGATCGAACACTAACTAAAATAGCATATGTTTGAACATTATCTGAAAATCGAACACTAACTAAAATAACTTAATTAATGATATTATTATTACTATTATATATAAAGAATGACAGTTGTATATAAAGATTACACATATTAATTAAGATATGAGTACTCAAAAACACTTACCGGCCAGGGCCAGATTATATTATATATAATGATGATTTCAGCTACTGCAAAGCAACCACCTTGTTTAATTTATTCCTCAAGTCCTTGGAAGATCGATCATTCAAAGCACCAAAAAATTAAACACACGTACGTGTTGCCCTGCATTAACATATATATAAGAAAAAAAGGGAAATAAATCATTAATTAATATATTTCATTTCATTGTGGCAGGAGGCAGACTAGCTAAAAATGAATGAATCATGAGATTAAGATAAGGATACTTACATTACACACGTAACCTTAGCTTTGTAATTTATCCGATAAAAACTGTTGGGATATGGGATATCTTGGACCTCTCGGAATCATCAGTACTGCGGTACCTCTCCTCTAGCAAATGACAGCCAAAAATATATACTGTTTGTAATTTGGTGAGGCGCTGCATGGCTTGCTTAGAGGGTAGATACTTTAACTTTTCACAGCCCCAAATACTTAAATATTCTAGAGAATAAAAGTTTCCAAACCATTCAGGCAAAGCTTCCATTCCACAATTTTTCAAACATAATATTTTAAGAGAATTTGTGAGATGCTGAATTTGGTTGGGCAGAGAGTCAAATCCATACAAACTCAACAGCCTAAGAGATTTGAGTCCATCTAGAGACTCTACTAACCAAGCGGTCCTCATTTCCATTTCTTCTGAAGAGGGACCCAATCTCAGTTCCCTCAGTCTGCTAAGACAACCGATCCCCCTTGGCAAGTTGGGGC
Source organism: Penstemon barbatus (assembly GCA_003313485.2). Classification (NCBI taxonomy): domain Eukaryota; kingdom Viridiplantae; phylum Streptophyta; class Magnoliopsida; order Lamiales; family Plantaginaceae; genus Penstemon; species Penstemon barbatus. Next base: position 101,996,779 of record CM064883.1, read on the forward strand.
ATTCAATAATGGAAAGAGACAACATCGTCAGAGGTAGGTCTGGGAAGGAGGCCAAACTGGGGCAATTTTCCACTTCTAACAGAACAAGTGATGGACAATTCGGCAAATTGGTCAGCCTTTCACAATTTTCAATTTCCATATTTCGAAGACTATTGAGGTCTTTTGGGAAGGAGGCCAAACTGGGGCAATTTCTCACTTCTAATTCCTCAAGTGATGGACAATTTGGCAAATTGTTCAGCCTTTCACAATTTTCAATTGTAAAAGTTCGAAGACTGTTGAGGCCTTCTGGAAATTCAATATGGGTCAGATTAAAACATTTGAATACAACCAGATCTTTGAGGCAACCATTGTATGGAAATGAAAGAAGAGTGAGTTTTGTATTGTCACTAATAGACAGGTATGTGAGATGGGGTAACTTGCCGTCGCGTATCATGGCCTCAACCTCTCCATCTTCAATCCTCAATTTTCTAAGAGATGGAAAATCATAATTTGGAATTGTCTTCATCTTACGGCAATCCCTGATTTCCAACGATTCAAGTTTTGGGAAAACAATAAATCTAGAAAATGTTGTGGTCTTGTCCTCCGCTTCAACCCATTCCACAAGTTCAAACATTTTTTTCAAAAAGAATGTTTTAAGCGCTGGAAACAATTTGTGGCTGCCAATGGTACACTCGTAGCAATCCTTAGAATGATAGAATGAAGGCCCTATTCTTTTTATTTTACTTAGACCTTCCAATTCCAAGATCTCAAGTAGTGTTAAGTGACCGAGTGTTGGAATTTCTTGGCATCTCCTACAGTCAGTCAATTTGATATGGATTAAATGGTTGAGTCTTACCTCACCCTTGACATTCATCTTCATAGTCCATGATGGAAAGTGATCACCGCTGAAATTTTGTATGGTTAAGCCTTTTATGAGTTGATGAGGTTGGAGGCCGTCTAAGACTTCCTCATCATTGTTGTCGCCTTCTTCCCTTCGCCGCCGGATCCAACAAAGCTCAAGCTCGTATACATTTGGCTTTTCAATCAACTTTGCTCTCGCAGATTCTTCTTTATCATTCACCAATTCAAGATTGCGTATGGTGAGTTTTCCCTTGAGATTTTTCAAACTTCCCAGTTCTTCAATTCTCCAGCCCTTCTTAACACCTATTGTAAAATGACTTATTGTTCGAAGAGAAGTTAACTTTCCAATTCCAGGTGGCATTTCGGTAAAATATTCTATATGAAGATGTCTCAAGCTAACTAATTGTTGGAACTCGTGTGGAAGTGTATGTAGGTCAGAGCATTCATCAGCTCTGAATGTCTGCAAATGGAAAAGCTTACAAACAGAATTTGGTAAAGCTTTAATCCTAGTATGAGACACATCAAGGAATCTTAATTGGATAAGCTTGCCAACTGAAGCTGACAACTCTGTTATACTTCTTGTTTGTAGAACTAGAGTATGCAAGCGTCTGAAGTCATGTAGCACAGTGTTTGGCACATTGCTTCCCAAAACTAAAGTCCGAATAATTGCTTTATCTTTAATGCTTTTATGTGCTTCTTCACTAAGTGAATCCATCACCAGATATCTTACTTCAGAACTTTTACGTGCAACAGGACTTCCAACATTTGAATCTGTCTTTGAAACCAAACATGCCAAATCATGTACAAGATCATGCATCTTACAATGCTTGACGTGGCCATACTTATCCCTAACTGCCTCTTGAAAGAAAGAATGGTTCAACAAAGTTTCAAATCCTCTATTGCCTAGGCTTTCCATATCATTTTTATCGTTTTCCAAAAGAAACCCTACAGCCATCCAAAGCTGGATCAATCGTTCTCTCTCTATTATCTCATCCTTGGAAAAGATGGAGCAATATGTAAAACATTTTTTAAGCAATATCGAGGGCAAACGATCGAAACTGACTTTCAATACTTGCATCACATAACTTTCATTTCCATTCTGATCTGAAAACCCACTCTCAAGTATTGAAGTCCATTCACCTCTTCCCTTTCCTCGTAACAATCCCCCTAACATGTTTGCTGCTAATGGAAGACCACTGCACTTAATTGCAATCTCTTTTCCAATTGTTTTAAAGTCCTCAGGCACTTCTCCCCCAGAGAATGCCTTCATTTCTATTATGGACCAACACAAATTATCTGATAAATTATGCAATTCAAAATTACCAAGCTCTGGCTTCACAATTGATGCTACCTTTTTACTTCGAGTAGTCACAAGAATAAAATTTCCTATATTGGGATTGATCCCAGTTAGGGACTTTTGGAAATCATCCCAATATTCTCTTTTCTCATTCCACAAATCATCAAGAACTAGTAAATATTTTTTGTTCTTTAATTTATCTTGAAGCGATTTCACAATATCTTCTCTGATCTTAGCGTGATTATCTTTCTCCAATAAATCGAGAATATTTTTCAAAAGACTAGTGGTGTCAAAATTTTCTGATACGCAAATCCAAATCTTTTCATCAAATTTATTGCTAATTTGTTGGTCATTAAAGATTTTTCGAGCTAAAGTAGTCTTTCCGAGTCCTCCCATACCAACAATGGGAATGACTGAAATGACTTCATTGCTCGGCTTAACAAGCATATCTATTATTTTTAATTTATCATCTTCTCTTCCAACAAAAATTGGATCATGACTTATGGAGTCGGTTTCAATGATTTGAGGCGAAGAAAAAGAAGAATCTGCAACTTTAGCGAGTTTAAGTTCACTTGCTTCTTCTTTAATTTTTATAAAATTTTCATTTACCTCCTTGATTTTATGGGCCATTTTGAAACGAAATGCTAATGGATTGGATAAGGAGAAGAAGTTGAGTACCTTTCGCTTCATTTGATTGTTAATTACTACCTTACGGCGAATCTTCTCATATTGAAACTCATCTAACAAGTTGTCAGCGTCATAGGCAACATCTTCAAGCTTCTTCAGCCACAACCTCACTGATTCTTCTTTCACTTGCCGACTTTCCGCATCGTGTAATAAAGCTCGAATCATGGCCAATGATTCTCTGAGACGTTGGAGTTCATTCTTGAAACCCCGCACAAGACTTAACTCTTCAGCTGCAACTGCAAGTAGTTTCTCCACCATAACTTGCACTGTGGTACTGATTACGGTGTCTGCCATTCTTTTTTTTTTTTTTTTTAAATTAATTTGAGTGTGTTTGGAGAGATTAATTAAAGAGAGTGTGTTTATAAGAGAGCTCTAGGTACAAAACAAATTGGATGTAGCTAATGAGAATTTATAATATTGTTTTATTCTTTGCTTTGCTTGTGTGTTTAGAAGGAACAACTTGTGCTCACGTATAGAATATTTGATTACCTAGCAACTTATTATCATTTAAGAATCTTTAATTATCTTCATTAGTACGTGGCCATTCTTCACTTTTATTCTTTACTTACCCGTAACACTATCATTAAATGGTAAAACTTGTTATGTTATCATTGACGGAAATTATAATGGTACGTACAAGAAACAAATCTAACTTCAATTAAATAAGTATCAGAGAAAATGAATGGCATCTACGTCACCCAAAGGGAGTAGTAATTAAAGGGATTAGTGTGTGCATCACTGTGTGTGCCCCATTATTGTAGTGAGGTTTCTGGTTGAGAAAGATGGAAGCCCGAAGAAGAAGAGCCTGCGTATCTCGAATTCTCGATGCACGCTTCGAATAAGACAGCTATGCGATGAGGTCTTTCATGCATTCTGCTTATGCGTCGTGGATATATATTTTCTATGTGTTGTTTGATTTGAGTGATTGCCTTTGTCATGAGTTTCTTTCTTTTGTTCTAGATGGCAATGCTTTAATTGTGCTGTAACTTATTCTTCTCCAACTTTGTATATTCAAGTTTTATTGCGTCTAATGGAAGTTCTAGCAAAAAAAATTAAAAAAAAAAAAAAAATTTGAAACACCTCTATTCATTTAGAAGTAGGCGATAATTACACTATTAACTTTCATAAATAATTAATTTAATCTAATCAAGACAAGTTCGCACAATATCACAATATAATGCAACTGGAAATGGAGAACATAAGTAAGAAAAGAGTACACTGCATGGAAATTCAAAACCAAAATAATCAATAAATAAAAGTAGTACAGTACACATATTTAAAATTTAACTCAATATTTACCGGGATGAGATTCGTCATCATAATTGTAGCAACTGCAATCTTGTTTGTTCATCCAACACGAATCCAGCCATCTCAGCCTCCTGACAGATTTCTTTACACTTAGCTATCCTACCAGAAGCCATATAAACTCTAATCACATCCCTGTAAATATCATAAGTCGGAGCAAAACCAAATTCCTTAAGCTTAGAAAAATATCTAGCAGCTCTCGAGAGATCCTTCAAAGCAACAAAAAGCTTTATCATCACACGATAAGATGGAAGATCAAGCGTGCAATTCAAAGCCTCCATTTCCCAAACAATAGCCATTGCATCCCTATATCTATTCTCCATATACCGACTATGCACAAGAGTAGTGTACATTACTACACTTGGATTTCTACCAGACTTTTTGAACCAATCATACAATGCCTCCACAATAACAAACTTCCCTAACCTTACACAAACTTTCATCACAGCAGTGCAGTCCGGTTGAGTCAACATAAGATCCTCTCTTTTCCCAAGCTCCTCCAATAAAGGAAAAACGAGCATTCTTTTATCAGGATTTTTCCCGAGTTCTAATATCAACTTAGCATACACGCCAGTGTCCAACATTCTTTTAACATCTGTGGCGGCTGTGAGAAGCTTCCAAGCAACTCTTAAATTTCCTCCTTTAATGAAACCTTTAACCATTGCCTCATAAACACTCCTACTCGCCAAGCTAATGAACTTATCCAAGTCAAATGGCATCTTCAACTCATGTGCTCTAGCCAAGACCTCGATAGTTGAAGCAAGGGTACGATCGTCCGGGAACAAATTGGGCTGGCTCTGAGCCCAACAAAAGACGTGTAGAGCCCGATCTGGAAGACCCATGTGGCCCAACTCACGAATGGTCATTGACAATGACCCTTTTCGTAGAAACTGAGCCCACTGGTTCAGAACTTTGGACACATTTTCCTTTGGAGGAAGGCTTTTGATTTCCCTAGCTAAGCTAATCAAGAAGGTTGGGTTCTTGAAAATCTGATTCGATATCGGCTGCCTTAAAGAAACGGATAGATGTGTCCTGTTGAGTTTTTTGGGAGTGGGAAGTCCTAAAGGTCGGATTTTGTGAGGGAGAGGGAGTGGTAAAGGCCTTTCCCTGTTTAATTTGCCTGGTTTTTGAGGCACCCTTCCTTGAAAAAGAGATGAAATGGCTTCAATCTCATCAGCATCCCATACGACATTAGAATCATCAATATCATCATCAGAACCAATTTCGGAATCACTAAAAGGGATTTCTTGTCGAATTGATTCTTTCTCAGGATGAAGTATCGGGTGGAAGTCGGGTGGGATTTGGGTCCGACGTGGGTAACGGAGGTTCTTGGGTATTTTTAGCTTTTTGTGGTTAGGTTTCTTGTTATTTTTACCTCCTGCAGCAAATACAATTCCATTTGAAAATCTTGTAATACCATTGCAATTAGAAAACCCGTAATAGAGTGAGCTGTCCATCCATAAAAATCAAACAATCAGTCGAAGAGTCGAATTATATCAAATTAATCTGATAACTTGTCACAGACATTTCATCAAACATCTGGTGTGTGTATCCCAGTATGTAGAACTCGTTCACCTTGTAAAGATAGAAACAGAGAAATGGGTGAGAGTTAATTCAGTTGAAATAAGTTAAACGTAAGGACAAGTTAAAAATAGAAACAGACGAGTTGAACTCATTCACCGTGTTTTCATTTATTGTTCAAAATATAAATATAATATTTTCCTTTTCTTTTTTAAGGACAAGTAATAACAAATCAGAATTTGAAAAATATTGATATTTCCTTTTCATTTTTAAGATATGCGAAAGTTTGATACCCTTTCTTGTTGAAAAGAAGATAGAAGAGCAGAGAGCGGTGCAATGTGAAATAAGCCAGTCGTTGTGTTTGAATATTAAAAGAAAAAAAAATGTTAGTTTTAAGGTGACTAGTTTTATGAGTATTTAGTAATTATCCTTTTTGTATTTTGATTGTATACCAAATGTCCGATAATACTAAAAATCTTAATGGAAATATCCTCATTATTCGTACTTGCCATAGAACTATATCTAATCAAAATTTGAATTGATAAGATGTGTTATAACATTTCTTCCAAAAAATTCGTATAAACAAAATTTTCTGTATTACTTTTAATGATTTGTCATTCATTTAGATTTATGTCACTTTCACATAAACTTCAGATTAGCAATTTTTTTTTTCATAAATACACAATATTAAAAAATTTCTCAATATTCTTTTTCCAAAACTATAATAACATTATTAGAAAATCCATACAAACAGGCAAAATATGTTGGTAAAAAAATCAGCAGAAATTAAGTTAAAAGAGAACCGAGTAATTCAGTCAATATATATAACATCCCACAATTTTTTCAATAAAGAAATATAGTAACTAGAAAAGGCGTTACACAGTCTTCCTTCGAGTTCTTTTCATTCTATTTAGCTTAGTTATGTCAATTATTTAAGACTTTTTTTTCTGAAAAATAAATATATTCTCCTAAAATAATTAAAAGTAAATTTTTATGAATCTTCCATTATTTTTAGCAATATTTGCATCATTACTTCATGCAAGAAAGTAATATTTATAATTTGAAAAAACAAAATTTCGATTTTATGAAAGTGGAATTTCTTAAGACGCCTAAAAATCAATTACAACATAATGTAGTAGATGGGTGGGGGGGGGGGGGGGGGGGAATATATTTAGTAAAAAAAAGCCAAAACTGATATAGTTAAGATTAATCACGAGTCACGACCCTGACCTCTTTTGACCCAACCAACGCAGTTGAAGATCTTTCAAAATTCAACAGTTCAAGCACATGCTTTGAAGTGAAGAAGGGTTGAGCACGAGTCTTTTTCACAAGCTGTTTTGAACCAGCACCCTACAGGCCAAAGACTGTTGCATGCACAATTTCATATGAATAAAGGTAGGAATTTTGTAGGAGGGTTTTTGTTATAATGCAAGGGAAGAAAACGTTTTGTTCAGATTACGTTTTCATTAATAAGATGCAACAACTTTGATGACGTGGGAAAGCTAATATTCGATTGGACGGATGAATCCAGTAGATGCCAACTAGATAAAGTGCGGATGACGTGGAAATACCGACTTGCTTTAAATAGCAAGTTACACGCACTCACACATTCAACACCTGCACAAGTAAGAAATTATTCTCTCTTCCTCAGCTGAAATTCCTCTGTTTACGGCCGTTTAATCCAAGCTCTTCCATCTTCATTTCAGGTATATGGAGATCTGGACTGGATTTATTGCATTCGATTGTATTTAGCAATCCTATGTAATTGAGTGTTATTGATCATCATTATTCCTACTGTTGCATTACTTTTGGCGAATTGAATTGAGATTGTAATTGGTTTATTGGTTCATTTACTGGTTGATTGTGGAGACTATTATTACAGTTGATTGGGTTAATTAAAATTGCTGTTGAATTGTCATTTTGGTGTTTGGATTGATTAATTTGTCTTAGAATAGATTTTACATCTATCAGTGGTATCTAGAGCAAGGTTGATTCCTTGGGTAAAATGGCTGGTAATACAAGATCACAGGATTTACATAAGGAAGTAGAACAACTGAGAGCTACTTCTGAAAATTTAGAGAAGAAGTTTGAAATGTATATGGAGGAAATGAGAAAGTCTTTTGCTGAGATGATGAGTAAGAGAGACAGGTCTAGTGTGAGACAGTCTCCTCAAGGAGAGAATGATGGATATAGAGGGCATTCATCCCACTATTCTGGTCCACAAATGAGTCAGGGAATGGGGAGACAAAATTTGAGGGTGGACTTTCCTAAGTTTTTTGGGGACAATTTGAAGGACTGGCTCTACAGGGTTGAGCAGTACTTTGAATTGGAGGATATTAATGATCATGCTAAGGTTAGAATGGCTGGAGTACACATGGAAGGAAGGGCATTGTATTGGCATCAATCTTATTTGAAAGTGAAGAGGGGACATGTACACTGGGAAGAGTATGTAATGGCATTACAGCAAAGGTTTGGCAACACACTCTTTGAGGATCCAATGAGTGACTTAAAGAAGCTAAAACAAACAGGTTATGTCCAAGGGTATCTTGATGCATTTGATGAGATTTTTAACAAAGTTGATATTCCTGAAGAATATGCAGTGAGTTTGTTCCTAACTGGACTAAAAGAGGAGATAGAATTTCCTATAAGGATGTTCGCACCTAGGACTCTTCAAAGGGCTTATGGACTAGCCAGAATGCAAGAACAATCCAACACAGCTGTTCATAAAAAACCTACCAATGTTTATAACAGAAATGCTCCTATCTTGCCTAATCCTGTGGAGAGAGGACATTCTAATCCCTTAAATCATAACAAGTCATTCAACAAACCATCCAGAATTTTATCATCAAAAGAAATGGATGAGAAAAGATCTAAAGGCCTATGTTTCTGGTGTGATGAGAAGTATGTTTTTGGGCATCAGTGTGGCAAGAAGAAACAAATTTATGTGATGGAGTTGGAGAATGAAGAGGAATATGAAGAACAAATAGTAGAAGAGTCACAACCAGAAGATTTGGACACTAATGCACCTATGATCTCCTTGCAAGCTATGACTGGGATCCAGGACTTCAAATGCATGAGGGTGACTGGGAATGTGGATAAGAAGAATATACATATACTGGTTGATTCAGGGAGCACACATAACTTCCTAGACTTGGAAGTAGCTAAAAGATTGGGCTGTAAATTGACAAACATTACTCCATTTGCTGTGGCAGTAGGTGATGGCAACAGAGTACAAAGTAAGTTCATATGTAAAGGGTTTACATGGAATATACATGGAGTTACTTTTGTATCTGATGTTCTAGTAATGGCCTTGGGTGGTTGTGAGCTAGTATTAGGAGTCCAGTGGTTGGTCACACTAGGGGATATAAAATGGAATTTCAGCAAATTGAGCATGGAATTTTGTGTGAACAAAAGAAGATTAATTCTTAGAGGTAGTCTACATACTGTCAAGGTGGTTAAGGGTGGGAAGATGAAGAAGATTCTGTCTAATCCAGCAGAACTCTCTCTCATGAGCTTGAGCTGGATCCAGCAAGAACCAGGATCTTTACAAATCATGAGCCTCAACACTGATGGGACCACAAGTAAGCCACCTGACTTACAAAAATTATTAGATGAGTACCAGGACTTGTTTGTTGTACCTACTGGTTTACCTCCCCATAGAACTCATGATCACTCTATTGTGTTAAAAGAAGGAACTATTCCTGTGAATGTGAGGCCTTATAGGTATCCTGCACTGCAAAAAAATGAAATTGAGAAATTAATTAATGAATTATTGGAGGCTGGTGTTATAAGGGATAGTAACAGTCCCTATTCATCCCCCATAGTAATGGTGAAAAAGAAAGATGGGAGTTGGAGGATGTGTGTGGATTATAGGGAGTTGAATAAATCCACTGTCAAAGATAAATTCCCTATACCAGTGATTGAAGAGTTATTGGATGAATTACATGGCTCTAGGTACTTTACAAAACTGGATTTGAGGTCTGGCTATCATCAAATACGCATGAATGAACAAGACATCTGTAAGACTGCCTTTAGAACACATCAGGGACATTATGAATTTATTGTGATGCCCTTTGGTCTCACCAATGCACCATCTACCTTCCAAAGTCTTATGAATCATGTGTTTCAGAAACAATTAAGGAAGTTTGTACTTGTATTTTTTGATGATATTTTGGTATATAGTCCTAGTTGGCAGGATCATTTACAGCACCTTACAATTGTTTTTGACATCTTGAGAATGCATCAGTTGTTTGTAAAGGAAAGCAAATGTAGTTTTGCTTTGACATCTGTGGAATACTTGGGTTATATCATTTCTGAAAAAGGAGTGGCTGCTGACCAAGATAAAATAAAGGCAATGCTGGAATGGCCTTTGCCCAAAAATGTGAAGGAACTAAGAGGCTTTCTGGGATTGACTGGATATTACAGAAGATTTGTTCAAGGATATGGAAGTATTGCAAGGCCTTTGACTAATCTACTAAAGAAAGACAAGTTTGATTGGAATGAGGAAGCAACTGCAGCTTTTAAGGAACTACAGAAGGCTATGACAACCACACCTGTATTGGCCCTACCTAACTTTAGCTATGAGTTTGTAGTGGAGACAGATGCTTCAGGCAAGGGACTTGGTGCTGTGTTAATGCAGCAACATAAACCCATTGCTTACTTTAGCAAGGCATTGGGTGAGAAACATGCAGCACTCCCAGTTTATGAAAGAGAGTTATTAGCATTGGTGACAGCTGTGGAGAAATGGAGACCATATCTCATTGGAAAACATTTTACTATTAATACAGATCACCAAAGCCTTAAATATTTGTTAGAACAAAGGATTGCCACTCCTGCTCAACAGAAATGGCTTGTCAAATTGCTTGGTTATGATTTTACAATCCACTACAAAAAAGGGGTAGATAATACTGCAGCAGATGGTTTGAGTAGACAACCTTATTCTGATCCAGTTCACTTGAATGTCACTATGCTTGTTACATCTTCACTGCTTACTAAAGTGCAGAAGAGTTGGGAGAAGGATATTAAGTTACAAGACCTCATTGCTAAATTACAGCAGGATCCCTTGATGAAACCCCATTATACTTGGCAGAATGGCCTCCTCAAGAGAAAGGGTAAACTGGTGGTGGGTGCTGATGATGACTTAAAGACTTACATTACAAAACTCTATCATGACAGTAAGGAAGGTGGTCACTCAGGTATGATTAAGACATTACATAGAATTGAAAGATGCTTTTACTGGAAAAACATGAAGCATTTTATTTATAAGTTTGTTCAGGAATGTGTTACTTGTCAAACTTGTAAGCCTGTTAACACTCTCCCCAGTGGCTTACTTCAACCATTTCCCATACCTGAGAGAGTGTGGCAAGACATCTCTATGGATTTTGTGGAGGGATTACCTAAGGTGCATGATAAGGAGGTGATTTTGGTTGTAGTGGATAGATTGAGCAAATATGCTCACTTTATACCCCTTTCACATCCTTATACTGCTCTTTCTGTTGCTCAACTCTTTGTTGATAATGTTTATAAACTTCATGGTATGCCAAAAACTATTGTCAGTGATAGGGATGTGGTGTTTCTAAGTAAATTTTGGACTGAGTTCTTTAAAATTCAAGGGACCAGCTTACTTCATTCTACTGCCTATCACCCTCAAACAGATGGGCAAACTGAGGTTGTGAATAGGTGCTTGGAAACCTATCTTAGATGTATGTGCAGTGATAGACCAAAAACTTGGATCCATTATTTACCTCTGGCTGAATGGTGGTATAATACTACCTTTCATTCCTCTACCTTGCATACACCCTATGAGGTTGTTTATGGGCAACAACCACCCCCACATTTGCTTTATCAACCACTGTCTTCTGAGGTAGATGCTGTTGATAGACGACGAATTCTTGCGTGGTCCAAGGAAATAAAAGGTCCGCTTCCACGATTTCTCTTTCTGCCAGAGAAGCAACTATAAGATTACTCAAGAGTCACCTTCTTCGAGCACAGTCAAGAATGAAATCTCAAGCTGACAAATCAAGAAGGGATAAAGAATTTGCAGTTGGTGATATGGTGTATGTTAAGCTGCAACCTTATAGACAGATTACTGTAAGAGGATCAAACTATACCAAACTCAGTCCTAAATTCTTTGGACCCTTTGAAGTAATTAAAAGGGTGGGTATGGTTGCTTACAAACTAGCTTTACCCCATTCATGCAAAAATACACGATGTTTTCCATATATCTCAGCTGAAGAAACATATTGGGCCTAATGTGGCTTGTCCTACCCTTCCAGTATCCCAAACTACTCATGGACATGTCCTCATTGAGCCTGAAAGAATTTTGGATAGAAGGATTTATAACAAGAATGGTAGGGCTGCTACACAGGTCCTTGTTAAATGGTTCAATTCTACAGAAGATGACAGCACGTGGGAGGATCTGTACTCCTTGAAATTGAAGTTTCCCTCCTTTCTTCCTTGAGGACAAGGAAGGTTTGAGGGGGAGGTATTGTTGCATGCACAATTTCATATGAATAAAGGAAGGAATTTTGTAGGGGGGTTTTTGTTATAATGCAAGGGAAGAAAACGTTTTGTTCAGATTACGTTTTCATTAATAAGATGCAACAACTTTGATGACGTGGGAAAGCTAATATTCGATTGGACGGATGAATCCAGTAGATGCCAACTAGATAAAGTGCGGATGACGTGGAAATACCGACTTGCTTTAAATAGCAAGTTACACGCACTCACACATTCAACACCTGCACAAGTAAGAAATTATTCTCTCTTCCTCAGCTGAAATTCCTCTGTTTACGGCCGTTTAATCCAAGCTCTTCCATCTTCATTTCAGGTATATGGAGATCTGGACTGGATTTATTGCATTCGATTGTATTTAGCAATCCTATGTAATTGAGTGTTATTGATCATCATTATTCCTACTGTTGCATTACTTTTGGCGAATTGAATTGAGATTGTAATTGGTTTATTGGTTCATTTACTGATTGATTGTGGAGACTATTATTACAGTTGATTGGGTTAATTAAAATTGCTGTTGAATTGTCATTTTGGTGTTTGGATTGATTAATTTGTCTTAGAATAGATTTTACATCTATCAAAGACAGATACAAGCACAGAGAAGCATACGCACATTTGTAGACACGCAAGATAGTTTAGGCAGGATAACTCTGTGTCGAAAGATGGGTCATGCAAAATGGGATCTTAATTCTTATTTACAAAATAAAAAATGTATGCAAATCTCGACATTAGTTCGATTGCACTGACAATTGCAGAAAACAGAGATGAAATGGGCAATATACCACTACAGAATATGCTTTATAAAATTCTAGGATAGGAGAGTCAAAATCTCATTCAGGCTACCATATAATCTTAAGTTATCCACAAAACAATGACAGAGCAAAGGTAGGGAAGAAGAACAGGAACACATAAAAGAAAATCTGCATTGAGTTCAGCCTAATATTATGAGAGTTACGCAATCTGGTATTTGAAATAATAAAATTGAATTTGATGTTTCTGACCTTCAGAAAGAAAGAAAAGAGGACAAACCCACAATTGGAAACATCAATATTAAACCATAGTTCACTAAGCTATCTATTTCCTTGATCTCTTCCAACCTGCCAAGAACTCTGTTCCAAGTTTGTGTGAATGGACAGCCAACCTTTTTGTCCTGCGGTACAAAGGCTTTCATTTAGTTTCACTTTCAAAAAAATTGGTTGTCAGGTCTCAAAAATAAAAGTTAAGACTAAACGTCATATTATTTCCACGAAAGAGTTCTCACCGCCATGTTAGCATCAGCTGATTCATTTATAACATTTGAACTTTCTAGCATTCTTTGTTTGTTTCTTTTTGATTGACCCGGAGAAATCTCGATTTTAGATTTTCTTGAGGATCTTCCTGAGAAGGCTCGGTAAGGTGAATCGGTATGGATGGTTTCCATGACAGAACCAAAAAAGTTGGTCACGGGTACCTAAAATAGCATGAAAAGCAAATGAAAAAGTTCAAAATTTGAGAATCTCTAAAAGCCATTTCACCACAGAGTAACTAGTACTTAAAAAGTGGGTTTTTTTCATAATATGTTCTTGTTTTAAGGTAATGCAGAAAAAATATTCCAAAAAGGTATTTTTTAATTTTTTTTTACCATTATTTCATTACAGTTGTTTTTGGAGTAGTACTTCTTTGCAGCATAAATAGCCATTCAAGGCATACCACATTGAAGCTCTAGCAAGGAGACAAATAGAGAAATAGAAGAGACAAATCTAAATTAAGAAGCATGCAGCTCTAAGTTCAGTAAATCAGGAACTTAATTCAATGTACCTCCAATTGTCTTAATTCATAAACACATATAGAGAAATAGAAGAGACAAATCTAAATTAAGAAACATGCAGCTCTATGCTCAGTAAATCAGTAACTTAATTCAATGTACCTCCTTCAATTGTCTTTGGTATAGATCAGTACGATAGTATGCAGTTGACATCAACGTATGCGGATTATAGGAATTAAAAAGACTGCAAAACAAAGAACAAATTAAAAGTTATGATCAACAAATATGTTTTTTTAAGGAAATGAAACTATTTTTCCAAGAAAAACTAAAATTGCAAATTATTTCCTGACTGCAGTTCTTGAGAGGAATGAGTATTTGCATTGAAAGGCCAACATTTACACTCCAAATCTGCATGAGTTGCAGGCATATGATAGAAACGCCCAAGTGTACAAGAACTTTCACTTTTGTTTTTCTTCAAATGTAATGTAAAAGAGTACATTATGAAAGTGTGAAGTTTGTAGAAAAACATATAAAGATTTGAAAACATAGACATGCCCGAGGAATATACTACAACCAAATTGAATAACAACAACACAATTTTGTACCTAATTTACCTGCTCAGTGAGGCATTGTCATACATATTTAGCCTCTCAAAGAAGGCAAGGGTATAAAATGTGAATCGATCTACAACTGATACACCAACCTGCATCAAATGAACAAACGAAAAGGAATAAATCAAAAACTTAAGATCTGGTGGAAGAAGCAAGAATAACAGCAGTCTACATCCAGAATAACATAAATATGCAGATGCCAAAAAAAATGCACTTACATCAGAGTCCAAGTGATGTGAATATGAATTCTCCCCTTTCTTGCTACTTCCAATAGCCAAAACACCGGGCGATTGAAGCTGCAAGGCAAAAACAGTTATACTCAAAAGCAAATCTTCATATTTAGTGCATTTTGTCAAAATATAGAAATGCAACACTGTATTGTGACTCAGATGTATATGATACAAAAAGTACATCCCCAAGTCATTTTTTTTTCTTCAGAGAGAGAAATAGTTTTGCTTTTGTTATGAAGAGAATCTAATGCACTTCATTTGATTATCAAGCAAGAGGGAAAAAAAAACCTACGCCAACTTGTGGGCCGTGAACACGACATCATATTTATTCTTTTATCTATTTAGAATCAGAGATCAAGAAGAAGAATCACTGTCAAAATATGAACGGAGATTGGACCGAAGGTTGAAACATATCGTAACAGTAAGATCATGCGAGCTTAATTTAAGAAAAATCAGAGGTAATAGTAGCAAGATTAAACAAAAAGATAGAAACACGCGGATGATCTTCATTTTGGGTACACCATGGAGGATACGGGGGTACCCTGGTTGACAAATAATTTACTCTAGGACAATATAGCAATAGAGAGGATTTTGGCGTATACATACGTCGGGAGGCACACAAAACACATACATGTAGAGAGAGAGTGATTAAAGAAAAAATAATCAAGACGAGTGTTTAAAAAAATAAAGCAGCTAAAAATTATAGCAGGGTAATTACGCCATTAAGAAGAAGAAGATCACTTACCTGAGAAAAAAGAGTGGCAGCTTGGCATGTATCCACCATTATTAGGAGTTCCTTAAATCTAATAATTTGAACAAAAAAAAACATAATATGCATTAGAATACAAAAAAAAAGAACTAAAAATGCAGATACCAGATTCCGAGAGAGAGAGGGTGGGGGGGGAGAGACAGAGTCTCCAAGCAACCAATTGTAATTACTTGATTGGCATATATTATAGTCATCATGATAGACATATCAGATTACCCTCTTGTTCATATTTTACTTAACAACAATGTGGTCAAACAAAAAAACTAGAAAAATATCCAGAAATTTACAACCTAGCCAAAATCTTACCGGCGTTTTTCCTTCATTTGTTTCACTGCATCAGCTAAATCGTGGCTCTGAAGTTCCTCCGAGTCCTGAAATTTTAGAAACTCGTCCCCACCATGCCCAGTCATGTAAATTAGTATATGACTACCTTCATCACTCAGAAGCCGTTTAGACCTTGGAACTGCTGTTTCATGACGGCCAGTTAATACTCGCAAAAAGTTTTCAACAGTCACTTCATAACCTCGGTAATCTACCTAGAATGGAGCACATCATAGTCAGAAAAGTATCTCAGTGCATAAAAGAGCAGTTCCGACTCAAATATATAATCCTCACTGACTACATAATCACATGTGCTACTCATGTAAGGCATGGTTAATTTGTGGATGCTGAGTAAAGTATCGTGGAAGAGGTTCAGCTTGAGTACGAAGGACGTAAATTTTATCTTTGTTACTCCGCGACAGTGTGACTAAGAGAGACAATCTGGATGATTTTTTGCAGATAATATGAAAGACTGACAATCTGAAGCATCAAAATTTGATGAAGATAAGCATATGCCACAATTAGTAATAAGACAAATGTCATTTAAAAGAAAGCAAGCTTTTTATTGAGCAAATCCGGGTTGTAGGATTCACTACAACTATAATAGCAGGTAGTAACAACTCATCTAGATAGTTTAATTCAGTCAAACTCACATATAAATGGAAAAGAAATGAGAAATAACAGCTCACCCAAAGCCACTTAGAAATTAATGAATGATCCTTTTTAATGCCATAAACACCTAGACAATTAGCTATCACTTTATTCCCTAAAATTATTCTGCAAACCAGGTGGCCTTAAAATATAGATCATAGTTTCTTAAAACTCGGTCATATATTGTACTAATTTTTAGACAAAAGATGCTCTCATCAAAATATACTTGCATCATTAACCACATTATTATTTACAATTAACCACAAAACTCATTTCGAAGATGTTTAGTCTAAAAGTTGTAGCAATAAAAATTACACCACAGCTCCGTGAAATCTAAAGGGTCTTTCTAATAAATAACTGAACCCACCTCAACATTGTCTCCATACAAATTGAGCCGGTGGTTTTCATTGTTGAAGACCTGGGCAGGATACTTGTTCCGAGCATTGCAAGCCATATCATCAGCCAACATAAGAATTATTCTCTCGTCAGGTATTCCTAATCGCTTGACCGTTCTATGGACAAAGCATAAAGAAGCAATAATCAAATTTCAATATACTGTTTCCCGAACACAGCAAATGGTATAGCATCAAACAAAACAAATAGGTTACCTATACAAGGACAAAGTATTAGCCATGTGTCGATAATTAAACCTGTGCCATAAAAATTGCAATGATTATGTCGCAACAAACAGTTCAAGCTAATCACTGAATATCTTATTACTTTAAAAGTCATTCTATTCATCTAATGAATCCAATTTTTCCTATGATTCCTAAACGAAATCCGGTGATTAACCTAAGATACATGAAAATTCCGAAAACTCGCCAATTCATTCTATAACAAATTGAGGAAATTAAGAGATATAGTGGCAAGTACTAAACCAGAAGCGGGAGGTGCAGACAAGGACCGCCCAATTGTTAGTGTGCATGGTGGAAGAAGAAGAACTGAACGCACTCGACGGGATCGCATCGTAGAGGAACAATATGAGGATAGAGATCGACAACAATCGGGCGGGTTTAGTAAACAAGCTCTCCATTTACAATTGCGGATGAAAATCACATTCCGCTGTGGTATTATACAGCAGCTTACAGTTCTTAAGCTCTGTGTTTAGGGAAAAGAACTGGAGAAATTAAATTGTGGCCCAAAGTACATTAAATAGTCGATACCGAGTTCAGATCCGGACCTGTTTAAGTTGCTTCTATTTGACCCGGACATGTCTATTTGAGGACACGATGGATCCGGAAGGTATGACCCGACCTGGAAAACTAGACCCTAGTATTACTATTACCCCGGTTTCCTTCATCGGGCTTTCTACCGGTAGTTCAAGATTGATAGAACTATTGGTAGTTCATCACTCACAAGTTGCCATGTGGCAATCAAGAAACTTGTAATCGGATAAAAAATTCTACTAGGTTAATTGAAAATTTACAATTTTACCCTTACAAAGAAATTAAAAAAAAATTCTAAACCTAACCCCACTCCCTTTAGACGCACCCCCCTTCCCACCGCACCCCACCCCACCCCAAACCAACCCTCTCCACTCATATACCAGGCCACCGCCAGCGGCCTAGGACGGACAGACCTGGCCACCACGGCGGTTAACTTGCAGAACCCAATATTATTAAAAAAAAAAAAAAAAAAACCCTAACCCACCCCGTAACCCCCACCCACAAGCCCATATCCCAGGCTGCCGCCGGCCTGGGTTCTGCAAGTCGCGACCCAAGCCGTGGTGGTCTGGGTTCGTCCTTCCCAGGCTACCGCGGCCTGGGACGAACCGCCGCCGGCCTAGGACGGCGATCCCAGGTCGGCGACGACCTGGGATATGGGGTTGGGGGTGGCGGTAGCGGTGGGGTGCGGGTAGGGCAGTGGGATGGTGGTGGAGTTTAGTTTTTCTTTTTTTGTGTTTTTTAACAAGACAAGGACATTAAGGTAATGTCACTATATCAACCCAAAAATATGACCTACTAATATGACCTTTGATTCAAATTAAAAAAATTAAAATAATATAAATGAGTGGTAATGAAGGTTGAACTACCGATAGTTCTGATCAACATGAACTATCAGTAGACATGCCCTTCCTTCATCTTACTTACTCTTCTCCCCCTATTTCTTTGTGGCGAGAAATAACAGTAGTAAGTGGTAGGGTTCAAGTCGTTTGTATATTTGCGTTGAGGTTGAACGCAAAAGCGGTGGTGCGGTGAGAATTTTCGACGATATCAAGGTTTGAAGGCGGTCGACCGGAGAATTTAGGAAAATTGGGATATTTCGGATTATCAGGTCGTTGTGATAGGAACCTGGGCGGGTGTAATTGGAAATCGAGATAATACGGTTCAGGCTAAGAGGTTCAATCTTCACAGGTTGAGTTTGAATCCAATAAATGTGAATTTTTCTAGATCATGATTTTTTTTATCATGGGATTTCTGCATTGAATTTTAGTAAAAAAATTAAAAAATGTAATAAGGTTAACCATTATTTCCATTAAACATACCGGACCAATTTATTTGGGTTGAGAAATATAAATTTGATGAGTTTTAGAAATACAATTCAAACAATTGTTAAATATACTATTTATATGAATTTTATCTTGAGAGTAATACAAGTCCAAAAAAATAACAGCAATTTCAAGGAATTTAAAATGTTACTTTTTAAGGTTTTAAGAAGTAAAATTCCAAACATATATTATATTTATATATAAAAAGAAAAAAAAAACAAAGATGGCCTTTGTTATCATAAAGAAAAATGGTATTTCTTGGTTAATCCATTTCTCCTTCTTGAAACAAAAATTTGTCCTTTCATGCTCACGTGACACTCATTCAGCTCCCGAGTGGATTAAATCCACCAGGTTAGGTACTAATTTTCCCTTCATCAAGACAAAAAACAACATATTATGGTTCGTAGTCATACTTTTGCACAAACTTGTATAATCTAAGGATGTCAATGAGGTTGGATCGGGTAGGCCTAGCTCCGACTCCATTCATATTAGATCTGATTCAAATCAGATTTGAATCTTTCTCGAATTTAAATTTTTTCGAATTAACTAATTTTGGCCACTCTCAGACAAATAAAAGAAATATCTAAACCATTCACATTTTCATATCGTACGTAATTAAATTGCCATTTAGAAATAAATGTCAGAGGGAATTAACTTGCCAAAAACCCATAATGAACATGCCATAATGAATATGTGTATCTCCCAAATTTCATAAAATATATTAATCTGAATTTGAAATAAATATGAAATTGAGTTCATATATATATCTAGGTAGGCTATAGAGCTGCATAAAAGAGTTCATTCCAGATGTCCGGAACTCCAGCAAGACACCAATGGGTGCAGTCGGAGTAATTGTGTTGATGTCCATTGCCATAAACAGAAGGGTGCCCATCGATTCTTAGTTGTGAAAGTGTAGTAATATTCAACAAATAAACCGGTTTCGCCATTCTCTCCACAACTTTCTCCAGCACCAATTCTGCCGGATGAGGGCCTCCTGGATTTCCCAATAGCTTTGTTTCTCCATCACAGTTTTTGTTCAAAGGTGCTCCTAATTGCCCCCTGAGAAAACAAAATTATTAATTTTTTTGGAATCCAGAGTCGATTATAAAATTTTAAATTAAATTAATTGTATTTATATTATGTAAATAATTTATACCTGGCATGATCAGGGGAGACACCTTGAAAAAACACTCTGCTCTTTGTTGGATTAACATTAGAATCAATCCATTTAGCCCACGTATTCAATGCTTTTTCATAGACAACCATACGATTCATGTCCTTAGTTGTAGTATTTCCATCCACAATCAAATCCCAACTGGAAAATAAGAATTAAACAAGTACTAAATACTTAATTAATTACATATATAGCACACGTACTAATAAGAAAATTCAATATCCAATCGGACCTATAAATTTCATCTAAAAATCTAAACTATTAAATAAATTTCAATCTCTTACGGTTGTTTCCTTCCGGTGTGAAGCCACCAATGCCACGAGTCGAAAATCATGATGTCCATTCGCCCCCAAATCTTGCTTGTGCTGATGGAATCCAATCTCAGTACTCTCCCTCTTCTCTCGTTCACTATGTCCACAAGAAATGCATTTCGCAAGAACAAAAGCGATACATTATACGCCTGCATATATATATTGAACATAATGTACGTGTTACAAAAATATATATATTACAGTATATATAGTTGTTGTCATCAATTCATGCCTCGAAGTTTATAATGAATGTGAATAAAAAGAGTAGAGTAGACTCACGGGGAATGTAAAATTGGAAAGGGCACCGGTCCTTTTGGAAATGTATTTGGCTTGTGGTACAGCTACATGAAGCAAACATGTGAGAGATTGCCATTGGTTAAGACTAAGTGAATCTCCCACAAACATGAGCTGCTTTCCTTTGATTTTATTCAAAAAATCGATACCATTAAACCTACAATAGATAATTGCCAAGAAATAAATAAAGCACATTATAATTAATAATTGGTGTATTGGAACAAAATTAGGAAAATTGAAGGGGCAAGCAAAAAAATTAAATGAAGGTAAATACTTGAGTCCAATGTCAATCTCAAGGGATTAGAATGAAAGAAATGCAACATTACACAATGAATTGTTTCCATGTATTAATAAACATATTTCTTTGCTTTTATGGTTACAAATTTTAATTTGGAGGTCTAGTCATAACAAAATATTATCCTAATATATATGTCTTGCCAAATTGACAAATATGGATTGCATATAATTAACAAAATATTTGTGGACATTGATTTGAAGAATTTATTTATTTTATTTTATGCGGCCGTCGATTTGCATAAGCGTGACTCTTAATTAATTCATATGACATACCCAAAAGCCGATTTAGAAATTATATTCAACCTTCCTATATTATTATTATTATTATTATCGATTTCAGTATGACACTGGATTCTGTATCGATCTACATTTGTTGTAAGATTCTAAATTATAGAGAAAAGTGTAAAAAAAAATGGATAAGTATAAAGCAAAAGAACAATGAGAAAATTACGTGTCTTTTCTTGGTAGGTAAGAATATTCCACCCAAATTATATTCTTTTTTTTTTTTTTTGGGTAAATCACCGAACATTCTTCACAAAACAAAATTTCATAGAATTCTTCTATCTAGATTAATCACGATGATAGATCTTCTTTCTTTTGTATATTAAATTACTATAAATTTGACACTAACTAATTAGTCTATGCAGAAACTATGATGTTTTTTTTAATGTCATGTCTATTGTCAATCTATGGACAAATGAGAAAAATACTCCCTCCATTTTATTATTTGTAGCTTTTGGTAAAAAACATTGTTCATTTTTATTTGTTGTTTTAGGAGTTCAACATAAAATTAATTTTTTTCTTATTAATTTTACCCTTCTTGTTAATGTTTGTAACTAATACTTTGTCTTGAGATTTTTACTTTAAAAAAATGAATATTTATTATATTTCTTAATATGTTAGCAATCCCCTAAAACAATAAATAAATAAAAATGGAGGAAGGAAATTACAAGAGTAAATTAAAGTTATACATGGTGGCACATTACCTCGGTAATTTGCATCCACTCGGCTGCCATCTGTATTTCATGTAATTTTTATCCGGTCGACTGTTTTCTTGGCACTGGAACATGTTTTCGATAAACGGGCACATTTCTGTATTATAAAGGGGATATGAATTATCGTAAACCCATTTTCCTTGGAAAATATCACATCCATTTTGTGAAATTACTTTCCCGTTTATATTATAGTTTAAAAGAGAAAAAATAACCAAAAATGTAGCAAAAAAAGAACTCCCCATGAGCGGAAAATAATGTAGATAGATACGGGAACTTTCTTTTGATAAATGAAGTTTTAATATTTGTGTAACATATATATAATGGAGAACTTAAAAGAATGAAGTGCATGATTCTGTAGTGCAAATATGGGGAAAAAAATTTAAGGAGTTGACTGAAACATGAGGGTGCATATTATGAAAATATTATTTTCACTATATATGTTTGGATTCTGACAATATTCAAGAAGTGGAAAATTTTAGTCAATTAGTCATATCCAAATTGACAACTTTTATAGTACTTCCTCTGTGTTTTTATTTTTTTTCCTATTTTGTTTTGGAATGTCTCAACCAATACTTTATTTCTTAATATGAAATTATTTTCCTTAAAAGTGCTCTTTCACATAAAGTAATTATTTGAGATCACAATTAATTATTTACCACTACTTTAAGGACATAAATGTAAAAATACTAAAAAATTCTATTTTTTCAACTTTTATCTAAAACTTCGTACGGCCTTGCTAGGAGCAGTTCGTCTTTGGCGGAACTGCTGGCAGTACACCATTTAGGTAACGCCACGTGGCAAATATATAACCTGTTACTGGAAGACTTTTTACACTATAGACTATCGCGAAATTACTTTTATACCCTCCTCAATTAATCCTAGAAAAAATTAAAAAAAAAAATCTAAAACTCTTTCACCCCAACCCACCCACCCACCCACCCAACCCACCCAAATCCGCCGCCCCCAACATAGCCCAGGCCACCGCCGGCCTGGGATCGTCGTCCCAGACCAGCGACGGCCTGGGATCGACCCCTCCCAGGCCGGCGGGGCCTGGGAACGACGAACCCAGGCCGCCGCGGCCTGGGTTGCAATTTGCAGAACCCAGGCCGTGGCGGCCTGGGTTCGTCCGTCCCAGGCCCCGCCGGCGGCCTGGGACGAAGATCCCAGGCCGCCGCCGGCTTGGGATGAAGAAACAGGCCGCCGCCGCCGCGGCTGGGGGTAGTTAGGGTTAGGGTTTGGCGGGGTGGGGTGGGGTGGGGTGGAGTGGGTGGGGGGTGGTTGGGGATTTAGTTTTTTTTTTTTTAATTTTAATTATTTATTATATTAATAATTATTGTTTTAATAATATTAAATAAATTAATACATTATATAAATTTTTGATTTGAATCAAATTAGTTAAATAAATTTGTATATACAATAAGTAAAATTTATGTTTTTACTATATATTAGGGATTTTAATAATATTAAATAAATTAATACATTATATAAATTTTTTATTTGAATTTTTTTAATTTTAAAGTATTATTTGATTGTTAATATTATTTATAAAATCAAATTAGTTAAATAAATTTGTATATACAATAAGTAAAATTTATGTTTTTACTATATATTAGGAATTTTATGTTTTTATTATGTATTAAATGAAATAAATGGGATTTTATGATTTTATTATGTATTATTAATATACAGGGGCAATTATGTAAAAGCACAAAATGTGACCTGCTAATAGTGACCGGGTTAGCAGGTCACAAAAATAATAATAAGATATTTTTCAAGTGTATTTTGGAGTGGAACTGTGGGCAGTTTTCCACAAATGGAACTGCCCATAGCCACTCCCAACTTCGTACCAAAACTTTGGAGAGAAAGAAAAAAGAGACAAAGAGAGTATATATTATAATGACTCACTCCTAATATATTTAAATTGAATGATTAAATATGAACCAACGTAAATTTTTGAACACTTTTATTAGATATGATTAATTAGTTAGTCGAAATTCAGTTAAGAACTAATCTGATCAATAATAACCGAATCAAGGAACACGTTTAAGTAATATTGTATAATATAGTATAAATTTAATATTCTTCTTAAAATTTATTGAAGTGATGAAGTACATCTACAAATAGATCTTGTACTGGAAAATTAGTTTTCTCGAATAATAATTAATTTTTCTTCTTTTTATTTCTATACGTGTAATCCTTATATACACAAACATTAGATTTCGGAAGTCTTGCTTTAACATTTATAGTTTGACTTTTAATTTGAAAGGTTGCTCAATATATTTAAGTCTTTTAAAAGTGGGGTGTAAATGAGTTGAATAGTGTTAAATTACATATTTTTAAGCTTAATTTGAATTTTGTATTAAATTGATGTTTGGAATTGCGTTTGAACTTAATCTGATTGTTAAACGAACTGAGCTCAAATGTAGTATCAAATACTTTTATATATTTACATATATTTTTTAAAATTTTAATTTATTGAGTCGAGCTTAATATTATATTAAACGAATTTTGATATTCAAACTTACTTGATTTGTATGGTAAATCAAAATTAAACAACACTTTAGGGCATCTCCAGTGTTGCTTCAGTCCAAGTCAAGCTTTCCCTCACTCAGTCCAGCCTCCCCTCATAATCCAAGTCCAGCTTTCCCTTTCCTTTTCATAAGTCATCTAAAATGTATCAATCTATCAATTCCATTTAATTAAAATTCTCATTTTCCCCACTCTCACTTAATAATAATAATAATAATAATAATAGTAATAATAATAATAGCAATAATAATAATAATAATAATAATAATAATTAAACAATAATAAAGTTCATTAAGTTAGGGTTATATCGTTTTTAATTTAACGAATCATATGTAAGGTTCATTAAGTTCTTTTAAGGTTTATTATCAAACAAAAAAAAAAGTTCTTTTAAGGTTTCATTTTTATTAATTAAATTAAATTTGAGTTTCTAATAACTAACTTTTAAAGGGATTTTAAATTTGGTGCACAATAATACAACAATTAAATAATTGATTGACATGATTTGGAAATAATAAAAATAATTTAATATTGACATTAAATTTTCCAACATAATAGTTACATTAAATTTGATTTTATTAAATAAAAGTTACTTTTTATACTAAAATTAAATTTTTAAAAATAGTACACAAATTAAATAAAATTAAGATAAAATAAGAATTACATTTTATTTAATAAGGTATTTTAAAGAATTTTTTTTAAATTAAAAGGGATTTTATTTAAAAAAGAAAAAAAAATTAATTGGGATGAAGAGCAGCTAACCTCACAGCTTCAAGCAGTCCAAGTGAAGACTGAATCCATTTACCCCTTTTTTCCCCTCTATACATTTTTTTTTACCTTTTTACCCCCTAGATCCAAAAACTCCCAAATCCACCCTCCCCTTGATACACTAGAGATGCCCTTATCAAATGATCTCGAATCATGTATGAAGTTGCATTTGTTTGATTTTTAGCCCTTTGGGGCCACCTATTTGAATTGTTTATATTATCATAGTATATGTTATAAGATAATTCTCTCCATGTGCACTTTATTAATGCATAGCGCTAAGAGAAAAAAGATTCTCGTAAATATTTGGTACAATATATAATAATATAAAAGTTAAGTCTTTATAAACACGTGAATCGAGTTTGAATGCATGGAAATAGATTATTTTGAAATTTTCCTAGATAATGATCAAGAACGTACAAATTATTATGAAAATTGACAATTGTTTTGGGTTGCACATCACTTATTTTGTGAGTAAAATTATCAGATAATATAGGTTATTGCACTAATTTACAATAATTGAAACTGACTTCAATTTGATGGTGATCTTCTAATTTAGTTAACGACGATATCAAATCTGGAACAATTTGTTAAATTATGGTATCAAATGTGTTAACCTGAATTGGTTTAGTATCAAAAGTAAAAATTCGATACCAAAATGCAATTCTCTCTATAAATTAGTTTACCCTTCTATGTGTAAATACATTTCTTTTATTTATAAAATATTATTAATGAAATCCTGTTTAATTTATTATTAATAAATATGTAAAAATAAGGTTTTTTTAGTATTTTTGGAAACTTATATGCAATTACACAATTTTTTCAAGTTTTTGGTGGTGCATATATAGTTATCAATTTTATAATTTATGAGATATTGCAATTAACACCCAAATTTTAATTTTTTTTAAGATATTACAAACATTACAAGTAATCCCCTAGAGAAAAAACTGAAACTCTTTAATGATAAAGGGTTAATTGTAAGATAATAACAAACATGAGAATTTTTGTAATATCCAATACATAAAAGATATTTCATAATTAGATCTTACCTCAATTTACCCTAAATTTTAACCCAGTAAACCCGTAGCAAGCATAACTTATTCAATATAAAATTTAAAAATAACTTTTCTTAAAAAAATTAAGTCTGCGTATATCCTTACACCACTACACCACTCTGTTATCTCATATCTTATCAACATTTTTTACATTTCTTTAAATCAATTAGACCTGCAATTTCTACTTGATTAGAAACTATCTTCACCTTAGACTGATTAGAAAGTTCCTTATATTCAAAGATATACTCCAACTAGTTCAACCAACCAATGAATGCATATGCGTGCAGTGTACAAGCGAATTCGGGCACATCCACCTGAAACCCTAGATCTCGATCACGGTCATGGTCACGCTCATCTCGATTGTATTGCCCTCTGGGTGAGGTATGTTGATGATAAGGGTTTTGATACGTGGCTTCGGAATCGTGATCGGACTCCTCACGATCGCCAATTTCGGACTCTGCCAGGTGTTGTATCACCTCAGCCATCTGTCTTTGTAACTGCTCGAACATCTCGATCGAGCCGACACCGTGGTCATGGGGTTCCTCAACTAGAAATGCTCTCTTTCTTCCACACCCTCTTCCACCAGCCATGCATAACCGATGAAAGACGCCCCAGGAATGGATTATTTGAGTCTCTGGATATCAACTGAAGCATGATCAAATTAGTGATTAATCTGTGGGCATAAGATGAATATCAAAATTACTAGAAGAAGATTGCAAGAAACGAAACCCTAGTAGGAGAAAAAATCTTAAAATTAAATAACGAAAGAATCAATTGGGATATATATACAAATAGTCCACAAGTCGGACTACATAGCCAAAAAAGACAAAACGGTAAATAGATGTTAAAAAAGCCAAATCCGAAAAAAAAAATAGTTTAAAGCAAAAACTTAAATAAGACACTAGCTTAAAATATAAGCTTCGATTAACCTTTATTTGGCGTCGATCCATCAACTTTTGATATTTCAATGCCAGTAATGTTTCATCAGAAAGTTAAGCTTCATCCTCAGATGCTCCTGCACCAGCCACCCCACCCACCCTAACCTACCCCAACACCACATACTCACAATTTTTATTCTTTTTTCACTAATTTCCATCAATGTAACCCCCTTTTTTTTTTGCCCTTTTTTTCATGAATTGCATCGATTTAATATTTTTTGACTAATTTAACTAGTTTTTTTTTTTTCATAAGTTTGACTGATTTAACTCATTTCTTCACATTTGCGTCTTTTTTTCACTAATTTAATCGATTTGAATGGTTTTTGACTGATTTCATCGATTTAATCTATTTTGACCGATTAACAAATATCTTCATTGTTTGCATCAATTTTTTTCACTAATTTCGTAGATTTATATTGTTTTTGGCCTATTTAATTCATTTATTCACCGTGTGCATCAATTTTTTCATTAATTTAATTGATTTGAATGCTTTTTGAACGATTTGACTTATTTTATAACGATTCAACCTATTTTTTCACTTTTCGTCCATTTTTCCACTAATTTCATCGATTTAAATCGTTTTGACCGATTAAACTCATTTCTCCACCATATACATCGATTTTTCATTGATTTCAATGATTGGATTGTTTTTTACCGATTAAGCATAATTTGCACCATTTTCCACTATTACCATAGATTTAGACCATCTATGATCTATTTTACCAATTTATTCACAGTTTACATCGATTTTTTTCATCATTTCATTGAATTTTCACCAATTTAATTGATTTAATTCTTTGGACCTATTTAGGTCGTTTATTCCTCTTTTCCACGAATTTTATTGATTTAAACTATTTTCGGGCGATTTATCCATTTCTTCAAAAAAAATTGTCAATTTTCACCATTTTACTACGTTTTCACTAATTTCATATGTTTATTCTATTTTTGACCCATTTAAATCAATGCGAATGATGAAGAAATATGTTAAATCTGTAAAAAAAATTATTTCAATCGATGAAATTAATGGGAAAATGGGCGAAGATGCAAAAAAATTGAGCTAAATCAATCAAAAATAATTAAACATTTGAAATTATTGAAAAAGCGGGTTACATTGGTCTAAAACCCTCTAAATTGATGAAATTAGTGAAAATTCGATGCAAAAGGTGAATAAATGAGTTGAATCTGTCAAAATGGTTTAACTAGATGAAATTACTGAAACAATCGATGCAAACAACGAAGAAATTATTTAAATAGATAAAAGTGGTTTAAATCGATGAAATTAGTAGAAAAACGATCGAAAAGGGTGACCAATTGCGCTAAATTAGCCAAAAAATAATTTAAATATTTGAAATCAACAAGGTTATATATATGGGTCAAAATCGTTCAAATTGATGAAATTAGTGAAAACAATCGATATGGTGAAGAAATGAGATAAATTGATAAAAAAATTATTTAAATCGACGAAATTATTGAAAAAAATCGAGGGAAACGGTGAGTAAATGAGTTGAATCGTTCAAAACAGTTTAAATTGATGAAATTAGTCGAAAAACGGGCGAAAGCTGTAAAGAAGGGCTAAAACGATCAAAAATAATTTACATCGATGAAATTAATGAAAAAGCTAGTTAACTCGGTAAAAAACAATTGAAATTGATGAAATTAGTGAAAATAAATTGATGAGATAGTGAAAAGATGAATTAAATCGGTCAAAAAGGGTAAAAAGGCTAAATCATTCAAAAATAATTTAAATTAATAAAATTAGCAAAAAAGCGGGTTAAATCTGTCAAAATTCGTTTAAATCGATGAAATTATTGAAAAATCGATGTAAATAATTATAAATAAGTTAAATCGGGTGGGTGGTATGTGTGGGTGGGTGAGGTGGGGGTTAGGTAGGGTGGGTGAGGGTTGGTGAATGTAAGCTATATGAGGCTGGGATTGGGTGGGGGTAAGTAGTTGGGGATGGGTTTCAAGAATTGAATTTTTTTATTCTTACTTCTTAAAGTAGATCCATCTATGAATTCATGTTAGATCCTCTGTAGATCCATTCCTGAATCCATACTAGAATCACACCTTTCAATTGTGAGTCCATAGACCAAAACTTTGTTAGATTTCAATTGAATTCGATCCGAGTGAAATTTAGTAGATCCTTTGTGGATCGGACCCATCGAATTTGGATTGAATTTGGATCATATATGTATTTAATGTGTACCAGTTACCTCGTGCTTTACCTAAATTTGATATTATTTACGATAATATCACATTTATGTGTACCCGTTACATCGATAATATCACATTTGATATTATCAGTTTACATAAATGTGATATTATCAGTTATTCATTATATTGGTAGTAAACATTGACTTTGCAATTTTTAAAATTTTAACAAACAAGAAATTAATATGTATTTAATTGTTACCAATTGGCTCGTGCTTTACCCAAGTTGAATATTATCAATTTTTTTCATTATATTGGTAGTAAACTTTGACTTTGGAATTATTTTCAAAATATGTATTTAATGTTTACCAATTATCGTGCTTTACCTAAATTTCATATTAACAATTTTTCATTATATCTGTTGTAAACTGTCTTTGCACTTGTAGATATTTTAACAAACAAGATATTAATATGTATATAATGTGTACCAATTGGTTCATGCTTTGATGTTATCAATTTTTCATTATATTGATAGTAAACTTTGACTTTGGCATTTTTAGAAATTTTTACAAACAAGATATTAATATTTATTTAATGTGTACCAATTGCCTCATCCTTACCTAAATTTCATATTATCAAATTTTCATTATATTGGTAATGAACTTTGATTTTTGCACTTTTAGTAATTTTAATAAATAGAGTAAGATATTAATATGTATTTAATTTGTACCAACTGCCTCATGCATTAGCTATATTTGATATTATCAATTAATCATTTTATTGGTAGTAAACTTAGAATTTGCACTTTTAAAATTTTCAACAAACAAGATATTAATATGTATTTAGTGTGTATCAATTCCCTCACATTTTACCTAAATGCGATATTGTCATTTTTTCATTATATTGGTAATAAACTTTGAGTTTGACACTTTTAGAAATTTCAACAAACAAGATATTAATATATATTTAATGTATACCAATTATTTCGTCTTTACCTAAATTTGATATTACCAATTTTTTATTATATTGGTAGCAAACTTTGACTTTGACTTTGACTTTTTCACTCTATATATTGAGTTTTTGAAGGAAAAGTTAATATCCTAAATCATATCATGAAAACTTTCTTTGGTTTTCTCTTTTTATTAGTTAATCTTTTTCAAGTATTTGCTCAAGTAGAAGAAGCATGCAAAACATCCCCAAAATATGAGCTCCAACTTATTAACAATCTCCCTGGCGAATCTGCACTAGGATTTCATTGCAGTTCTGGAAATTCTATTTTTTATGCAAGTTCTGTACTTTACGCTAATAAAAAATTCAACTGGAATTTTTGTGACTCTTCCAAAAATATTTTATACTATTGCTATTTCGCGTGGGGTACAAAAAGAATAGGTTTCGGAGTACACAATGATGATAGTAGTCAAAGATGCATTAATAAAGTATGTTACTGGGTAGCAAAAAATGATGGTATTTATTTTACCACTAGTCCTTTTGTTCGTGCTAAATTAGAATATTATTGGAACGGTACCCATGTTGAATAATTATGTATGCAAGATATCATTTTAGAGAAACAAATTAAAACAACATTAGATTTTTGTTATTTTATTGAGCCTTTCTTTTTCAAATTACGTGGTACTCAATATTAACACAATTAACAAAATTATTTTTGTTTTCTTTGTGAATGATTACAAACATTATTTTCCGAACTAGTAAGTCGCTCACACAAAAGTCAATTAATATAATTAGAAAAGCTATATGCCTAGTTTCAATGCATAAGTTTATAATATGTTTCAAAGAAATCACGAGAAGAAACTACATATTTTCAATTAGCTTTTAAACAACAAACTAACAGACTCTGAACATTTCAATAATTAAAATAAAATAAAAATAATATACTTTTGTTATTAAATTTATACCAACTTAAAAGACATGGTATCAAACTTTTGAAATAAACATATTTCATATTGCAATTTAATAGTTTATTTCAAATTTGATACTTCCGTCAATTTTTTAACAAAATTGATCATGTGCAATGCATATGACCGTTAACTCCCTTCCCAAACTAGTTTTTAGCAACATTTTTCTGCCACAGTGAATATTCGTCACTAAAATTTATTTATACTTTTTTTTATTGATTTCATGAAACAAAAATTCAAATCAGAACATCTTTTTATATCTTCTTTATTTAAAAATATATATATATTACATAATGACAACTTTAGCAAAAGTATTTTTTCAAAATTTTCATATACCCCACTATAAAATGAAAAAACTCTCATATACTAAAAAAAGTGACAATAATTCTCTGTTAATTTTCAAAATTAGCAATAATCCCATGTTCACTTAAGTAATTGTCAATAATCTCCTAATTGACTTGTGAAAAAAATGGATTTTTTTGCTAATAAAAACAAGACAAGAGTTAGTTTTGTATTTAATTCGAAATATATATATATATATATATATACTAGGTGGGCAAACACCGCGCAAGGCGCGGTGTTTGGTGCCCACTGTACTGGTAGCTTTCAAAGTATAATGGTTGATATTAAGATTTATTATTAGGAGATTTTTATTACATAGTAGTTTTCGTTATTTAATAATTTAAATTATTACATATTGATATTATTGAGTTAGTTAACATGATGCATTGTTAATTAACATCAATTTAGTTGAGATTATATATTTACAAATATTTTTTGCACTATAAAAAGAATATTCAAGTTGTAATTCTCATAAGCATGAAAACTGTGATGATTCAAATTCGTTGAAACTTATTTTAATGTATATTAAATTAACCTATAAAGTTTGTGCGTAGCACCGGAATAGGCTAGTATATATATATATATATATATATATATATATATATATATATATATATATATATATATATATATATATATATATATATATATATATATATATATATATATAAAGTGACACTCGATTAAAATAGCAATATCTTTTAAAATATTATATAAAAAATATAATAAATAATTATTGTCAAATTTTAAAGTTAACAGGAAGATCATTATAAATTTTTAAATGGTTTTTCCATCTTTTGTTCAGGGTATAATTGTCATTTTAGATTGGAAAAGTTTTCTTGTTAATAAAATTAACACTTTGAAATTTCTGGTATTAAAAATCACAGTTGGTTTTTTCATTAATTATATACTCTGCTTGCGAACAATAGCATACTTTAACCTGTATTGGTTTCTATGTTTTTATTGCGTAAATAAATAGCCTAATAATATATTAGTTCTCCTGTATGTTGCCCAATTTGCAGGCATCCCTCCAGTCAACACGCCGTCTAAGCAGTATACAGCTTCATATGGAATAAAATCGAGTGTTAGTTTATCAGCGATGAACTTCTAAAGAGAAATCTTCTAAAGCTACTATAGTGTGTAATATTTTTATTTTTTTATTTTGAGACAAAATAAATTGTGTACTCTCTTATCATTAACTTTTTATAGAGTGATCCTCTTATATTTTTTTTTCCACTTTAGTCCCTGCTATAAATTAAAATTAGTAATTAGTTTAGGACGATATTTCAAAACAAATATTAAATTGCGTGACGAAATTCGGTGAGGTAATATAATTTGGGACGAAAATCTACTTATGAATTTGTCGGTATAAAACCGCAATATTCGAAGTTGTTGAAATATTTTACTACAATGTGTTGTTAAACATTTGCGTTACTATTTTTGAGCCCGTATGCCTTATTAAGCAAGCGGTCCTAGGCTAGCTTGCACTATAAATTTGTTATGGTTGAAAGAAAAAAAGAAAAATCTACTCAGACTTTTGGCACTAAATGAAACCAAATAGATAAAGTTTTACTCTATCCTCTTTTTTTTTTAATAATATTTATTTTTCTCAAAAATATCCTTTCACATAAAATATATGATTTGACATCATTGATTCTTTACCTTTACTTTTTCAATTCTTACCTGAAATTTCGTACAAAAAAGTCAAAGAAACAAATAAAAAAGGGCCCCCAGGGCATATCTCCAACTGGTCGACCAATAATTCATAAGGCTTGCTCCAGCGGCAAGGGTGGGGATTCGAATCCCATTTAGAACTTGAATGGAAGCAATTCTATGAGTCTATCTAAGGGTCATTTGTGGTGAAGACCCCTTTGTGCGCAGAGTGTACAGCAGTATGGTGGGAACCCTGAGCTTGGTGGAGGCACATCCTGCGATTTACATCCTTCAGGGTTCTAGGGCAATGGTTCTGAGGGTCCAGGATTAGTCTAGTGTAAGCTTGTACACCTGGGTTATCAAAATAAAATAAAATAAAATAAAAAATAAAAAAGGATGGAGGGAGCATTAAATTACATTTCTCGAAATTTTCACTCTTTAATAAAAGCAAATGCTTATTGTTCAAAATATGCGATTGAGCATATGTATAATAACTTGTTCCCATAATTAAGATGATTGTTGTATAACTACAAAAATTTAGTTAAACTGATAAATAAAAATGTAAACTAAAAGACACTATTGGCTAAATAGAAAAGTGGACATTTTTTCCTGGAGAGTATTATTAAATCATTATAGTAGTACTATATACAGGTGCACCAATACCAAAAAAAAAAAAAAAAGGAAAGGTTCTGATTTCTGAACTAAAGAAACTAACAAGCAATAAAAGAAAGAGAGAAAATAAACAAATAAGAATATTCATGGATTCCTCGAGTCTCATCAAGCATCATTCCTTTAAGACTTTTACCAAGCCAAATTGTTGTATCCCTTGGAGAAACCTTCTCCTTCCCAAAAGGCTTCAAAACCACTGCAAGTTCTTCTAATCTATTCTGTCGAAGCAAGTCAGTAGACAATTCTAGTAACCCTACGACTTCACGTCTAATGTCTCCTTTATGTCTCCTTTACCGGTTGTGGTGCATCCTCTTGAGTAGTAGAAGAAGAATCCATCGACTTTGCAACAATGGAACTGGGATTTGTAGTAGTAATAGTAGTCGAGTCAATTTCCTTTGTGACTGAGCCTTCAAAGGGATTTGAAGTCAAAGGAATATTACTTTCAGATGCTTTAGGAGTCGAAGTATCTGATTTTGAAGTAGTAGAGTCAATTTCCTTCGTGACTGAGCATTCAAACAGATTTGAAGTAATAGGAATATTACTTTCAGGTGCTTTAGGAGTCGAAGTTTCTGATTTTGAAGAAGAAGCTGGATCTTTTGCATCGTGCTTGTCTCTAATCACGTTTATTAGCTTTAGCTGCATACTATATCCGTTCAAACCATTTTATAGAAAAATAAAAGAAAATGATGAAGTATTAGTTCAAGGAAAAAGCCAATTTATTGAGAGAAAGTGAAACTGAAGTGGTGTTTTCCTTGGTATTAGAAGAAGACTTGAAGTGGTGTTTTCCTTGGTATTAGAAGAAGAATCCAAATATGAAATGACAAGATCAGCTGCTTGACAACCAGTAGATATTGCTTTGCCAGACAGTCCTCCCTTATGGTTACCTAGCAGTATGGAATTTTAATTCAGAACAATTTAGTGAAAATATAAGATTTAGCAAAAGAACAATATTTTAACCGGACACAGGCACATTATACTATATTATGAGTAATGAAAACCTTCTTGCTTCGCATCTTAGAGTTTCTAAGTTTGTGTTCACAACATTATTCCACATTTGTGCCGATAACTAATTTTGTATCTGTTCAATTTTTAGGGGAAATTTTAAGCCCACAGCCGCATATGGGAAAAGATGAAAGAAAAATATACTACAAGAGCAACTAATGAAATTATAAGCTTGAAGAAAGACAAATTGAAAACAAATCATATAAATTCAAGAGATCACCAGCATAAAAGAACCCTGGAAGGTCCTTTTCCATCTTGTCAATAGCTTCAATGACTGAACCATAGTTACGCCCGTACAAAGGAAATGCTTTACTCCAATAATAGTGACTGCAATAAAGCACATAACCTGTAAGAGAATGTACCCATGGTAGGTTCATTCATAGGAGATATTTAAATGTTAAGCATAATGACTTATTGCAGAAAGGCATGTTCTTCTTCTGCTCCCAACAGCTGCCTGAGATCAGAAGTCACTATTTGTTTCAATTCTTCCCTGTGGAAAAAGAATGTGAGAAAGTTGAGAAACGAATATTAATAATTAATTTTGTCAACATAATAAACTAAAGAAAAGAAAAAATGAAGCTGCCATCACCTAGAAGCTTTGGAAAGTTCTCTGTTTCTACTCCCCCCGACAAATGTAGTGTAGAGATAAGCGTCGTTGGGTGCACGATCAAGGAACATCATAGAAGAGGAAAGTTCCAGCGTGCAGTAACTTTATATTAGACTTTCCTGGACTACAATATTGATTTAGTCAACCTTGAGAAACAGTAGTTAAAGAAATTACCTAGTGTCTTGAAACCATTTTTTTGCTCTTTCGAAGGTATTAGGACTCGAAAACCTTGAAGAGGTTGCTTGACATTTCCCTTCTTAAATGTGGTGATTATTACATACATTGGTAAATAACTAACCTGCACATGATGTGACAAGAATAAGAAAATTTGCAATATCAAATATATTTTCAATTAATATCCCTGCAAGTAAAATTGTTATAATTTTTAAATTTAATTAACTTTGAGAACCTTACAATAACAAATAAGAATGCTGGACTCTGAAATGTGTTCACAGACAAGCCACACATATCTGCATACCTCAGGAAGAACGTCTAACGGAAACGGACTTCCTCTTCTGGAAATCTTCATTGTTTAACATTGGAAAGGGGGGCCTACTCAAAGATATTTAGAATCAATAAATTCTCATTGCTAGTGACATTACAAATTAATCAATGCCTCATGTTAAGTAAGAGCTTCAAAAGGCACTTTCATAGATACCACGGCAGTTTATTAAAGACTGTAGGAGAAATAATAGAGTGAGGGTTGCTTCTCAACTCTAATCGAAAAGCATAACATCTATAAAGGATCAAGAAGTATAGTACTTACTGTAACTATTAATGCATCAAATGACCTCTCGCATGAAACCTTTTGGTCATCCAGTTCATACGAAACTGACCAGTTATCTAATAGAGAGTTCTCGCTGCTGCCACAAGATAATTCCAACACCTAAGATTGGAGTTTAA
Source organism: Penstemon barbatus (assembly GCA_003313485.2). NCBI lineage: Eukaryota > Viridiplantae > Streptophyta > Magnoliopsida > Lamiales > Plantaginaceae > Penstemon > Penstemon barbatus. Next base: position 102,033,351 of record CM064883.1, read on the forward strand.
GTTCATCTTTGTCAAGTTCATTACACAATGCATTGGTAAATCTCTGCAACCATGTACCATAAAAGTTGCATCAGAATTAGAGGGATATTGGTGTGCTGAGAGGTTGAGGTAAGCAAATTAGGGACCCCTATTTTTTTTTTAAAAAAAAGTTTCCTAATCATATAAAGTTGCAAATTGCAAAATAAATTTCAGTACAACAAATACGAGACCCATGATTCTGATCCAGAGAGTTCAAGGTTAAGCATGTATAAAACAAATTTAAAATAATTCAGTAGCAACTCCATAACAGCCTGACATTCAAAATTTAAAATAACTCAGTAGTAAGTCTGTATTATTAAATAAAAAAATCCAACTATCTATAATTTTCCTCAAGAGAGAAGCTTTAGATTCAAGTAACAATATGAGTAAAGTATCATCAAAAAGGCAAAAACCAGAGTTTAACAAGCAAACATATTTAAGCCTTCACAAGAACTAAACTAAACCCAATACCCTGAAGAAATAAGAGAAAAGGGAAAGAACCCAGTTCAATTATTGCAAATTACAACAGAAAGAATGAGTCAATTTAGCTGAATATTAGAAAAAGGGATAGTAAGTCAATATATCATACCTCAAAGTAAAATAGAGCTGAAAAATTCCATCAAGCAAGAAACTGTAAGAGAGAGAACATTGTTATAAACAAAAAAGTATGATATTTTTATTTTTTTGGGATTTATTATTTTGTGGGCTTTCGGCAAAAGAATTCAGACTATGAAGAAGAAGCGAATCGAATCGTATCAAGTTCAATTTCAATAGAATTGCTTCTGCCACATAATTCAAAATGAACAACTCCCGAATTTCAATCACACAAAGATAAAGACAGAAACAACAATATTGCCGAACAAACATATGGAAGCAAACAATAAAAGAAAAAAAATTGAAATCAAATGAAACAAAGAAATAGCTTACAGTAATTTATGGCACAAAAGAAATAGCAGAGTTTTTGGACAAAATAGTCATGTACAGTAAGTTCAATTTCCTCTCCTTCAGTACCTCCTTCTCACCTTTGTTTCATCTTGAACCTAAAACGTAGAAATAAGAGAATAGGTGTTAAACCATAGATAGCAATTCAAAGTTTTAAGATGAAGGCATCTTCAATATGACAAGATAAGAGAAAAAAAGGAATTTGAACAACGGCTAGAGCTTACATTCGCCTCCTGCATATTTGGTCACTCAAACCAAAGATCTTGTATTCCCTATTAGTATTTAGTATTGGTAGCCTTGATTCTGAGATTATTCAAAGTCTTTTAGCCTGTTTATCATTAAACAGAAGGACCAGATTAGTTGAATAATCAATTTCTCATAATAATACAAGACTTGATTACCTTCATGCAGTCAATCTGAGAAGGATTGTCAACTCTTTAATTCATAAGGAGGAAGTCTACTACAGGTCCAGGCTTAACAATCATTGTAGTTAAACATCTGCAAGTCAAGGAAAAAATATAACCTTAATCTTTGCAACAACTGCAGTTCATTCATACACAAGTAAGTCAAATAAAAAACTTAACAAAAGTATGCGGTGAAAATTGGGGATAAGGACTGGGAAATTGGAAATACGTCGTGGACACAAGAGAAACGAACACGATTTGAGAAAACCCTCGTGTACAAAGGAGGAAGGAACACGAAGAAAAATTTAATTTAGTCAACAAATGAAGAAGCACCGGCATCCAACGACACCGCCCCTTATATCCACAAAATGTCTAAAATCATCATGGAAAAATGATTGGCGCACCTGAAGGCAACCCCTAGTAAGAGACAAGAGTTAGAAACCACCCAAAACATGCAAAAGAAATAAAAGATTCTGACTTTTTTCAGCACTCTGTCTCAGTACAATGTCAAGCACTCTCACAGCTTCTTGAAAATGCTCAGAGTCTTGTAGAAACGATTTATTCATAAAAATAAGAAGTCTAGAGTTATTCTTAAACTGAAATGAACTCACACTTTGAAGGATATTTTGGAACTTCGATTTTGAAATGACATGCTCCAGGTTTCAATCACTCTGAAATAAGGTAGTATAAATTAATAGGTACATTTAAGTGCAATAAACATCTTAATTAATGTAAGAAGCGTCATACACCGTATCCAATTGATCTCACTGGCAATATAGAAGTACAGAAAAAGAACATTAAAATCACTATAATAATATAACAGCTTTAATAAGTTATAAGGCTGCCTAAAATTTATATATTATAGACCCAACCTCTGTGCCAACTGGAAACACCTACTGCCATACATCCTCATGCACAGCATAGACTCCACCAGTAGATATACTTCCTCCTCCTCCTCCGTGAATAAACGAGCGCTCCGAGACTTCATAAAATTTCCTTATCACAGTAAAATGGATGAGTGTGAAACTGCAACAAAAAGACAAATAGAATAGCATAACATGTTGTACAATTTATATGAATTTTGCTTAACAAGAAACAATGAATATTTTGACAAAAAGGCTAGAATCACATTTCTCCACTAATAATAAACTGTGTTTAAA